>CM047805.1:36196512-36759319 GCA_026214975.1 Gentiana macrophylla
ATTGCACTGTGATTTGTTATGTTTACTTGCTTTTTAAAAAGACGAGGCAATGGAAAAGTTTGTGAGTGTTTAAAACGAAGGGAATTGCAACTTGAAACTAAAATAAAGAAACTTCATTTGGATAGAGGTGAGAATACTTTGATCCACCATTTTTCTACCTTGTGGGATTATACATGAAAGAACTACACCTTATACACCACAACAAAATGGCATAGCCGAAAGAAAGAATCAACTCTAAAAGAGATGGTGAATACTATGCTTTCTTACTCGGGATTGAGTGAGGGTTTTTGGGGAGAAGCTATGTTGACAAATTTTGTTATTTATTGAATAGATTCCTAATAAAAAGAGTTATATTACCCCCATATGAGCTTTGGTATAGAGAAGAAGCCAAACTTGCATTATTTGCATGTTTAGGATGTAGGCGTAAAATGTGAAGATTACTCCAATCCCAAGATTAAAACCTTGGGGAAAGAGGCATTGATTGCATTTTTATTGGATATGCGTTGCATTCCAAGGCATATAGGTTCTATGTTATAGAACCAAATGATTCGGTTTGGTGTTCATTCCATAATTGAATCAAGGGATGCTCTCTTTGATGAAAGTCGAGCTTTCTTCTATATCAAGGCCTAGAAATGTTGTTGCTATTGGAATGAATGAAAGTTGTGGTGGTGTGGGAATCACAAGATTTAGCCTTTAAGTGCTTCGGAAAAGCAAAAGTGGCAAGAAAAGGAAAATCTTTTGGTCCCGATTTCCAAACTTATTTGGTGGAGGGTACAAGAGATGAAATAGGATTGTTATCATATTGATGATGATCCTAGAACTTATAAAGAGGCTATGGAGTCTCGATATTGCCTTTTGGAAGGCCATTAATGATGAGACGGATTTCATTTTAGGCAATGATATGTGGATATTAACGGATCTTCCACGTGGTTGTAAACCATTGGGTTGCAAATGGATCTTTTAAAAGGAAAATGAAAATTGATGGATCCGCTGAAAGGTATAAAAGCCCGGCCGGTGATACAAGGCTTGTACAAAAAGTTAAGGCATTGATTATTTCGATACTTATGCCCTGGTTGCTGAATTCCACTATTAGATTGTTGATTGCCTTGGCAGCCATTAACAATCTTGTTATCCATCAAAATGGATGTTAAAACAGCCTTCTTTGAATGGGGATTTAGATGAGGAAATTTACATGAAACAACCGGAGGGTTTTGTGATACCCGGAAATGAGCATAAAGTATGTAAGCTTGTTAAATCATTGTATTGGTTGAAACAAGCTCCCAAACAATGGCATAATAAGTTTGATGAAGTTGTTTTGTCTAATGGTTTTAAAAAATAACCAAATGGACAAGTGTTTGTATAGCAAATTTGATGAAACCGAAATGGTGTAATCATTTGCCTATATGTTGATGACATGTTGATCTTGGTACAAACCAAGATCAAGTTGACCAATGTAAATTCTTTTTGTCATCAAGTTTTTCATGAAAGACACTGGGGAGGCGGATGTTAACTTTGGAATAAAAATCATAAGGAATGACAAAGGGATTACTTTGACATAATCTCACTATATCGAAAATGTTAAAGAAATTCAATTGTGAAAATTCTGTTCGCAAGAACTCCCATGGATCCTCATGAGAAATTTGAGTTGAACACGGGTAAACCGGAGTCTCAACTTGAATATGCTCGAGTAATAGGATGTTTAATGTATGCAATGACTAGCACTCGTCCGGACATTGCATATGCGTTGGTAAACTTAGTAGATATACTAGTAATCCAAGTAGTGTTCATTGGCAAGCGGTAACACGCGGTGTTAAGGTATCTTAAGCTTACCAAAAACTTTGGTTTAACTTATGTTGGACGCCCTTCGGTCATTGAAGGCTACTCGGATGCTAGTTGGATATCGAATGAAAATCATTCTTCAACGAGTGGTTGGTGTTTCTACTTGGAGGTGGTGTTGTTTCATGGGCTTCAAAGAAGCATATGTAATGCAAACTCAACAATGGAATCGAATTTATTGCCTTGGCTTCGCCGCTTTAGAGCGGAATGGCTTAAACATCCGATTCTGAGATTCCATTGTGGCCAAACCGATATCACCAATTTCTATCAATTGTGATAGTGAAAATACCTTGGCTAAATGCTATAGTCAAGTGTACAACGGAAAGTCGCGACATATTGGAGTTAGCATAGCTCGATTCGTGAGTTGATCACTCACGGAGTGATATCGCTTGCTTTTGTGAGATCTCAAAAGAATTTAGCCGATCATTTGACCAAGGCATTGGCTAAGGACTTGTTCTTCAAGTCGGTTGTCGGGATGGGTCTACAACCCATTGCAACTTTGCATTAGATACCCACCCCCCCTAATACTACATTGTGGGCTGAATTCAATGTGGAAGGCCTAATGACTTAGTTTTGGCACATATGTTTTGTCCCGAGGTTTGTGCTTAACTCCGCATGCGAGGTTGATGATATATCTTAATAAGGCTTATGAAAAAGTGTTGTTGCAGAACACGATTAATAAGACTCACCTATACGAGTATGAAGTTTGGCCGCTCTGTAAAGGTAGGTTGGCTTTCTACATGCTCATGAATTGATATGGACACGAGGCCTGATAAAAAGAGTGTCAAGCAAGCTATAAGTCGCTTTTGATTCATTTGTGTATTATCTTTGAAGTATTCAAATGTGTAAGGGTTCAATGCTTAGTCACACCCCAATACTGAATATTTTGGAATGTGTAATATACTGTGATGGTAATTCAATCATGTGACATTATCACCGAAAGATGAATTGTTGTGTGTTGATAAGTTTTAACTAAATCAAGGTTACACTAAATGGGGAGGATTGTTGGTGATTATATCACCAATGTGATTTAGTGTAATTGGATTTAGTTTGAGGTTTGGTGAGCTTGAAACAATCGATTTAAGTTAGAAATGCGGGTGCATGCTTATAATTGATATTTACAAGCTTACGGAAGTATTAGATCAAGTGTTGAACCAAAAACCGGATTCTGATACCCGTACGGATAGATTGAACCATCCATACGGATGAAAACTGCTAAAAATATCCGTACGGATATATAATGTATCCGGACGGACAAAGTTGTCAATGTAAATCGAAGTTTTTCGCTTTTGAGCAGTTTTGGCGGTTTTGGTTGGTATCCTTTCGGGTTGTACACCTTTAACTGACTCTGAAGGGTTGTGTATGGTGTGTTATCTTAGTATAACACTACATATAAATACATAAACACTTGTACAGATCTTTTTTGAAGAAGAAACTCAACACTAAAAAGGAATTTTCAGTTTTCTTTGAATATTCTTGAGACCTCAAATTTCTTCACACAAAACTTCTAAATATTGTAGCTATCTTTCTATCTTATTGCCAATGATCGAAAGGAACGTAGTTTTATCCCGTGATTATATTCGTAAATTCCCGGTGGCAATCTAAGGGAACGAATAATTTTTGCAGAGCAGTCTCTAACTCGACTCTGCTTTTATATCAAGCTATCTCTTTTATTGTTTTGATACCATTTTTCTCGTCACACAAACTCCCAACAATATGAACAATGCAAATTGAATCGTGTGGAAGCATGTTGGTCGCTTGAGTGGATTCTTGTTGTCGCCACAAACCGTGTTTCGCTTGAGAAGTCACAGAGTTGATCGCCCATCGAGTCTAGGAGCCGATCGAGTTGGTACTCGCTATTACTTGGTGAAAACGCTCTACATGGGTTCTCCGCTTGTATTTAGGTTATGTCCGGGGTATTTAGTCATTGCTTGGTTTTGCTGGGTATGGCGGTTGTGGTATGATTCTCAAGGCCTATCAATACCGATGTAATTGTATTTTCTGTGTAACCTTCGTGAATAATAAAATATCTCGTGGTTTGTTCGTGGAGTAGTCGACACAATGTCGTAAACCACGTTAAATATGAGTTCTCTTTTTTTATATTTGTTTGATAGTTTAATCACTAGTTCTTTTCTCAAACCCCATCAATCTCTGACGATCCATTACAACAAATGGTATCACAGACACGTTATATCATGGAATCACTATTCTGTTCAAAGCAAGGTAGGTTAGCACCGAGATCATAATTGATGCTAGGTTTTAGGACCAACGCAAAATTTTCTGGTGAGAAAGATGACTACTTTAAACGTAAAAATCGACATGTTTATAGGGAGAAATAGCTTGATTTAGCGCGTATCAAGATGCATGCCAAGCTGAAACAACAGGGGCTTTGGGCTCCGCTGTCAAAGATAGCAGAGGCCAGTACGTACAGCTGAGATGACCAGTCTGGAGGAGAAGGAACATTCAACAATTATGCTGTGCTTATAAAAGGATATTATCATAGAGGTTGTTGAAGAAGACACCACAGCTGGGCTTTGCTCAAATCTTGAGAGCATATGTATAATACAAAGTCTCTAACCAACAAGTTGCTGATGAAGCAACATCTGTTTAGCCTAACGATGCATGAAGGTACTCAGCTGAGGGATCGTTTTGATCAGCTGAACAAAATATTGCTGGATGTAAGTTATATTGATGTTTATTGAAGATGATGATGCAACACTAATCATGTTAGTGTCATGGGATGCATCATATTAGAATTATGTGCAGTCCTTTTTTGTTGGAAAGGACTCAATGTCATTGGAGGATTTAAGGTCATCTCTCCTTGCAAGAGAGTCGAGACATAAGGCATCCGGATGTGGTACGTATAGTCGCCATTGGGTTGGTGTCCAAAGTGGCATCAAAAGAGGACCAGAAAAAAGCTGGGAAGAAGAAATACAAGAACGGTGGTTCCAAGGGTCTTAAGGCAAAGGATGTTAGGTGGAGTGCCGAAAGACAATTTGTGTAATTGTTTTTAACAATGGATGACATGATTTTATCTCACCTTATTACTTGCTTTGTGCTTAGAATAATACATCGCCGCAAACCCTAAGTATATTAGTATGTAACCGCTTAACTTAGTGTATGGCATGCACGTGAGGATTGAGTTAGTGGTGATATACTTAAATCTGTTAGTCCATGGTGAACTTAATCGAGTTTAAGGTCTCTTTATTAAAACACCAATAATGCTTTAACACCTTAGGGTGTGATAGTCTTATCCGGACTGTCCGGTAGAGGGTACCTACGCGTGGGGCATTTATATATGATGGCATTCATATAGACTGGACCGATTTAATCTGAATTTCTCGGTATAATTCCGTAATCAAGGAATCTTATTAAATCATTAGATGATCATATATGGATCAACCTTAATCTCGAGGTGATCACAAGATGTCGCTTGTCCCGGGTAGTGTTTGATGTGTTAGTTACGGTTCACTTTAATATGTGTTCCAAGCCGCTTCATTGGCACTATCTCCGCATGAGTGAGTAGTTCGATTTTCACAGACATGGAATCCATTCCTTCCTCAAGGGAAGTAGAGAGACAATCCTTTGTTTGTTAGCCCTAAGAAAGTGATCGATCCAGTGGAGTTCACATTTGACTAATTAGCTACTAGTCGATATGTGTGCTAATTGATCATCGTAAAGTTAATGGTAAATAAGGATAAGATATTCTCGAGTCGGGTTCACGGAGACCTCCCACTCGTAATGGATAATCTATGGAGGGTTAATCCGTATGTAGTGATTATATCAATGGACGCTTATTCACTCTATGGGTTGAGTATAAGTATACATCTATAATCGGTGAGTTCGGGCCGGGTTTATGGTGGCATAATCCCGGAATTAATAATTAATGTACTTATTCTGCTCGACGCAATAATTAATTATTGGAGCTACTGGTTATAGGTCCATGGTCCCCGATGTGGCTTCTGTAATTAGGACTCGTAATCTTGTTACTTGGGCCTCAGTAATAATTAATTGGTTGGGCTAATTAATTGATATGCATAGATATTATTTAGTTGGGCTAAATAATATAATACACATAAAAGACATTTTATGTGGGCTTTTAAACCCTAGGGTGGCGCCATACTTCATTAAATGCAAGATTTGATTTTCTTGTGTGATTAATGATTAATAAAAGATGATTTATTTGTAATTGATTGATTGATTAATCACAATCTTTTATAAATGGAATTATCTTTTATTGTGATTTCTTTTAATTATTTATTTAATTAATTAGAAACTTGGAGGCCAGGATTTACTCTCCTATATAAAGAGAGTTCTTCCAAGACATATGGGAATGGAAAATTTACCTCACTCATTAAAAAGAGAGAAAAATTTGTTTCTCTTGTCTAGGAGTTTAGAGGAAGAAAACTTGGAGTTTTTCTTAGTTGCATATCGAGGAGGTTTGTGTATCAAGAAGGGTGTCCACCAACCGCTTTGGAGAACACATCGGAAGATCAAGGCGACTCTTCCCGTTATTGGTAACATAATCTTAAACCCCTTGTAGTACTTAATTAAACACTACAAGAAAACGGGTTTTAATGACAGAAATCCCGTCCATTATATGTCATTTTCTTGTCATTAAATACTTTTAATGACGGAAATTACCCTCATGCCCCCTCATAGTTGCCCTTTCTAGTTAAAGCCTTCAATGACAAGAACCGGCCTCGCCATTAAAGACATCAAGGGTTTAATGACGAGATTAGACTATCATTAAAAAAATCAATGACGAGTAAATTCCTTATTATTATATTATTTGCCTCTCGTTAGAACTAAAGTTGAATATTAGTTTATACTCCATTAATGACGGAGATTACCGTCATTAAAAATTGAAAACCTCGCTTCATTAATTAGCAATGGCCATTATCAACAAGAGACATGTAATGACCGGGTATACCGTCACAAAACCGCTTTAATGACGATAAAGTATGTTACAATCTCACCATCATTAAATCCTCGCTTATATAAATACTCATATGGTCATTATGAACATGTTCCAATATTGGCAACATGTTTCAATATTGTCCCCGATAATATCAAAACTAAAATGTCAACAAATTTCATCTACAAAGATGGCAACAATAAACTAACGAACCGTAACTAAAACCAAAACAAGCATCTCCCCAATCTAACAAAACTTAACAACCTCGGTCAATGATCATGCAAATGACATACTGGTCATTTATCTAATATAAAAAAATAGAATTTACCAATATCCATGGAAAGTTATCAATGTGGGCTTTGCAACAAAATTTACTTAAAGGAGTGTAGTCCACGTTGTCTTTAAGATCCATAGATGAAATTCAACCTCTAACAACAAGATTGAATAACCAAGAGAATAGTAGAATGGAAATGATTACCTTCACAATGAAAGGTAGACAATACGGTAGAGTAGACTCCAATTGATGTTTTCAACTTGAATATATCAATGATAAAACAAGTAGAAATTCATTGGCAACCAAAGAACTAAGTGGAGAAACTCAAAAGTAAGGATAATTGCACCATCTCAACATCCCTCTGCATGATCTTCCTTCATCTTAATTAAGTGCACTGGCTTCTTAAAAATAAGGCTCACCACGACCAGGAAAATGAATACCGGCAACTGAAAAGGAAATGTTGCATGGAAAATGAATACTGGAGAACGAAAAGGAAATTTTACATGTCTCCTTAAGGATAAACAATTTCAAACGATGACCACATGGGACATTTGCCACAACAACATCAAACTCCTTCTTTGTAAACGCGGAGAGAAATCCTTTGTTTTCTTTGCTGCAACCTATTATATTATATAGAAAATAAAAATCATGAGAAAAAGAGAATGTCCATCTCTATGAAGATGAACATAAAGTAATCAATTGTAATACAAGAAATATCAAGTTCAATAGAGAAGACACACTGCATAAACAGAGAAGTATGCATAAATTGCTTGACAAATCATATAAAAAGGCAAGAAACATCAACTTCAATGCAATGAGATGAAAATCATAGGACTATGAAAAAATACAGCCCAAATACTATGCAAAACTCAACCTACATCCAGAGGCAAGAACAACTGGTGCTAGGGCTATTTTAGTACTTTTAGCAAGGTGCTGCAATAGAAATCACTTCATCTCCAACTTTATCATATTATGTTTCTGCAAAACACAAACATTGAAAGACAAAGTGAAAGAAAAGCTTCATGCTGATGCTTATTACCCATGTTCTTAAAGTAATTTAACCATTGCAAATGTGTTTGCATCATCCTTTAATTAGCACTTCGAGAAATCTATATAAATCCTAGCTAACTTTTGTCTTTAACAAGTGACAAAACAGGGGCACCTAAAACAAACACCACAAAAGAAAATCCATATTCGGGCAACCATGCTTCGAATCTCCACCAAGGACCCCAAAACCAAACTCGAGGATACATCAGAAATGCTAAGACAGATTCAAAAAATAGTATGCAACACCATGGGATACCTAATCATCATGATTAATAGAAGTACGCGCGGAAGAATCGGCTTTAATTAATGTATAGATAAAAACGCCTCAAAACCGGTGCGCGATCATTTCATGGAAGTAGTAGAAGTAGAACCTTAATGATTGTGCAACTTAACAAACCTTAAACCAGGTTTTAACAGATTGTGAATCTTAGCAAAACAGACACTATTGTAGTCACATATGCACTTGTCGAAACATTAACTATGAAAACCAAAGAATTACACATGTATTCATAACAAATTAAGGCGCACCATGGACCATATCTCGATGTATTTCTGCACCGTGACTCCAACCAGATCGAAACATCCTCTAAAATTCATCTCGTCCAAAAAGAATGTGAGCTTTAAGTAGGTACTGTAGAAGGAATCAACTCCCAAAATTTCTACAAGAAACCAAATCAACTAATCAACAAAGTCTGCAGTTATAACCATTGTTAAGGGTGAATTTATACGATCTATAACGCTATATGTTATGCTGATTTCTCTCATTTTGGTATGAATTTGTATAAGAAACAAGTGTTTAATGGATTTATTGAGCGAATGATATTTTGAAAGAGTTAATCGGAAAATAGGTTGATTTATGTGATTTAATTGTGATTTTATGATTATTTGAGCGTTATTACATTTTGCGATGTTTCTATGTGTGTAGATACATGTTTGAAGCTCAAAAGATGATCACAAGTTGATTAAAGTTCGAGTTGATTAATGATGGAAAGATAATGAAGGAATTGGATATGATAAAAGAGATAGAGATGAAGGAATCTAGATAAAGTCGATCTCGGATCAAGGCCCATCACTGAACTAGCGTCCCGAGTGGACGGGCGCTTGACATTCCGCATTTGTGCGCTCGGGAGGAGCTTTTACATTCGTGGATGATCATATTTTTCCCGGACGAAAGGCCCAATTTAAAGTAAGGACGGGCGCCTGATCCACCGCCCGACTCAAGAAGATTACACCAGAGTGGATGAGCGCTCACCTATTCGGACGGGCGCCCACCACCGACTTGGTGAAACCGACCTAGTTTTCTATATAAGGCGCCGTGTTTTCTCCCCATATCATCATATATTCAAACCCTAAACCCTGTGGGCCCAAGCTGCGCTTTTCCTTTAGTTTTCATTCGCTTTTACTCAAATATTTTAATGCACTTTTACTCTAAACAATTCGATATTCGAAGAGGATGCTAAGAGGCTAGGCCTCTACCAACAAGCGCCAGTGAAGCCGTCCGATTCAACTATTCGATTTCTTCTTCGTGATTATTTTGTGAGTATCTATTACGAGTTGTTCCTTTATCATGCTTTACGCTGCTTATTGCAAATTTATGTCGATAGATGCTTGCTCTATTGATCGCTTAATTGATGAGAATCATGTTAGACGTTAGATCACCAAGATAAAGGATAGATATTTGATCTAATTAACGAGTTATTAGGTTAGATTTCTAGGTTAGGAATTGAGAGATTTCACACCTTGAATTGAGAGCGTTAATCTTTAGATCGAAAGATATAGATTAATAGACGAACTTGCCTAAGAAATTAGGGTTCATACTTTTGAATAGGTGAATCACAACTTGACTAGTAATCACGAGATAATCTGAATTGAAATTGAACGTTGATAGGATAGGTGGATCAATTGCTTGTTCGCTTCAGTAAATTATTGATTTTAAACTCTTTGAATCAATTGCTTAGCTTAGTTAATTTTCTTTGCATACTTAGATTAGTTTAGTTTAAATTGGTTCGCACCCGTATCCTTCCCGGCTTTAGATCATCTCTTCTGTCGAGCTTTTACGCTTTAGTTAAGATTTATTTTCGCCATTAGTTTAGTTTTATCCATTGCTTTAGTTTAGTAATCGTGACATAGGTTAGTTAGATAAAACTAGAAATCACAATCGCTTAGTTCCTCAGAAGATCGACCGGCATTAACCGCTATTACTACGATCCTTGTACTTGAGGTTAACCGGATTATTACTTGTTTATTTTGTGTTGATAAAATCTGTGACAACCATCAACCAAACAAGCATTAAAGAAACAAAAACAAAGAAGAATAGGAGCATGTGGTCGCCTAATAACAAAGAAGATGATTAAAATCCAAGTCAACAAAGAAGAAGAGTCAAACAGAGTCGTCGATCGATGCAGCAGAGGGTGACCATATTTCCATTTGTAGAATCAGAATTCAAGACCAAATATGTTTCAGCAACAACAGAAGCCAAAAGATCAGCATTCACACAAGAAGCATCAACGGCGGAGACTTTTTATGTGCAGGCGAGGTCGAAACAGTGGAGATCGTGGGTTGTCTTATGTTTCCTGAGACTGATCACATAAACCCTCGTGGCTCAAGACCGTATGACCAAAGACAAGAATCAAAGAACATGCCCAATTTTCTTACACAAAATACGTAAATTAGGATATCTTCATAGAGGATCGGCCGAATCAAATTTTTCCCACCAGTGCAAGGAGATTGGAATCTTATCAGGCAGGGTGCCATCCAAATTTATCTCAACCAAACATCTAGCAAAACTAACACTCTGTTTCTTTACAGTCAACAAATCAGTATATAAAGGAGTACCCACATAAGAACAAATCTTACTAAGTGGTTTCTCATTCCAAAGAGCAAGAGGCAAGCAGGGCAGTTGAATCCTCACAGGGACAGTAGACAGAGCATCCATACTAAAGTCAAAAAAATCAGGCATTTTCTTTAGCAAAAGTGGCTGTCCAAAGACATAGTAAGGGCCACCATTCAATACAAAAATCATATTATTAGCCTTATCAAAATTGAAAATAATCCAACCAGAGGCATGATAGAAAATAATCCCACGCCATTCTGACACAGAGGTAGGAATAAAAATGAGAATTCCATTTGAAACAACCAAAATCGCAACCCAGGTCTTCCTTGAACTAAACGGCTAAAGACACACAAAACAAGAAAAAAAATATGCAAACCCCATAATTGAAAACACATAAGCATCAAATAATCTAACTTTCCAACCAGAATAAAGATCCTCTGTCCAACGCCGACCGGAGTTCAGATCCTACAAGAAAAATGGGTTTTAATGAAATACGGTTGACGATTATTTTGTTATCAAATTTGGACTTGCTCCATCTCATACAAGTAAAAAATATGCTTGATACACACTACTTTTTGTTGACATTAAAAATACTGGAAAGGAGCACAAACCTTTGGCTCTGAGCTTGTAAGACAACGCAATTGACAGACTTGAAGTTTATCCCAAACTCGTTTAGCGAGTTAACGGTCTAGCATGAGCCATAAGACTTTAGGTGCAACCACATTAGCAGCGCTTGGGATGATTTTAGGCGCGGCCTATTCCCTCTAAACAAAAACATAAGGACTCCAACCTCAAGATGTAGACACAAGATATTCCGACTTCCCATAAATGAGAGGGTTGTTATAGGTCACAAAGCAAAATACACCATAAGAGAAAATGGTATGGAACATTGTGACAAGACAAAGCAGCTTATAAAAGTCAACAAAAATCCGAATTTTAAAAGCAACACTCCAGGTTATATATGTCGGATTAGGATATTTTAATCTTTAGTGCAACCACTTTAGAGAAATGAATTACTATCAACTTGATAAAAAAATCTTATTGATTCAACAAACAATCAATTATATTACTAAATTTTCCGCTTAAACTACAATATTAAGTTTTGGAACAATTATACGACAAACTTCGTCTCTTTTGTTATAATTAGACTTGCATACTATTAACGCAGATTTCATAATGGTATCAATCATATTCCAAACAATCCATATTAACCATGGCACTTAAACTCGCTTTTACTTATAATTCTATCATTTTTTTATTTGTCCAAAAGGCCAATGCATCAAGAGCCAACCAAAGAACACACACAACCAAAGACCAATGCACTAGTACACTTAGCAATACTATCTTCATTGCCTTGTCTTCACCAGCTTTACTCAAAAAAATTTAATTATACATATAGTAAAACAAAAAACGAGTCTTCATTCGATGTTGGAGCCTATGTATTGTAATGATGTCTATCATAATATTTTTCAACATTAATGTAAATTCACAAATTCAAAGTTTATCACTATTACTTGTCCAAATTAATCATTTAATCATTGTAAGTTCCTCCATACGATTATTCAACTTTACTGAGATGAGAACATGTGAAGAAACTATAAACATAACGAACTAAAAGCAAACCACATCTCAAATTAACATCCTTGTCCTTAAACAGAGCACAAATATTCAAACACCAAACATTGGAAGTTGTTTATTACGAACTCTAAACCACACACTAATTTCCTAGTGATAGCATTAACTCAAACATATAAGGATTGTCACAATTTGACATTTGAACACATGACTGCAAATAAAATAAAATTAAAACAAGCCTCTATGGTTTTGCACCAGCATTATTGGTTCGGCCTAGCATTAACAAAGCGCCATTGCATTTGACGTCAATGAACGAAGCCTCGGCAATATTGTTCTCCCCATCATTCGAACTCCAAACATCAACCGCAAAACTAAAAACAGAGGAGTATGGCCCTTTGATGGAGGTGATGTCGATTGATTACAAGTTTACCTTTTATGTTGATTACGAATTCGGCTTTTAATCAAAGACAAGGGAAGAGAAAGAAAATAGTCTCAAGAAGAACGAAGAATTTCTGCTCACCTGTCTTCTTCACATCGCTACTTCAAAGTGAAGATTTCGGAGCCGCTTCGTCTGCAATCAGTGAAATCGCACTACAAGAAAATCGGCTATTAATAAGGGTACTTCCCGTCATTAATTGTCCATTTCCCCTCATAAAAACCTTTTATAACGGAAATTTCCTGTTATGGCCCCTTATTACTGCCTCCGCCAGTAAAGGTATTCAATAACGGGTATAGCAAAGAGTAACCTTCCAAAACTTTTGTCTTTACTTTAAATTCAACTCATTAGATTCGGTAATAAGTTCATTAGAATTAAAAACCCGTCTCTACCCAGGATCCCAGCATCACAATTCCGGTTTTGTCTAAATTTCGGAGTAAATGGGCTTCTAAGTGTGGTATTTCATTAGCCACTCGTAAAAAGTACCTATGTTTTAATGCTTTAGGGCTATAGAGTTTACTTGCTTCTCACTAACGGCAGAATCATAAGGTTCATCACTCGACTCTAAACCAAATCTATAACTCAATCCCGTTATTAATAATATCGGACATTAATAATGGTATTTTCCTGTTATTAAAAATCATATTTAATAACAATCTAAACCCTTATTATAAGGTAAGTTACCCCTCACAAATCGTGATTTAATAACAAAAATAACCCCTTATTGTAGATTCATTTACCCTTTATTAAATTACGATTTGATAAAAAAAAACATCCCTTCATTATAGATTATTTTCCTCTCATTAATCAGGATTCAATAACAACAAAATGCAAAATCAGGATTCAATAACAAATTGCCAATAGCAACTGCATTCAAGAACATGTACACTCACAATACTATACAAACATCCACCTTTACATACTTTACATAAAGTCAAACTTCCATCAATAATTAGTGAAGAAAGACTATAATGTAATATCCGAAAATAGGAAAAATAGATACACTTTCACCAGTATTATGAAGCTTCAGGTTTACGAGGAATAAACACCGTAGATGGTTGAGGGTATTTTTTCAATTAGTGAAGAAAGACTGTTAAAGATACTCACTTCTGAAGTCACCTTCCTCTTATCTTCCAAATCAGCTTTATTCCCAGCAAGTGCCATAACCATGTTAGCATTACATGCAAGATCAACAACAAAACGTAGATTCCTACATCAATCACCCAAAAACACAATCAAACACTATCCCAAATCACACCAACCCTAACATTTACAGACAAAACAATAACAGGGAAAGGGAAAGGGAAAGGGAAAAGGATGAAGGGTATACTTGGAATTCAAGGAATTGACCCTTGACAAAACGCAAAACAAGGCTAGATTTGCCTGCTCCCATATCAGCCAAATGACAGACATAATTTATTTTCTGGGCACTCATTCCTTAAAATAAACAACCATTCTGAACAACAAGAAAAAAAGAAGAACAAAAAAGGGCACTCTTCAGCACAAGTTAGAAAGCAGTAGAAACAGAGCATTTCTTGTGAATCCATATTTGTGGTTGAAATGATAGATATTTTGAACAAGCAGAAAAAGACAAAAACTCATCTCAATTATGCCTCTTTCTGGACCAGTAGGTAGAACACCATAAGGAAACGGATATAAGTTTAGTCCAACATCCTCAATGAAGTCTTTCAGAAGCAAAATCACTTCTAATGCAAGAACATATTTCCTACAGTCATCTCCAGCCTAAATTAAAATATTGGGAAAAGGAAATGTACATGAATATTTGCGGATTCACTTTTTAACTCAACCTACTTATCGGCACCAGACTCGAGGTACTTTATTGGGCACCACATTGAAATTCGACTTCTTTATAGAATTATGCACGGTTCTTGATTCCAAATCCAATTTACTTTAGGATTATTATTTCGTGACAGAGTTCTTAATTCCAAATCAATTTACTCTACGATTATCAATTAAATGCACAGATACTCAAAGAACATTATCATTTTGCTTGATGGAGTTTTGAGAAGAATATGTTGGGAGTAGCAGCCCATTTCATGACTAGCTCCACGATTAACTCTTTTTCCTTTGTAGTATGAACTTTCATGCATGGGCTAATTTAACAAGTCGGTGAGGATGCAAATTTGTTCCAATACTGATTCAGTGAAAATCATGGAACAAGCATAATATAATTAAGGTAACCACTTGATTTAATGTTTCTCCCAATGCATTGCCCAAAAGTTCATAGCCTAAGAACACACACAGAAATCATTTATGTCTCTAGTAGGAATCATTACATTATGCAAAACAAAGCACCCTACTTTTTTTGGGGGGGAAACAAAGCTCCCTACTTGAATGCACAGAAAAAGAAACAGATTGATCTACCTAAAAAAATTGCAAAAATCGTTGCAATAGACGTGAAGGAGAGAGATTACCGGAAGATTCATTTTGGATACTTGAGAGATAATGGCCTTTTGAGAGACCGTAGAATGACGGAGTTGACAGCTGCGCTCAAGTGGCCTTCAAAGAAATCCATTCCTGCAATAATCAATGCACATAGCACATATCAAACATAACTTTGCATCAGGAAGCTTGTAAAAGCGCAGAGAAAGAAGTTTTTAAAACCAATGAATTGTTCTTTAGGTAGGTGCAAACACCAAGAGGTAAATGCAATTAGCCCTGCATTCGAGTGAACTGCTCAATAACTTTAAAGGCATGTGTGTTGGGGGGATGCATCCTTTGAACATCCACATTTTTACAGCAAACTAATAACTTGCAGCAAGAAAAGATTTTGATTGACCAATTTCTTTGGGTTTCGGACCAGAAATGTGGTTATTTGAAAGATCTTTACAAAGAAAACAAAAGTTATACACAACCAAAAAGGGCATCTTTGGAGGGACCACACATGTTCTTCCGCTGTGGCACCACAGTAACAATAACTTTTCATGGTCGATATAGATTGATTACTTACAAAAGAAGAAATCTAAGTTTATAAGTACTAGGTTAAGGCAGAGGATAGCTCACCATTTCTTTATCTATTAGTCTTTAGTATATGATCAATGGAGTAAAACTGGCATTGAAAAATATGAACAGTGTCAGGTTCTGAAAATAATAATGTTGCCTCTAAACAATATCATTGGAAGATAAAACACATTACCTTTTCAGTATTCTTCGGAGATACTAAGAATCCATATGTTCCACTAAGCCAGAAATCACATCAGACTGCCACCAAAAGTTCACGACAGCTGTCAATCGATCACTATCCACTTGGTGGTACAACGAAAAGTCTGGCTTCTGCAATGGAATGGCACTGAAAAAATGTGAACATAACATGAAAATACTCGCGCAACTTCACAGAAATCTAAAACATAAAGGAGGAGAGAACTCAATAATAATCAGAAGACTAATAATAATCATACCTGTGGTTCGACGACTCCCCGTATATAGGGAAGGGGATATAAGAACGGAGTTCCTGAAGGTGGCCATAAGACAACTAAAAGCAAAAACAGATATGTTAGCAAAATAGCTTAATAAACTACGATATGAGAGCTCAAATAAGCAGAATATGGGTTATACGTGTGAAAAAATATCCCTGATCATAAATCAGCGGACACAGAATTCCCTTCTCGAAAAAAAAGGAAATGGTGAAATGCGCATCTGTACGATGTATTGCAAACTTAACCAATGTTCTGCAACATAAATGCACCAAACCGACATAAGAAACAGTTTTACGATTTAGCATACAGAATATTATTGAATGAAGATAAAAAGTCTAACAATGATTTGATCGACGACGCTTGAGAGCGGTGGTGCCGGCTTGATAACCTAGAGCCGATAAGCGAGATGGCCATCGAAAGAGAGACGGCGCCATGATCGGAATGAGAGGACGACGCCTTGATCGGAATGAGGGTCAATATTCAAAGCAAATGAACTCAGAAAGAGAAACCAATCAAATCTAACACCACCATATAAAACCTACACATCCATCTGATGCAGATAAACTTTTCTTTTCACACACTTGCAGTGCACCACAAGACGTAATAACGAAATTTCCACATCATCAGGTAATACATGCTTCGTATATCAAATTAATTACCGGAAAAACAGCTTATTTCTAAGAACATGACATGTTCAGGATTGTGGGCTTGAATAGTTTTTTCTCAACAATTCATACCACTACTGACAACTTACACAATCTAATGCCACAAGAAAAAAAAGCTTGAATTGGTGCAAATTGTAGGATATATAAACGCTATATGCCACAAAACAACATAAATTCAAAGTGCACCTCTTTAAGAGCATCCTGGTTCCAGAAAACCTCATCGTCTATCAACCTTGGCATACTATCAGTATCAAAATGGAGAGAAAAATTTATACAATCAAAATGAGAACATATTTAATAATCAAAATTTGACTATCATTAACCAAAACAAAGCATTTTCCTCGGATAGCCCGAGTAGACCGATCAAGAAATGTAACGCTCTCATCCTCTTTCTCTTCTTTGCCGCTTTCCATCTGGCACTAGCTACTTCTCTTTATTCACAATACAAATTCGATTTGATGTTATACAGAATATATAAGCTCAAATAACCAATGCTACTATATAAGCTTTTCAGCCCAGGCGAATCAAATACAACACAAATCACTTGAGCATTTCGTCGAACGTGTGGCATCCGAACAAAGATCCGATGTTAAACACCAAAAGCAGGAATCAAAACTGCGAACTGAGTGATGTGAATCTGCAATTTCCTTTACGACAAAAAAAAAATTCGCTTAATGACCATCAACCCTACAATAAAGAAAAAAGAACTCTTACAGTGATTTGACCGACGAAGTGAAGAGCTGTGGGGCCGGCTTTGATATCCTAGAAAAAAGCTCGACATCCGCAGAAGCAGGTAAAGTGAACTGGCCATCGGAAGAGAGGACAACGCTTGACCAAAATGAGAACGGCTGTTGAGCGGCGGTGGAGAAATCTCGATCTGGATGAAAACGATGAGAACTGAGCCGAAATTTTTCTGCATTCATCTCAGATACATTTTTCTGAAATTTTTCTGCATTCATCTCGATCTGGATGAAAACGATGAGATCTGGTGTGTTTTTCTCTTTTTTTTTTTTTTTGATAATGTGTTTTTCTCTTTTAATTCAAATGAATTCTCACATTTAATTCATAAATTTATGACATACATTATAAATCATGCCACAATAAATTATTAGTATTTACGGCATGCATACATGTATGCCTTAAATTCGCGTCGTAAATTATTCATTTTCTTGTAGTATTGCTCCAAGAGAAAAATAAAATAAAAATAAAATATGTACCTGTGAAGCTCGATGCTGGTACGCTGCTTGTAGGATTGGTGTCGACAATTGAAGATTGTAGTGGACAAACGAGGTTCCGATTTTGTGGAAGAATCGATGTAGAAGACGAGGCGAACATGTCGGAGAGTAAGCCTTAGGAAAAATCAATAGATGCGAATCGAGGACCTGTAATGATGTCGGAACACAGCTTGCGGAAGATGAAGGCTTCGATTTTCTGGAAGATGGAGGTGGAAAATGCGCGGAGGCGGAAGATGGAGGTGTAGAAGACGGAAGTGGAAGAATTGGGTAATGCCCTAGGCGGAGACGGGTGTTTCTTTGAAAGTGAAAATCTTTAAAAATTTGGCGCTTTACCCGCTGTTTATGTTTTGCAAAGGGGACAAAATTTGGAAAAAATAATAATAATAAATAATAAATTTAATTTTTTTATTTTTACGGAAAGTAAATCTATAATTATACGGAAACAAGTGTTATGTCACAACGTGTTACACAAACGTCATTTGCACGGTTGATTATGATGATGTTATATTATTACTCATTACCATCAATGATATAGATAACTGTTGTGTCACTTGTTGTAACACACCGGTCGTGCCCCTATCATTATTTCTATTTATTTATGTCTACAAATGAAATTATTGGGAGGGATTTTTGGCGCCTAAAATATTGGTATTAATTTATCATAAAAAAAAAAAAATTGGGTATCTTTTTCCCAGGAAAGTTTGTGTTTCTAAATAATTCCGAAAATGGATTTTTTTGGCAAAACATAATGTTTTTTCTTTATATTATTTCAAAATAATATTTTATTGATTTTTTTTGGTAAGCATTAATAAGGGGAATATTTTAGGTGTATTATAATAAGGGGATAAGTGATTATAATAATTTAATTAAGGGTTTCTCACCAAATGCATCATTTTCACAAGATTGTTTTAACCCTTATTAAAAGGTACTTTTAATAACCAAATTTTGACCCTTATTAAATTCCCTTATAAAAATGCATTTTCTTGTAGTGTCGGATCTTTGAGAATGATAATCGAAGATGACGGAGGAGGACACGATCCAGGAAAGACAATTGATTTGGGGTTTGTATGACGGACGCCGGAATTGGTTTCGGGAGGGAAAGTGGCTAGCAGCTTGTGGCGGAGGGGTAAATATTTTCTAGGTTTTTTGTTAATTTGATTTGAAGTGAATTTAGGTTTTGTGTATAGATAGAATTAGGATTTAATGTTTTGCCAAAAAAAATGAATTGGGAATATTCACGGTGGGAGTTTTACCGCCTACCATTTGGGTTATCTTTTAAAAAAAATAATCATATTTGGATTCAATCGTTGTGATGCAACGAAGTCTGTAACAATAATGATCTACACGGTTTATCATGATGAATATAACAATGATTAATGATGAGTTCACATAGAAATCAACGGAGTTGATACATGTTGTGATACCCGTGTCACAACGGTTATGTCCGTATCATTATTCTTACAAAATTTAGAGAAATGCTTATAATGGGAAAAAAAAATTATTTAGTAATATTTCTTACATAACAATGAGGAGATGACTTTTTGTGTATCAATATTAAGGGGATAAGCAATCAATAATGATAAGAATTTGAACTTCCTCACCGTTTACACATTAAATAATTTAATATATATATTACCGTCATTAAAACACGTTTATAGTGACGAAATTTTAGCCCGTCATTATATTCCTCTCATTAAAATCAGTTTTTCTTGTAGTGATATAAGTCCTTTAATTATGTATTTTGATATATAAATCGTGATCCATCCGCTGCGCATAGATCTAACTCGTTTAGTTCTAAGAACCTGCATCTTTCATGTGGTAGCGAGCGGGTGCTTCACGATTTATATAATCATAATCGTAATTAAATGATTTAAAGGTTGGAATTGCATGTAGGTGATATTTTACTTATTATTATGCATTAATAATTTTTAAATTGCTATGGTTGAAGAGATGGATTGGGGTTGGCACCGTTTTCCCGTTAGATCTATTGTAAACTCATATAAACGATGAAAATTCGTTCATATGAGTATAGGAAATTATGTAATTTATTTATTATTGCAAGTTTAATTTCCTGTAAATAGATCTGTTTAGTAGCTGTTTAGTCTTTTCATTTTTCCCGTTTTTTGAACCGTTAAAAAGAAGATCCCTCCGGTCATAATCAATACTGGAAGTTGGTGAACAATCCCACAAAATTTGGCGTCGATCGGAGTCCGTTTGGATGTCCATTCGTTGATGAGAAGAGGCAGCTGTAACAGAAAAACGCAGGATTCACAGAAACCCTAACTGTGACTTCTTCGATTTTCTGGGAATACTTGGACCGTTCAAATTAAAATCCGACCGGTCAGATCGCATATCATGGAGTTTTGGACGTGGGATAAAAATTTCAGGTCGATCGGGATTCAACTCGATTCCCGATCGGCCTCGGGAAGTATATGATACGCTTCTGTAAGAGTCTGTTTCAGCAGCAAGTTGGGCGGCTCACTGAGGAAGATTGACAAGTCAAAGATCCGATCCGACCGTTCATCTTGAATTCCAAGGAGCGAGGAACAGATCTGGAAAGTTTCGTCGTGATCCGAGTTCGTTTGGTTTGCTGATCGTCGAAGATTTTGAACATCTGCAGATTATGTTAGAAAGAAGTAAACCCTAGTTAGGGTTTTGGTTATTTATTTTCTAATAGATTAGATACGGGGGTGCCAACGGTCCATCTCGGTGTTATTTTCCGCACTAGTATACATGTTTAGATTGTATGTGTAGAACCGAAAAATTGCCATGACATGCATCATATCATGAATTCCACTCCATATGCATACATGTAGAAATTAATTCGAGGAATTAGTTAGGCATGTATAAAACACGCAATTAGTTTTAATTAGTTGTTTCATATTAATTAGAAACTAATTAGGGTAAAAACCGAGGAACACGGGTTTTTTCAATCGTCGAGGTTGGGTGATGGATTCTCGGTGAATCCCACTCTGCGAAAGCATAAGGAGTAAAATCCGAAACCTCGTGGTTAAGGTGTTGGATTCTCGCGAATTCCACCTTACCTAAGACGAGATTACGTTTTTGTTCCGTAGTGTCTCACGTGAAAGTTTGATGTTTAAGGATTGGATAATCACAGGCAAACAGGTTGAAAGTGGTTTAACCACGGTTGGGTGGTCAACGGTAGCTACGGCTCAATCGACTTCACCTCCACGTGTGGCGTTTGCACGGGGTCCGCAATCTTGAGCCATCCGAAGAGCCACTACGGCTCAACGGACCTCTCCTAGCCTTGACCCGTCCGGCGGCCACATATGTTCTAACGAATAGGTCGCGTGGGCTAGCCCACATAACCAACAACATTCGGGCCTATGATTTTTGTTCCTTAATGTAACATCAAGTCCAAAAACGTGATCGATAAACCCACCACTTTTTCAAAATATTGAGTGGGAGCGGGAGAGCGACAAATGACCCCACGGCCTCTAATGTTGACACAAGCAACGTGAGAGAATGGTGACGCCTCGTGCCGGCACAGGACCGGCCTCCTAAGGAAGGCCTTCACCGCTATCAAAATTCAAGGCTTGGTCTCTCGAAAGGATAGGATTTTGGGTACTCGTCAGGTCACCGACCGACCCTAAGGCGACACACTCGGGTCTACCTAAAAATGCTGAGACAGATGAGTCACACTCATAAAGGGTAGTTTTGGTAGTACCTTGGTGAAAAGGAAAGGTGATTGAAGATCACAAATGAGATGTTCGATTCTCAATCGATCTTCAATATTAATCGAAACCTCTTTGACCTACCCTAAGGCGGCACTGAGGCGTTAGATTAAATCCTTGGAACGGTAGGATAGACTATAAGTACTTAGTTTATGTTCCTAAAATTTTAGTAGTGTATGATTTGGATTATTTTCTCACAATTTTATTTACAAGCTGTTATATATATCTCTACAGGTGCTAGACTGCTAGTGTAAAATTGACTAGTAATGACTTCGTTAAAAAGTGGTAAGTAACTAGAACGTTGTATTTATTAATCTCACATGCGATTAATTTTTCGGAAGAGATATTTCTCTTGAAGCCTTCAAAACTTAAGTGACGTAAATAGGCATGTCACTGCTGTCCCTCGTGCAAAACGAGAGACAACCGTAGTTAGTTTGAAAGATGATTGGGACGATAAAATTCTTCTAGTGAATTGTGTAGTGTCTACACGAGAAATTTTCTGATAGAAAAATTGGAGAATCATAAATTAAAGTGTCGCTAGTTAGACGGTATTTGGAACCGATAAACTAGTGGGAGCTTTTATATTATGTTTTTCTAATTAGAAAATCAGTCCCACTGGGTAACACTTTCATTAGACATCCCACAGTTCACGAGTAGTGTCTACTCAAACGAACTGCTAGTTCAAGACTATTTCCTTTTCAGGAAAGTTAAGAATGGGAAAGAATGTCTGATGACGTGGTCAAGTTAAATTAATAACTCGATGCCTACTAACCCACTAGCAAGAGAACTAGGTTCAATTGTGAAGACGACCCAGAGATAGAGTCGAGGTCGATCCCACGAGACTCGGCACAAATAAAACACGACTTTATCCTATTAGAACTAAATTGAAAGGCGGTCTACGACCAACTAAATGCGAGAAAATAAAATAGTGACAACCACAAGACACAAAAAGACCACAAAGACAAACTAAAAGACTACTAAGACACGGATAATACGTTTGATATTATCTAGACAAATAGTATTGATTACGCTAGTAGATTTTAACTTCCCATGTGAATTAGGATGATAACGAGACAAAGCGAACGTTGAAGATTAATTATTATGACTACGAGTCATCCCCAAGGTAGATTTAGTTCCACTTAGGCCCTCTAAATCATCATGCCTCCATTACGTGACTTCGCTTTTTAATGCCTCTATCTCATATAACTTCTGACACAATTACGAGACTAGGGATGCCGGTATAAACCGTAACCTCATCTAAGCAACATTCCTAGGGTAAGGCGTACTTCTTAGATGCCGATTCAATCTATATCCTAAGTAACAATCACTTTTTAGGTTTCATGTTAAATTATGATGACGAATAACTAAGTTGATCAGGTTTAATTACTCGTTTTAATTCCAATTCAGAGAATCTGACGTAGTCGAAGCCGATCATGATATTGCCCTACAAATTGCCAGGCTCGGTCGACCGAGCGACGACACTTTCTGGCGACCGAGTGACACGTCTAGTCGACCGAACACGCTTCAATGTCGGAACAAATCATGATTACTTCTTAACGCTTCTAACCTAAACACATGGGTTCGTAAATAAATCTACATCACGCAATCAATACAAATAAAATTACTCCATAATAAAATATAACAGATCTACGAATAAAGATTGCATAATTGAATAGTCATACCCTCGAAGACGAGAGTGACTCCCACTCTTTAATGCGCTCCCTAATCGGAGAATCCGACGAATCCACAATGAACGAACATAAAGAAAATAAAACTTAAAAACTAAAATTGTATGGATTGTTTTGTGTTGTAGTGGTGTGTGTTCTCAATTTCGCAGCAATTCTTTGCTTATATAGGAGTTGAAGCCGACATAGGAGAATCGGAAGATTGACATGCATATATCACATTAGTCTCGGGGTGACCGAACCTACACGCTCGGTCGACCGAATGGCATGGCTCGGTCGACCGAGCCTCCTCTCATACGCGCTTTCACACTCGGTTCGTCGACTTGTTCCCCACTCCATGCTTTTGAATTGATCGATTTATCTTTTCTTTAATGCTCCGATTTTCTTCTCTTTTATCTTGAGATCTCCGATTGCATGATAATTATCTTCCCGATTTATAATGATCTGCAAAATCGGCATTTATCACACAATTAATTGCTCTTTTATAATAAAAATAGCTAAATACCAATTATCATATTAATAATCACTTATCATTAAATAATAAATATAAACACGTGATTAAACATGAAATATATATAATTAACTCCGATTTAAGGTTAGAATTGATGACATAAACATGTATATTTTAACTGTCATCAAAAATGCCCCCCACTTAAACTTTGCTTCGTCCCGAACAAAGCATTAACAAGTTATTCCCCAAGACAACATTTTCTGTGGTCAACTCATACTTACACAAGAAACCCGAGTCAACTCATACCAGTCATGCTCATAAGATAAGCATTATTCATTACTCGCTATGAATCGAAGTGATTGCGTGCATGTGCATTGGTTTCATATAAATGTAGCAAGATTAGAGTTTATGCGGACTTCATATCTAAATTCACCAACATCAAAGATTCATACTTCTTATGCCTCTCAATTGTTAAAGCACTAGAACAATAAGCAAGAGCGTATCTATAGGGTTTTGGACTTGGAGACCGAGTACTACTCAAGCCTCTTAAAGAGTTGAATATTCTTTTCATATCTTCATATTTTTCGAGATACTATCAATCTCAAGAAGGAAAACTTTTTAGGGCATCCTCTATCTTAGATCAAATATTAGCATCGAATATCACCACAAGCGAGGCTACTTTGGTAACTTACTACAAGCCCAAAGGTTTTAATACATTGTCAAAACACAGTGCGTCCCAAGCTTATTACTCCGCTTTTGTTGGCTAGAAGATCGAATACATCGATCGACAAATGTCGATCTTCGGGTCCTCATAACCAATTATCTACGCAGTTGTACACATACTTCTTTCAATTATTATAACTCATACGGTACTAAGCGATTCATATATTGAGTTATTGAACAACACCTAACTACTTGCAATTGTTGGCATGAATATCCTTAAGTCTACTAACACTTTATCGCAAAAGTATAATATGACCACGCACTCACACAACTTGGTTCATTTCCTATTAATTCTAAGTATAAGAACTTTACAAGTTTAAGGGTACGAGTTAAACAACTTGGCATTTATCCATAAAATTTTTAAATTTGGCTCAATATTGTCTCAAGATTCCGCTCCCATTGACTTTTTCAACATATAGCACAATATATAGCTAAGTCCCCGCTTCCCACTTAAACATGGCATTGTCCTCAATGACAAAAATAAATGAGTTCAAGATGAAAGACTTAGCTCTGAAACGGCTCCCAAGTAAAGGAACAATATCGGAGTAATCATCGGCACAAATATGGAGAGAGGCAGACACATCCTCGTATAAGCGCAGAAAGCTCCACGAAATCGTCAAATACCATGTCTATGGAAGTGATAAAATAATGTGGCGCATTAGATATAGATATCTAAAAACAGTTCAAGCCACTTTTATTTTATACTGCCATGGACAAGACCAAAAGGGATTTAAACCTAGATAAAAACTCACATGACGGCTATCAAGGAAAAAACCTCGTTTATTCCGAACTTAGACTCGGAACATGGCGAGATGAAAAAAAACCGTGATAGGCGCATGCTACTTTATTAAAAAGAAAAACCAAAAAGGATAGTTATAGGTAGTAGTTCTAAGTTTATAGTCGCTAGCTCGACTCAGCTCAAGATGGTTTATTCATAGACAGGGTCATCGAGGTACAAAACCTCCTCCTCAGCCGCAGGCGGAAGCCCGTGATAATGCTTAATACGATGTCCATTGACCACGAATCTGGACTCGTCTTTGAAATTGAATAGTTCCACCGCTCCAGAAGGAAAGACTTGTTGTACTTGAAATGGGCCATACCATCTTGATTTCAACTTACCCGGAAGAGTCTTAAGCGCGAATTGTACAAGAGAACCGAGATCACCCTCTTGAAAGGTCCTCTCCAAAATCTTTTTGTCATGAAACTTCTTCGTGCGCTCCTTGAAAATCTTGGCATTCTCGTATGCCTCTAAACGAAACTCCTCCAGGCGAGTTAATTCTAACATCCTTTTCTCACCGCCAACGTCTCATCAAAATTTAGCATCCTTGTTGCCCACATGGCCCGGTGCTCCAGGCTTCTACAGTAGATGACATGCCTTTCCAAAAACAATCCTATATGGTGACATTCCAATCGAGGTTTTATATGCAGATCCTATAAGCCCATAAAGCGTCGTTCTAAACGTAACGACCAATCCTTCCTAGTCGTATTAACGCTTTTCTCCAGATACGCTTTATCTCTCGATTGGTGACTTCTACCGTCCCACTAGTCTCTGGTGATATGTCGATGCTAGCTTATGTCGAACCCCATACTTAATCATCACCCGCTCAAACGGTTTATTACAAAAATGACTACCATTGTCGCTATAATTGCCCTTGGCGTCCCCAAACCTTGTAAAAATGTTCTTCTTCAAGAATCTAACCACAACCCTAGCATCGTTAGTAGGGGGACGCAATGGCCTCAACCCATTTGGATACATAATCTACAAAGAACTAAGATATATCGGTTAGATAATGATGAAGTGAAGGGTCCAACAAAATCTATTCCCCAAACGCCAAAAGCTCGACTTCCAGGATGCTCTTGAGTGGCATCTCATTCCTCCTTGAAATATTACTGTCATTTGACAAGCATGACATGCCTTTGCATATTGGTGTGCATCCTTAAACAATGTCGGCCAATAAAACCGCATTGGAGGACCTTAGCCGCGGTTTTTTCTCCCCGTAGTGTCCTCCAACTTCATAGGAATGACAATGCTTCAGATATCATTATACTCTTCTTCGGGCACACACCTTCTAAAATATTATCGGATCCTAGCTTAAACAAGTACGGCTCATCCCAATAGTAGTGTCTAATATCTTTAAAGAATTTTTTCCTTTCTTGGATAGTGAGATTTGGTGGCGTGTACTTTGCGGATAGATAATTGACAAACAAACTAAACCATGGTCGCTTCTTCTCCTTCACAACCTCAATTCGCGAAGAAGCCGCAAAGACAATCATCATGTCCCCGACGGTGGTGATGGAGAAAAGTTGTTCATCGTGAAAAGATTCTCCTATCTCGTAATTCCTCGCCATCCTCTAATTGTAAGCGCGATAGATGATCGGCTACCACGTTCTCACTTCCTTCTTATCTCTCGATTTCTACGTCAAATTCTTGCAAAGAGTAGAATCCATCTCAACAGCCTCTCGGCTTTGAATCTTGCTTTGCTAGGAGATACTTAAGAGCCGCATGGTCACCCACACGGTGACTTTAGATCCCACTAAGTAGGATCTAAACTTGTCAAAGGCAAAGATAACGGCCGAAGTTCCTTCTCCGTTGTGGCGTAATTTCTTTGGGCAAAGATTCAAAGTCCGGCTTGCATAATAAATGGGCCTAAAATCTTATCTTTCTTTGACCCAAAGCGGCGCCAACAAAGAAGTGTCACTTGCATCACACATCGGTTCAAACGGAAGATCCCAATCCGGTGCGACTAGAACGGGTGCAGTGATTAGTCTACTTTTTATTTCGTTGAAGGCTTTTATGCACTCATTTGAAAACACGAATGGCACATCCTTGGCCAATAATTCGGTAAGAGGTCTAGAGACCAAGGAAAAATCCTTGATAAACCTACGATAAAATCCGGCGTGGCCTAAAAACCTCGCAAAGTTTTAAGATTAGTAGGTGGAGGTAATTTCTCGATCACCTCGACTTTGGCTCTATCCACCTCTATACCGTTCTTTGATATGCGGTGGCCTAGTACTATACCTTCCGTAACCATCAAATGACATTTCTCCCAGTTAAGCACAAGATTAGTCTCTTCACATCTCTTCAATACTCGTGCTAGATGTGTGAGACATGAATCGAAATCGTCTCCAAATACGGAGAAATCATCCATAAAGATTTCCAAGAAATCTTCCACCATGTCCGCAAACAATGACATCATACACCGTTGAAATGTTGCGGGGGCGTTGCATAATCCAAAAGGCATTCGATTATAAGCAAATGTCCCATATGGGCAGGTAAACGTTGTCTTCTCACGATCTTCGGGCGAGATATGGATTTGATAGTATCCCGAATACCCGTCAAGAAAACAATAGAAACCATGCCCGCTCAATCTCTCGAGCATTTGATCGATGAAGGGAAGAGGAAAATGGTCCTTACGAGTGGCATCGTTTAGTTTCCTAAAGTCTATGCATACTCGATGACCGGTGATTAGCCTCACAGGAATTAACTCATTCAACTCATTGGCTTGCACCGTCAATCCTCCCTTCTTGGGAACTACGTGGATAGGGCTTACCCATTCGCTATCAGCAATTGGAAATATAATTCCCATTTCTAGCATTTTTATAACCTCATCCCTAACCACTTCTTTTAATTGTGGGGTTAAACGCCTCGAGGTTGTGCAACCGCTTTCTTTTCGTGGGTCCACGGAGATCTTGTGCATACATACGCTAGGGCTAATGCCCTTAACGCCGCCTATGGTCCATCCAAATGCTCCAGCGGTACTCTCTCAAAACTCTCATAAGTTTCTCCTCTTGTAAGTCCGTCAAGGAAGAAGATATTATCGATGGCAAGGTCTCATCTTGAAGAAATACGTACTTCAAATTTGCAGAAGAGGTTTTAAAGTCAAATTTGTGGGAGGTTCTTCCAAGGAGGTCTTCAACTTTTGACCAAAGAGTTTGAGTTCAAGTACTTATGCCACGTTGGTCTATGATAGATTCTTTCAATCTCCGCAAAGACTTACTTCCTCTACAGGCCTTGGGGTCCTCTACTACATCCTGGCCATATCATCTTCTCCTCCTCACTACTCACGTGCTTGACTTCATCTTCTTCTTCTAAGACAAGATCCAAGAAATCCTTTATACTTTCATGTTGTTGAAACTCTTGAACAATCCTATCAATGGAATCCAACATGAAACATGCATCCTCTCCATCATCGAGTTTGCTTCATAGTGTCGAAGACATTGAATGCAACTCTCTCTTCATTCACTCTTAATACCAATTCGCCTTTGTAAACATCAATTAGCGTTCTACTAGTGGCCATGAAAGGTCTCCTAAAATCAATGGCACTTCGTAGAGTTAGCTTCCATATCTAATACCACAAAGTCGATGCGGGAATACAAACTTTTCAACCCTAACTAGCACATCCTCAACCACCCCACACGGTTCCTTGACGTAACGGTCGCCTAATCTGCAGTGTGATTGAGGTCTTCTTAAGATCTTTCATGCCTAGTTTCCGAAAAATAGATAGTGGCATCAGTTCACACTTGCTCCTAGATCACACAAAGCTTTGTTCGGACATACGTTACCTATGGTGCGAGGAATGAGAAAACTTCCCGGATCTTTGCATTTTGGGGTAACTTGTGTTGAAGAATGGTGAGCACTCCTCATTAAGGCATATGGTCTCTAAATCTAGAAGTTTCCTCTTAGTGGAGACGGCGTCTTTTAAAAACTTGGTGTACTCAGGCATTTCAAATTAGTGCTTCAACTAGGGGTATATTGATTTGTAACTTACTAAACATATCCACGAACTTCTTATACCTCTTATTATCAAATTTAGGCTTCCGGCTTTGGTGGAGGATAAGGTAAAGTTGAAGGGTCGACATCAGTGAAGATTGGATATTTGTTATCGTAAAGTTCAACTCTAGGGCCAAAGAGTTCTTTATATGTTCTTTGCTCAGGCAAAGATTCGGAAGTATTAGTCTCATCGCTTGGCTCACCATCCTTATTCTTTGTGACTTTTTCTTGCGGGGATGGTGGAGTTACTTCTTTCCACTTCTTGTCATGATCGCATTCACATCCTTAGTGTTCTTCTCGGTGTTGCTTGGCAACCTCTCCGGAGAGGTCTAGTTGAGACTTGCTCACCTAGTTGTCCTACCTGGTGTGTGAGATTTTGAACTAAAGCTTCTGGTTGGTTACTTTGGCATCTGTCTTCGACAATATTGGCTAAAGTTAGTGGCTAACTCAAATGCATAGATTTTGAAAGTTGTCCCATATTGTCGGTGACGACATTACTCGATTTTTCTATCGCAGCCTTCCCAACCAAAAGTTTTAGTCTGTTTGTGGTACATAAGGGTAGGTGGTTTAGGCCTTTCTCCCGCATTTATGTCACTATATCGGAATCCAGGATGGTTATGATTAGGTCCAGTATCCTCCTCCGACATAATTGGCTTCTTCAAGATGCAAAGATTCTCACCTTGAGGTGCAACCTCGATTCCACCCTTCTTTCTCAACTTTTGTCATCCTCTCTTGCATCCCATCTACCTTATCGTTGATAACAGTAAAGTTGTTCTAAAATCTTGGTAGATGCACTATCATCGAATATGTCAGCGGCCATCTTAACAGTAGCTATGTCATTGCCTCCCCATTGGCTATTCATTGCTATTTGCTCCATCTTCCTTGTGCCTCTTCAGAGATAGAAGAACAAACGCTCCATTGCTTGGAGGCGTCTACTCTAATTTTCTCGCCTCTCTCTCAACCCATGGTAAAAGTTTGCATTAAAAGCCGTAGAGATATGTCATGATGAGGACACTTCCTCATAGCTTCCTTGAAACGCTCCCAAGCTTGATCAAAACTCTCCCCAGGTTGTTGCTTAAATCCTAGGATGTCTTGGCGTAACTTAAAAGTTTTTCCTAAGGGAAAATACTTATTCATGAACTTTTGCAACAATTGTTCCCAAGTAGTAATAGATCCAGCCTCTAAAGAGAGAAGCCATTGCTTAGCTTTATCTTTCAAAGTGAAAGGGGAAAAGCTTAAGATTTATGTTACCTCCGGGATTAATTTCGTTTTCACAGTACTAACGATTTCCAAGAAATTCGTCACGTGAACACCAGGATCCTCGTTTTGGACTCCATGAAAAGTAGAATAATTGGTCACCATTTGAATTACATTAGGCCTAGGGTGATAGACTTCCGCAGCATCTTGCGGTGCTACGATAGCGGGAATGAATTGTTCAATAGTAGGCGTTGCATAACTTTGCAAAGTGCGCCGCTCTCTTGAACTAGGGCTTGGTTCTCATTATTAGCATTTGCATTCACATTATTGGCATTATTGATAACGGGATTAATAACAGATTAGGTACTGGTTTGGATTGTTCTCAATGCCTTCCATTTCCGTTTGGTTCGAATGTTCGAATGATTGGTTGTATGTCCTTCTTCCACTCCTTGCTCGCTTTCCTCAAGATTCGGATCCTCTTCTCCTTGCTTAGCCGCCTCCTAGCTAGCTTCCTATTCCTTCTCGCAAATTTTTCTATCTCAGATTATATGGTTCAAGCGGTTCCTTCGATTTCCGAGTAGCGTACTATAAAATAATAAACAACAATAAAACAATTAATCACTAGTAAAGGCTAGGCCTTTAACTAACTAAATAAAACAGACTCAAATAAGTTTGAGAAAAGAAAACGTAAATAAAACGAAGCGAGAATATTGTAAAACGCCATGAAGCAGGAAAAAAGAAAACTAATTCTCGGTCGATCGAGAGCTACTGTCGATCGACCGAACAATTTTTTATTTTTATTTTTTACGACAACCGCTTGATTTTCTGAGACTCTTATTCACAAAATATTTACGAATCCAGATTCTAACAAAATAAGCTATATCTTAATTTAATGACTCGAGTCCCCGCAACGGCGCCAAAAACTTGATGACGTGGTCAAGTTAAATTAATAACTCGATGCCTACTAACCCACTAGCAAGAGAACTAGGTTCAATTGTAAATACAACCCAGATAGAGTCGAGGTCGATCCCACAGAGACTCGGCACAAATAAAACACGACTTTATCCTATTAGAACTAAATTGAAAGGGCGGTCTACGACCAACTAAATGCGTAAAATAAAATAGTGACAACCACAAGACACAAAAGACCACAAAGACAAACTAAAAGACTACTAAGACACGGATAATACGTTTGATATTATCTAGACAAATAGTATTGATTACGCTAGTAGATTTTAACTTCCCTATGTGAATTAGGATGATAACGAGACAAAATGAACGTTGAAGATTAATTATTATGACTACGGGAGTCATCCCCTAAGGTAGATTTAGTTCCACTTAGGCCCTCTAAATCATCATGCCTCCATTACGTGACTTCGCTTTTTAATGCCTCTATCTCATATAACTTCTGACACAATTACGAGACTAGGGATGCCGGTATAAACCGTAACCTCATCTAAGCAACATTCCTAGGGTAAGGCGTACTTCTTAGATGCCGATTCAATCTATATCCTAAGTAACAATCACTTTTTAGGTTTCATGTTAAATTATGATGACGAATAACTAAGTTGATCAGTTTAATTACTCGCTTTTAATTCCAATTCGTAGAATCGACGTGGTCGAAGCCGATCATGATATTGCCCTACAAATTGCCAGGCTCGGTCGATCGAACGACAAAGACTCGGGCGACCGAGTGACACGTCTAGTCGACCGAACACGCTCACAATGTCGGAACAAATCATGATTACTTCTTAACGCTTTCTAACCTAAACATATGGGTTCGTAAATAAATCTACATCACGCAATCAATACAAATAAAATTACTCCATAATAAAATATAACAGATCTACGAATAAAGATTGCATAATTGAATAGTCATACCTCGAAGACGAGTGACTCCCACTCTTTAATGCGCCCTAATCGGAGAATCCGGCGAATCCACAATGAACGAACATAAAGAAAATAAAACTTAAAAACTAAAATTGTATGGATTGTTTTGTGTTGTAGTGGTGTGTGTTCTCAATTTCGCAGCTGCTGCTTATATAGGAGTTGAAGCCGACATAGGGAGAATCGAGAAGATTGACATGCATATATCACATTAGGCTCGGGGTGACCGAACCTACACGCTCGGTCGACCAATGGCATGGCTCGGTCGACCGAGCCTCCTCTCATCACACGCGTTTTCACACTCGGTTCGTCTGACTTGTTCCCCACTCCATGCTTTTGAATTGATCTGATTTATCTTTTCTTTAATGCTCCGATTTTCTTCTCTTTTATCTTGAGATCTCCCGATTGCATGATAATTATCTTCCCGATTTATAATGATCTGCAAAATCAGCATTTATCACACAATTAATTGCTCTTTTATAATAAAAATAGCTAAATACCAATTATCATATTAATAATCACTTATCATTAAATAATAAATATAAACACGTGATTAAACATGAAATATATATAATTAACTCCGATTTAAGGTTAGAATTGATGACATAAACATGTATATTTTAACTGTCATCAATGTCTATAAGTGTTAATCATCTTAACTAAAGTTTTGTGGCTAAACCGGAACATTAATTAAAGAAAGTATAGGATAAGGAAAGTGATTTCGGATCACTAACCAATGAATCCTTAGCGACTTTCTTAACCGAGTAACTTGACTCAGTGGCTTAGTTCTTTGGAAGAACAATGAAGCTGTGCATTAATAAAGCAACAACGGGCAGTAATTTCAGCTAGAATAGTGGGAGTGATATAAGGAAATGAATTTGATTCTATCCTTGAATATCACGAGAAAAATTTATTTTTCTGTTTATGGTTCGTTGAAACAATTGGATTCACTTTCAACTCGATATATTGTTGCCTCATAGAAAGTGAATATGACATTTGTAGTACGAATCCGAAACTCGAACTTTTGTTTGATAAAGTCAGAACCACTTAGAACAGCTGAATAAGTATGTGTAACACATCTAAAACTATTAAAGGTAAAAAGTTTCCGTATTAAGATAAACGACCTTTCAATATCTATTAATTAGTGCATATATCCTGAGACAAGACCTGCTGATGGCTAAGGGTGATTCCTATCTCCCGTCTTGGAACACTATCTCAAAGGAACAATGACTAAGTTTCCTTTCAATCGGGAAAGGGTAATAGTTTTGAAGGGTAACATAGCTTGTTCACCATGACCTTCGGGTCTAGTGAGAGATACAAGCTAGTGGGAGATTTTGAGTGGTGACATTCTGCCTAATAACTACTCAAAACACCGCTTGGTTTATCGAAAGGATACGAGGAGGTGTCTCGATTTTAGCGAGAGAATAGAGTATTCCATGCTCGAAATAGGCTATCGCATAGTCTTGGGACTCGATGCTCGGCCCGCCTCCTAGTGGAATATTTCTCACCGAGGAAGAAACCATAGACTTGCCCTATATAGTTATTGATATGCTACAATACACCGCTAAACTCAATTAAGATAATTGTTTGCAAAATAACGGTTAACGTTATTATGTAAACCGAGAAGTCTACCTAGAAGATGCTAGTGAGTTTATGGATAAGGAGTGAATTCGGTTCACACTGATTACCGCTAAACCTATCCTCGAAACGGCGCGCCGTAAATCGGCGTGACGCTTTCTGGGTTAAACGATTCTAACCGGCAGTACCGGGTCAAATTGTAGTGCTAGTATGGTGAATCGTAGTATCGTATCCACAGGAACTTGGTAATTTCTTTTACGTGTGGTTAAACACCAAAGAGTCATTATTGACTCGATCTAAATCGCAATTTTATTACACAAATCACTACTATTCTAGTCAACATAAAATAAATACGTAATTTAAAAGTTATTCTAATATAATATATATAGATATATAAATATATATAGATGCAAATAAATTGCAAAGTATATATATAGATATAAATATATAGATACCAATATATTAAATGTATATTTTAGAGAATCACCAAAACTTATATAATTGGTTTATACGATCTTTTCGATTAATTGAAATGTGTTCGATCTCTCCTTTTATTTTAGGTTCAATTGAGTAAGTGAAACGGTGCACTCCTCGAGGTAAACAATTCCTCCTCACACGGCGTATGAAATTGTCATAAGTCCATTGCATCGACCCAAGGTCCACAATCATTACGGTAAACGAATTAATCTCGAACAGTCCCGAGTACAAATCTACCTTTAGATAAAAGGAGTCATTCCGTTCACAAACGGTCAATTTTATTTTAAAGGCTCCGGTTGTCAAGGCCGGACGATTTAACTTTCCGGTTTAAGTTTCAATTAAACTGATGATTTAACATTATTACGATCTCGAGTACAAATTATAATAAAATTCATTTCTCCCAAAACAAATTTACCCCGGGTAGAAATTGGATTCCGTTATCACGCTGTTTACACGGCCAATTTTACCTCCGGTTTTTCTATCTTTTATTTCATATCCTCGATTCATGAGCGTCAATTCATAATTAGATTATGAATTCCTCGTGATCTATTAAATATGTCAATACTGAATACGATCAAAATAGAAAAAGATTCAATTAACTCAATTTTAGTCATTTTAACTTAACAACATTTCTTTAACGAAAAGATCGAAATAAAACCGATTACATAGTTTTGGCCAGTATTATATTTAGCCTAAAAACATTATAACAACGAAAAATATAAAAACAAACAGAAATACTTAAAAAAGTTACCTAATACGGCAGTTGATTTAGAAATCGTATCTTCCGGACATTACAACTTCTTTAGCAAAACCGACTTCCGAGATTTTCCCGAGCATTACAACGACACTAAAACTACATTATTACGGCGTAAGGCCTTATTTACAACTACTACTAAAAATTAAAAAGAAAAGAAAAAGAGAGAGGAGAGGAGAATATATATATGATATGGTTTATATATATTTGGTACACTCCCTCTGTTCTCTGATGAGCTTCTATATATAGGCAAAGTGGCAAAGGCCGGACCGGTCCGGTATTAGGCCGGCTCGGTCCGGACTAATGATGATCCCCACTAACTTGATCACTCCAGCATGTGCGTTGGAGATATTTATTTTTATATATAATTATTAAACTTCTAAAATTCATATCTCGAGTTCTGGATCTCCAAAATTGCAAACGAAATGCCAAAATTAAGATCTCGAGAAACTCTACAACTTTCATGAAGGACTCTTCTCCAGATAACGCTTTCTTGATAACCTCGTGTTCCTCCGAAGCTTTTACGGAATTTTTATTAATCCAAATCAATTAGCCACTTGATCACTGTTTAAGTTGTAGACCTCCAATCTTCATAATTTAAATTGCATTGGAAAACTCTCGGAAAAATCTACAACTTTCGTGAAGAACACTTTTTCTGAAAATATCATTTTGATGAGCCATTCGTTTGTTGAAGACATTTCTCAATTATTACTTATCCAGATTGGTTGGCCACTTATCCACTTAAGCTTTCAATTGACCATTTAAACTTGTGGCACTCTAAAATCATTCCGGAGATATGATTAAACTTCAATATGTCGATTCTCGGGTCTTGGTTTATAAATCATAATAAAATACCACAAATACCCACGTAAATCTGACACGACACTCCGATTTACTAAAATCGGTACAAAATTACAACTTTTTATTATTATTATTACTAAATACTCTAAATTATAAAGATTAACATTTTATATCATAATTTCATATATTTTATATAGAATTCGTTGATAAAACATAATAATATAACGTATTTTTAATCATATAAAATAATACATCAACACCACATCCGTAAATGTAGGCATTTAGCATTTAATGCTTGAAGGTAGGATCGGGGATTTTATGCATACGCTCGATTGTGATTGTTAGTGAAATATCTTAATGAGACGAGTGAAGGTTGATTATAAGATTCTTGAGATCGTAAAGTGACGGTTGAACTGTCACAAGCCTTCTTCGATAGAATCTATAAAAACACCTTAAACCTTGAGTACGGTTACCCAAAGGTAATTACTATCTCGATTTAATCGGACCACGTCCAACATTAGTTGTTGGTGATTACACCGATAAATACTACTAGATCGTAATGTCAATCCACCCAAGACACAAAGGTGGGAGTATGGTTTAACCGTTGACCCATTGTGATTTTGTGGACTTTATAATCTCTTGGGTGATTGATAACCTATGGCTCTTGGTGGGTCAGATAGATTCTCGATTATAGAGGTTGGTTTGAAAACCTTAACCCTGTGAATGGAGTTTTGGTACTCGAGTTCTGTTTCACCTCTTGTAGAACCACCGAGTGTCTCAGCCCAATGGGATAAATTGGATCTACACGGAAAAGAGTCGAATGAATAGGAAAGTTTAAACTTTCAAATACAAAGTTTAGTGGTATAGGGTGATTCCTCGACAAGTAGAGAGTTAACCAGGACCTTGAACTCTCTCACCACTCGCCTTGCTAGATTTCGTTAGAAAGCGAAAATAGGGGTGATTCCTCGTGACTTTCTTGCCGAACAACGGAATCAATTCATTCGAACATAAGGGTTTTAGCTAAGAATGAATAACGGATTCATTACAAAGCGTAAGATAGGGGTGATTCCTAAGACCTTTTTTGAGACTAACGATATCTTAATTCATTCGTAAAGAACCTTTGGTAGGAGGCTCGCCATGGCTTATATCCTTTGTGGATTTAAGAGAACCTCTCGGTCATTTAAAAGTCACATGTTTTAAAATATGTGGACTTGACCAAAATATTGATAAGTTTTTCGTAGATCGGATATCAATATTGGTAATGTAGTAGTAGTATTAGTGTTCATAAATGATAACACTAAAACGGTTGGAAACAACATGGGTGTGCTATCCAAGTCGGAAATCGACACGCCAAGATTCTCTCGGATGAGAGAATTGGACTATATACTAAGAATTTGATTCGGTCAAATTCACAAGAATGAGTCATTGGCTATCCCATCCGCCTTATTGGTTAAGATGATCATGCATATACGGTCTGCAAAGATTCATTGAGAGTAGTCCTACCCTACCTCTCGTGAATTATTCTCCAAATCTTCGGATAAAGAGAAAATGGGATAGAGTCTCTCCGGGATAAGGGCAAGTCAAACGAGTCAATTGCGCTTGAATCTTGGATTCAAGCAATAAGTAGCGGTTTAGTACGTCCTCAAGTATCGTTAGAGAACGAGGAATCATATGCTTGTATATTCAGTGCAAACTTGAATATGGTTGACTATAATCGATTCGACTTGTAGTCGATTAAGGATGATCATTAAGTTGATCTCGGGCTCGGTGTTTACTCATAGTGCTTAGAATTTCCTTTTGGTCCTGGGGAGTATTTCCAGTGTCTCGATAAGCCGATATCACTTCATTGTGAAAACAAAGAAGAGATAGCTTAGAAGGATCTTCTCACCACAAAAGGTCAAAAACATATTGAGAGAGAGTACCGCCTGATTAGAGGTCAAAAACATATTGAGGGTACGGCATTGAGGAATATATCTCAACTTCTTTTAGAGCAAGTGGGAGAGTGTTGTGAATAAGATGAGAAAGGGTGTGCTCTAAAACAATCGTTGCTTGTCATTTCGTGCAAGTGGGAGATTGTTAGGTGTAGTGCCCGAAAGACAATTTGTGTAATTGTTTTTAACAATGGATGATGATTTTATCTCACCTTATTACTTGCTTTGTGCTTGTAAATAATACACTGCTGCAAACCCTAAGTATATTAGTATGTAACCGCTTAACTCAGTGTATGGCATGCACGTGAGGATTGAGTTAGTGGTGATATACTTAAACCTGTTAGTCGATGGTGAACTTAATCGAGTTTAGGGTCTCTTGATTAAAACACCAATAATGCGCCTAACACCTTAGGGTGTGATAGTCTTATCCGGACTGCCGGTAGAGGGTACTCACGTGGGGCATTTATATATGATGGCATTCATATAGAATTGACCGATTTAATCTGAATTTCTCGGTATAATTCCGTAATCAAGGAATCTTATTAAATCATTAGATGATCATATATGGATCAACCTTAATCCTGAGGTGATCACAGGATGCTGCTTGTCCCGGGGTAGTGTTTGATGTGTTAGTTACGGTTCACTTTAATATGTGTTCCAAGCCACTTCTCATTGGCACTATCTCCGGATGAGTGAGTAGTTCGATTTTCACAGACATGGAATCCATTCCTTCCTCAAGGGAAGTATAGTAGACAGATCCCCTTGTTTGTTAGCCCTAAGAAAGTGATCGATCCCGGAGTTCACATTTGACTAATTAGCTACTAGTCGATATGTGTGCTAATTGATCATCGTGGGTTAATGGTAAATAAGGATAAGATATTCTCGAGTCGGGTTCACGGAGACCTCCCACTCAGAATGGACAGTCTATGGAGGGTTAATCCGTATGTAGTGATTATATCAATGGACGCTTATTCACTCTATGGGTTGAGTATAAGTATACATCTATAATCGGTAGAGTTCAGTTTAGGGTTTATGGTGGCGTAATCCCGGAATTAATAATTAATGTACTTATTCTGTTCGACGAATAATTAATTATTGGAGCTACTGGTTATAGGTCCATGGTCCCCGATGTGGCTTCTGTAATTCGGACTAGTAATCTTGTTACTTGGGCCTCAGTAATAATTAATTGGCTGGGCTAATTAATTGATATGCATAGATATTATTTAGTTGGGCTAAATAATATAATACACATAAAAGACATTTTATGTGGGCTTTTAAACCCTAGGGGTGGCGCCTCATAATTCATTAAATGCAAGATTTGATTTTCTTGTGTGATTAATGATTAATAAAAGATGATTTATTTGTAATTGATTGATTGATTAATCACAATCTTTTATAAATGGAATTATCCTTTATTGTGATTTCTTTTTAATTATTTATTTAATTAATTAGAAACTTGGAGGCCAAGGATTTACTCTCCTATATAAAGAGAGTCCTTCCAAGACATATGGGAATGGAAAATTTCGCCCCACTCATTAAAAAAGAGAGAAAAAATTTGTTTCTCTTGTCTAGGGTTTTAGAGGAAGAAAAACTTGGAGTTTTTATTAGTGTTGCATATCGAGGAGGTTTGTGTATCAAGAAGGGTGTCCACCAACCGCCGTTTGGAGAACACATCGGAAGATCAAGGCGACTCTTCCCGTTATTGGTAACATAATCTTAAACCCCCTTGTAGTACTTAAGTGCTCTAATTATGTATTTTGATATATAAATCGTGATCCATCCACTGCGCATAGATCTAACTCGTTTAGATCTAAGAACCTGCATCCTTCAAAGGATGTATGTAACTACTGTACGAGTAGGGACATTGGTGATGACGGTCAAATTATACCCGTAAAAGTCATCAACATTGACCTTAAATCGAGATTAATAATATATATTTCATATTAAATCACATGTTTATATTTATTATTTAATGTTAAGTGATTATTAATATGATATTTGGTATTTAGCTATTTTTATTATTAAAAGCCGATATATTGTGCGATAAATGCTGATTTTGTAGATCACGGCAAATCGAGAGGATTAATCAATGGTCTCAAGATAATAGAGGAAGAAAATCGGAGCATTAAATGAAAGATTAATCGAGATCAACACGCAAGCGCAAATGTGGGAGCAAGATAGACGAGAAAAACGATTAACGTGTGCAAAGTTAGGTTCGGTCGACCGAGCCTATAGCTTCGGTCGACCGAGTGGGGAGCTTCGGTCGACCGAGTGTGTCATCTCGGTCACTTATGGGATTTTTGCGTGTATATCTTCTAGATCCTCCCTAGGTCGGTTACAGCCTCTATATAAGCAGCAGCTACGAGAAATTGTAAATCATCCCATCATCCCTTCATTCTTTCTTCAATCTTACAATTCATAATATAACTTTGATACAATGTAGAATAATTTGAAGGTTTTTCGTAATTTAGTGAGGTCGCAAATATGTAAGCCCTTATTTTTTCTCGTTGTTTTTATTTTCATAATTAATCCCTCCCAATTATGCTTTATCGCTTGAATTAATTAATCATAGCTAGATGATGTAGATCTAGGCTATGACGTTAGGGATGTGGCGATACCTTGTCTATGAGGATCCCATAACCTACGTTATACACTTAGTATTTATTCATGAATCGCTTAGTTTAATTAATTCGTGATCTATGTTAGTTTATATGAATGCTTTACGAAATTCGCTTAATCATCTCCCGTATGATGAAACGCCGAGAGATATATTCGTGGATGAAATCTGGGAAAGGACCATTCGGTCGACCGAGTGTCTCAGATTCGCCACCGAGCCCCTGCTCATCCGTTAGATAGCCATGTCTTTATGGTTAGGTTAACTTAATAGAATTTATTATCTCAAAGAGGTATGGCTATGGCTACGTTACTCGCTTAGTTTAATTAAAACGTGTAAAAAGGAAATACCAATATAAAACTCTTAGGTAGGATTATGAATTGCTCTTCACGGACGTTCAGCGTTATCTAGGTAGGTTTATATTTGGGAATTGCATGCACCTGATTATACGTACGTCGTAGATTAGCATGAGACTATAACTTGATAATTGCTAGTTGGACGAGAGCTTGAGTAATCGTTTAGGAAGTACGCCTAACCATAGGAATGTTGCCTAGACGAGGTGTACGGTCAATATCGGCATCCTTAGAGTCGTAAGCGTGTGAGTTATATGAGATGGAGGCACTAAAAGGCGAAGTCACGTAACAATATCACAGTGATTTAGTGACTTACCGGTGCTAAGTCAAGTTAAAGAGGATGACTCCCGTATCTAATCTAAGATAGATACAAACGGATTGACAGTTAATAAGTTCAGTTTATTATATAAATTATCTAGGTCAAAACGATAAAGACTATAATTGGGGAGGTTAATTACGTTGTGTCGAGTCGTGTCTTTACCTTTCTTGTCTTATGTTGGTCGTAGACCGCCTCTATGTCCTTGACATGTTTAATTAATTGTTTGTATATAAGATGATCCACAATTGGTTCCCTGTGGGATCGATTGATTCACTATAGCTATACTACGATGGGCCTAGTCCTCTTGCTAGTATTGGTTTATGGTGGTCAAGTATATTATAACCTGATTGACCCCGATCAAGTTTTTGGCGCCGTTGCCGGGGAACCAACGGTCAATTTTATATATAAATAATTTTCTTATTCATGTGAAGTTTTCTGTTTTAGAGTCTGTTTTTGAGTCCCTCTGGTTGTCTGCTATATGTAAAAATTCCGAATATGGAATAAATTTCGTTTCGCTCCTCGCGAGGCGCCTCTCGTTGCCAGCCGAGCCTGGTTCTATTTTCTCGGGACTTCGTATGTCTGTTTATCCTCAGATGTTTAATCCGTGAGGTCCGAGCAGCACATGGGAAACCATGTTAAAATCGATCCACGGTCTGCTTTTGTTTTTCTTCCGCTTGCAAAAACCAGGGAAGCAATAATGAAGTCTCAGTAATTTTTCGCGGGCGCCGAGAAAATAACCTGTGAAACATGTGGAGCTACGAATCTAAGATGGGAAAAGCGATGGAAGCAATACCATTAAAGCACCAAGATGGCTCCGAAAAAAAATATATATATATATTTTTAAGGCTTAAATTCTTCGTGGTGCAATGTTGAAGGCAAGGTACTACCTTTTTTTCTTATGTTTTACTACCTTTTGGTTTTTTGAGCATAAGTTGGCCTATACATGAACCTTAGAATGAATCTTAGCCCGGAGTTGGTTTCTAAGATTAATTTTATTAGTGCCGGAGGTTCTGCCCCAAATCTGTCTCATCTAGAGGGTGTAAGGAAACATGTAGTCGTTGGAAGGAAGCAGTGAATAAAGAGTTCCTCGTAGTTCTGTTAAAATCTCTTTGTCCTATGCATGAGATTGCTTATAATCGCTGTGGGGAGCAACAAATTGTGTAGTTTAAGCATTCACAATCTAAAGAAGACGTTGAGTTTTGAGAGAACACAATCTTCTGCTTTCGTTGAGTTTTATGGTTGATGGCTTCTCGGTGAACCCACCTTAAACGTAAACGAGATTACGCTTTGGGTGACAATTTAGAAATCGCAGAATCGTAGTACATGGGTTCGAAATGGTCTAACCATGGTCGGGCGAGTTCAACCGAAGCTTCGCTCAATCGACTCCTCCACGTGTGATGTACGTTACAGCAGCTCGACAAGACTTAGCATAGCCGATAAGCCTTCGGGCTAAACGGGGCTTATCTTGACGGATTGGCCTCGAATCACACATATGTTCCAACGAATAAGACGGCGTAGGCTTGCCTATATAACCGACCTTATTCGTGAGTACTTTGATTCATTGTTTCTTATTGTCAAGGCCAAAACCGTAATTAGTAACCGTAATTTTAACCGAGTTTCTTAGAATTCACTAATTCCTAAAACGAGAGCCGAGGTAAGAGCTTTGGATAAATGGTATGGATAAATGTCGCTTTCTGTAGGTCTCACAACCAAGGGAAGGGTATTAATCCGCAAAAGCAACAAGCCCACCTTTTATAGTGCGAAGGGGTCAAAGTCCAGCGATCCAAGAATGATAACTGATAAGGATAATTTTTGGAAAGTCGAAATGAGGACTTTAAACTCGTAACTACTTCTTTAAAACCCTTAGGATTTCTTTTTAGGATTTTAGGTTTTGTTTTCTTTGAGTCAAATAAAAGTAACGTGACATATGTTGAGGTTTTTATTTTGCCGTGTTCCGATGGACATTGGGCTAAGGATGTGCAAAACTTTTTTTACTCAATATAGGCCACGTGAAATAGAGTTCCGTAGGAGAGTCAAGAAATTGCTAAAGAAAAGGAAATTTAGCAATCAATCTTAAGATAGAAGCATTAAGAGAGCTTGAGAATTACTGAAAATGTAACAGAGAATGATTGGTGCGAACAAGAACAATTTTGGTCAACTTCTAAAACCTTTTAGAATGGTGATCCAAGTGAAAATCCTAAGTGATGTGCAATTCATTCTGCAATTATCCTTATCTTTCCCTTTACACTTTTTCACCTTCAAACTTTTCGATCCTCTCACCAATCTACCCCGACAGCCAGTCACACGCTTTCTAACCGTTCTTTCATCGTCTCTCTTTCTTTCCATCCGTTTCACTCTCCCACCCACTCTCAATGCCTTAACCATTTTCAACCTACCCATAAACACAATTTCTTACCCACCCTTTATCTTTTCTTACCATCCTTATATATCTTTTTCTAAACCCGACACACTCTAAACCTCCATTTTGTTTACAAAATACCTTTGTGTTGCGGAATTTGAATATTGCTAAGCTTTAATGATTATTTTTTATCATTTTGATTTTCATGATCCTAGTTGGGGTAAGTGTAGCTATGACCCTAGCTAGATTTTAAAGGTTTTTGGTTCGATCAAAATACAACTTATCTTTCTACCGGAAGTTTTACATTTCACACTTTTACGCCTATTCCGGTCAAGATGATGAGTTCAATTTTAAATTATCATACTGATCCGACCTTGTTGATGACGGTTATGACTTTTACGTGATACATTGGGTTATTAGTAATTTCGAGGAGTAGCTACATCTCCCTAAGTTGTTGATATCCAATGCAAGCGAGAAGTTTCTGCGTTAAGTATTTGATTTTATCTTTAGCCAATAGGTCGCATTCGATCTGTTATACCTTACCAAGTTTCTCTTTTCCTCGATTGAATACCTTTTCGATCGAGTCACCCTCGTGTTTTCCCACATAGGGTAATGCTTTTTGATCTTTGTCTTCTCCACCCGGTTTTAAGAATATTTAGGCGGTGGTGGTTATAGATGAAGACTACCATCTATAGTTGCTTGTTTATTTTTCTTTCTATTTAGTATTTTTCTTGTCATTGGTTGTATAAAATAAAGTGGCTTAAACTGTTTTTCGGTATTCATACCCAATTACTGCCACATTATTTTATAACTTACATAGACATGGTATTTAACGGTTTCGTGGAGTTTGTCTGCTTCTACAGGGTTTCACTTGCTTCTCCACAACGTGCTGACATTTACTCCGATATTGTTCCTTTACTTGAGAGCCGTTTCCGAGCTAAGTCTTTTCTTACATTCTTTTATTTATTTTTGTCATTGAGGACAATGCCATGTTTAAGTGGGGGTAGGTGACTTAGCTATGTTATGTTATAATTGAAATTTGAATGAAACGGTAAAAAAATTGAAAAATTGAAAATTTGAATAAATACCATGTTATGTATCTCGTACCCTTAGAATTGTGAGTTCCTAGCTAAGAATTGATAGGAAAGGAACCAAGTTTCATGAGTATGTGATCATTTTATACTTATGTTAAGTTAATTTAAGGATATTCATGCCCGTTGTTGCAAGTAGTTATTTATTATTCAATTACTCAATCTGTGAATCGAATACCGCGCAAATTATAATAACTGACGAAAATATTGTGTATATTGTGTAGATGATTGGTTATGTAAACTTAGTGTCAATATCTATCTGCTGAGGTATTCTTATATTCTAGCCATTTAAGCGGAGTAATAAGCTTGAGGCGTACCTGTGTTTTAACAAAATGTTAGACACTGGGCTTGTAGTAACATTACCAAAGTAGCCCCGCGCTTGTGGTAATATTCGATGCTATACATGATCTAAGATAGGGGGATACTTTAAAAAGTTTTCCTCCTTGAGATTGATAGTATTTGAAAAATATGAAGATATGAAAAAAATATTCAACTCTTTAAGAGGCTTTGAGTAGTACTCGGTCTCCAAGTCCACAAACCCTATAGATACGCTCTTGCTTATTGTTCTAGTGCTTTAACCATTGCGAGGCATAAGAAGTATGAATGCTGAGGTTGGTAGGTTGAGATTGCGAAGTTAGCATACACTCTAATCTTGCCACGAATATATAAACTAAATGCACATGCACACATCACTTCGATTCATAGTAAGTAGTGAATAATGGATATCTTATGAGCATGACTAGTATGAGTTGACTTGAGTTTCTTGTGTAAGTATGATTTGACCATAGAAAATGTTGTCTTGGGAATGACTTATTGATGCTTTGTTCGGACGATCAAAGTCTAAGTGGGGTAGTTGATGACGGTCAAATTATATCCGTAAAAGTCATCAACATTGACCTTAAATCGAGATTAATAATATATATTTCATATTAAATCACATGTTTATATTTATTATTTAATGTTAAGTGATTATTAATATGATATTTGGTATTTAGCTATTTTTATTATTAAAATCCGATTTATTGTGCAATAAATGCTGATTTTGTAGATCACGGCAAATCGAGAGGATTAATCAATGGTCTCAAGATAATAGAGGAAGAAAATCGGAGCATTAAATGAAAGATTAATCAGATCAACACGCAAGCGTGCAATGGGGAGCAAGATAGACGAGAAAAACGATTAACGTGTGCAAACTTAGGTTCGGTCGACCGAGCCTATAGCTTCGGTCGACCGAGTGGGGAGCTTCGGTCGACCGAGTGTGTCATCTCGGTCACTTATGGGATTTTTGCATGTATATCTTCTAGATCCTCCCTAGGTCGGTTACAGCCTCTATATAAGCAGCAGCTATGAGAAATTGTAAATCATCCCATCATCCCTTCATTCTTTCTTCAATCTTACAATTCATAATATAACTTTGATACCATGTAGAATAATTTGAAGGTTTTTCAGAATTTAGAGGCTGCAAATATGTAAGCCCTTATTTTCTGTTGTTTTTATTTTCAGTGATTAATCCCTCCCAATTATGCTTTATCGTTTGAATTAATTAATCATAGCTAGATGATGTAGATCTAGGCTATGACGTTAGGGATGTGGCGATACCTTGTCTATGAGGATCCCATAACCTACGTCATACACTTAGTATTTATTCATGAATCTGCTTAGTTTAATTAATGCGTATCTATGTTAGTGTATATGAATGCTTTACGAATTACTGTTTAATCTGTCCTGTATGAAGAAACGCTGAGAGATATATTCAGGGATGAAATCTGGGGGAAAGGACCATTCGGTCGACCGAGTGTCTCAGATTCGGCCGACCGAGCCCCTGCTCATCCGTTAGATAGCCATGTCTTTATGGTTAGGTTAACTTAATAGAATTTATTATCTCAGTAGGTATGGCTATGGCTACGTTACTCGCTTAGTTTAATTAAAACGTGTAAAAAGGAAATACCAATATAAAACTCTTAGGTAGGCTTATGAATTGCTCTTCACGGACGCTTAGCGTTATCTAGGTAGGTTTATATTTGGGAATTGCATGCACCTGATTATACGTACGTCGTAAATTAGCATGAGACTATAACTTGGTAATTGCTAGTTGGACGAGAGCTTGAGTAATCGTTTAGGAAGTACGCCTAACCATAGGAATGTTGCCTGCACGAGGTGTTCGGTCAATATCGGCATCCTTAGAAATCGTAGCGTGCGAGTTATATGAGATGGAGGCACTAAAAGCGAAGTCACGTAACAATATCACGTTGATTTAGTGACTTACCGGTGCTAAGTCAAGTTAAAGAGGATGACTCCCGTAGCCAATCTAAGATAGATACAAACGGATTGGCAGATTAATAAGTTCGGCTTTATTATATAAATTATCTAGGTCCAAACGATAAAGACTATCATCGGGGGAGGTTAATTACGCTGTGTCGAGTCGTGTCTTTACCTTTCTTGTCTTATGTTGGTCGTAGACCGCCTCTATGTCCTTGACATGTTTAATTAATTGTTTGTATATAAGATGATCCACAATTGGTTCCCTGTGGGATCGACCTTGATTCACTATAGCTATACTACGATGGGTCTAGTCCTCTTGCTAGTATTGGTTTATGGTGGTCAAGTATATTATAACTTGATTGACCCCGATCAATTGGAAAAATGAATTTCCAAAGAATAAAAAACATCGGGACAATCAGTCAAGTATTGTTGCTTTGGCAGATCAAGACACAAACTCTGAAGAAGACATGGCTCTAGCAGTTGCAGAATCAGCACAACATAGTGATGTGTAGATTCTGGACACTGGAGCATCCTATCATTTGTGTCCACACAGGGTGTGGTTCACAACATATGAGCACGTGAAGGGGGGCCATATTTCTATGGCTAAAGCAAGGTCTACAAAAGAATTGGGATCGACTCTGTTGAGCTGAGGACACATGATCTCCTTGGTTATTGTATAGGAAAACGTTTAGAATAAGTCCATGATCTCCTCGTTTATTGTTTATCCATTTAGTTATCTTATGAATTTACTTACCGCATTTGTTTATTTTGATGTCGATAATTGTAAATAGATGCATGTAATGAATATTTATGTGCATAGATGCAAAGGAAGAGACCTAATAAATTAAATAATCAAATACTCTCGATCAACCATAAAATATGGCTAATATCTGTATATACATGTAATTAACATCTGTACTCTACACCCCACCATCGATTTCTCCCTTTATTCAGCTACTGTGCCAACTCAATATTCAACCTTGTCTTGACCAGACAACCTATAAATAGCTACCCTCCCAACTTATTATTTTCACCTTAGTCTTTACTTTCCATTTCGAATCTTCGTTAATTAACCGCCATTTACAATAATGTTTCGTTTTTTTCTTGTTGTCTTCTCTTTCTGCATCTTCAATCCCTTTCTTTTTGCTGCATCAGATTCAATTTACGATGATTTCGCAAGTTGTTTAGCAAAAAACTCCATCCCAAGTAACGAAATCTCTAACATTCTTTATGGTCAGACAAATACATCATATTCCTCTGTTCTTGAAGCCAACATTCGAAACCGTAGGTTTAACACATCTTCAACCCCAAAACCTGTAATAATCGTCACACCCCTTCAAGTTAACCATGTTCAAGCCACAGTTTCTTGCACAAAATCCGTAGCGGCGGCCATGATTACGAGGGTCTTTCATATGTTGCAGAATCTGCGTTTGTGATTCTTGATATGTTTAATCTCCGAGCTATCACCGTCGATATCCCGAGTGAAAGTGCTTGGGTTCAAGCCGGAGCGACCCTCGGTGAACTATATTACCGTATTCAAGAAAAGAGTCAAGTTTATGGTTTTCCCGCCGGTGTTTGTCCCACGGTCGGTGTGGGAGGTCATATAAGTGGTGGTGGTTATGGGGCTATGTTGAGACGTTATGGGTTAGCTGTAGATAATGTTCTTGATGCACAAATTGTTGATGTTAATGGCCGGCTTTTGGATCGGGCCGGTATGGGTGAAGATCTTTTTTGGGCAATTAGAGGCGGTGGTGGAGCGAGTTTTGGAGTTGTTATAGCTTATAAACTGAAGCTTGTCCGAGTACCTGAAATCGTGACAGTTTTTCGAGTTTTCAAAACAATTGATCAAAATGCAACAGATATTCTTTATAGATGGCAACAAATTGTTCCCCAAATGGATAACAATCTATTCATTCGAATTCTTTTGCAGCCGATTACAGGAAATGTGAAGAATCAGAAAACCGTTAGAGCAACATTCATAGCTTTATATCTTGAGATTCCAATAAGTTAATGTCCACAATGAATTCTGAATTCCTGAACTGGGATTACAGAAAACAGATTGTCTGGAAATGAGTTGGATTAAATCAGTCCTTTGGTGGTCGAATTTCGATCAAAACGCTTCATTTGAAACACTCCTCAACAGGACTCCAGATTCAATCAAATTCCTGAAAAGAAAATCGGATTATGTTGATACCCCAATTTCAAAAGACGGGCTTAACTCAATTTTCAACAAATCTGGCTAAACTTGGAAAAGTAGGGTTTGTATTCAATTCATATGGTGGACAAATGAGCCAAATACCTAAAACAAAGAACTCCATTTCCACATAGAGCGTGAATTTTGTACAAGATTCAATACTCTGTTAGTTGGGACTCAAGATCAAGCTTCGAGACGGAATATATTGGGCAAACAAGAGAATTATACAGTTTCATGACGCCATTTGTGACCAAAAATCCAAGACAAGCTTTTTTGAATTACAGAGATCTTGATATCGGCACCACAGACAATGGAAAGAACACTTTTGATGATGGGAAAATTTATGGTCCTAAGTATTTCAAAGGAAATTACGATAGATTGGTGAAAGTTAAAACAACCGTTGATCCGTAAAATTTCTTCAGAATGAACAGAGTATACCTACTCAACCTGGCACCGCCTCTGCTTTCGTCCCGGTTCTTATTAGCCGCCTCCGTGTTTGATATAGAAAATACGCATTCTAAGTGTTCAACGTCATGGCTAATTGATTGATACTTTTACGCTTTTATTTTTGAATTGCTGTAAATTGTTATGCATACTATTGGATTTATGAATGAAGTTTGTTCGGCTTGCATCGATACAATGAATGGTTTTCGAGCCTGTCGCTTTTATTTACAATTACTTATTGTAAAATTGACTTTGAACATTGTAATATACTTTTACACCTATTATCTTGATGTAAATCCTTTGATAGATTTAAACGTATAATGATCAATAATATAAAATGTTATACGACTCATGCTTTTACTCGATGTGCGATATGACATTGATCCAATGTTTTGTTCGACATCTTTATGCGATTATTTGACTTTACTATCGCATACATTTACGATCATAGGTCGAGCATAGAATGTCAAGTGAAAATTATTATGAAAATTTAGCAAGGAAGAAAATTTTACAACGGTTATTGACCATCATGGCTTCTAAGTGACTATCCAATCTAAATCACGGTGACCATAAAACATAATAAAATTTGGCTAGGATGAATAGTAAATTACAATCACGGTTAAATATTAGTTAATAACATAGATTAAAGGTGTGTTAATAAAGAATATATGAAGATGACGCTCTAAAAAGCACCGCTTCTAATGGATGTGGTTAGATGAATGGCCAAACACTTTTTGATGTTTTATTCATCATGAAAAGCTAGAAGGGGTGAGTTTGGCCATTCATACCTTCTTGTGCGATAACTTAATAAGGCTATGTATTCCCCGTCAATATTGGTATAATTTTAATAGTAGTGTTGGGTGGATCACTCATTTGTGGAGCCCTTGCCCACTAAATAATTGAAAATAATAATAATATGTCAAGTAGCATTTAAGAGAACAAATTAGATTAATTTTTCCCTAATCTTCACAATCTTTTACAATAAAAAAGAGGCAAAATCCGCAGCAATTTCTGTGTTGCAGCAACAACTTTCCGGCGACGATCGGGCATCGAAACGAACTTCGATCGGCACGGAATTTTGAGGGCTTGTTCGTCTGTCATTCTTCTTCAATCTGAACGGTAAAATTTGAGTTTCAACGGTTCAATTTCCGGAAATCTTCCGACGACCTGACTGCTGCGTTTATGCTGCGTTTTCGGTGATATTTTTCATCAACTCTTGTATTTTGCATTCTTAGTTGATGCTTTGGTGTAGTTGAGTTGGTTGATGTGTTTGAAACACTTTTGTATCATCTTTTGCTGATTAGTGGAGTTTTAAGGGCCTCGGCCTCGTTGTTTTTACTCTCTTACATTGAGAGGGGTTTTCCACGTTAAAATTGTGGTGTTGATTTTCTTTGTGTTTCGTTTCGCTTAATTTGTGATTTATCTTCGTTGGGGCTACCTCGTTTAATTCCGTTGCATGTAATTGAGAAGACTTTGTGGGTATTTGTGATATGTGTGGTATTATGCGGTTGTTTGTTTTCCCAATAAGTGGTATCGGAGCCCGGTTAGTTGATTTGGTTTTGAAAGTGTTTTTGGTGATTTTTTTTTTTTTTTGGTGCAATGGAAGCCAACTTGAATAGAATGATCACTTTGAATGGGTCTGACTATGCCATTTGGAAAAATAAAATGGAGGATCTTTGTATGTGAAAAATTATTTCTTGTCGGTTTTCAGTGCTGAAAAACCTGAAGATAAAACAGATGAAGAGTGGAGATTGTTGCATAGACAAGTTTGTGGTTATATTAGACAATGGGTTGATGGTAATGTTTTAAATCACATTAGTGAGGAGAAACATGCTAGGTCTTTGTGGAAAAACCTTGAAGACTTGTATGCACGGAAAACTGGAAACAATAAGATGTTTTTTATGTATAAATTGATGAATTTGAGATATCATGATGGAACTCCTATGGCTGATCATTTGAATACTTTCTTGGGTATTATGAACCAACTTAATGCTATGGGTATTAAGTTTGATGATGAAGTGCAGGGATCGATGTTTCTTGGCTCTTTACCGGAATCATGGGAAAATTTTCGAAGTTCTCCTTCTAATTCTACCCCAGATGGTGCTATGACCATTGATCTTGCAAAGACTAGTGTTTTGGAAGAAGAGACAAGGAGGAAGGCACATGGTGTTTCCTCACAGTCGGATGTCTTGGTTACTGAGTCTCGGGGAAGAAGCCAAAGTACAGCTTCTAAAGATAGAGGTCGGAGTAGAAGTAAATCCTAGGGCATGTACAAATTTTTGAATGCAATCACTATGGCAAGAAGGGACACATCAAGAAAATTTTCTTTAAATTGAAACGGGAGAAAAAGGAAAACAATGACAAGAAGATGATGAGAAGAAGGAAGATACAGTTAATGCAGCTTCTTCTGATGATTTCCTTGTGTTTCAAGAGGTTGATGATGTTATTCTTGCTGATGATATGACTAGTTGGGTTGTTGATAGTGGTGCTTCGGTCCATGCTACTTCAAGAAGAGAGTTTTCACATCATACACTCCAGTGACTTTGGTGATGTGAAAGCAAATTTCAGATTCTATCTTAAAGTGTGCAGGTGTTGGAGATATTAGTTTGGAGACGTCTAATGGTACCAGACTGATTCTTAAACGGGCTAAGCATGTTCCAGGGATCCGGTTGAATTTAATTTCTATTGGCAGACTGTGATGATGGTTATAATAGCTCATTTTCTTGTGATAAGTGGGAGCTCACAAAGGGTCTTCGATTGTGGCTAGAGGTACAAAGACACCTACACTTTTCTTGACTCAAGCCAAAGTTATTGTTGACGAGGCTCATGCAGTGAGTCACGTGATGAGACCGAGTTATGGCATAAGAGGTTATGTCATATGAGCTTGAAAGGAATGATTGTCTTATCTAAGAAAAAATTATTGTCTTGTTCTAACAGCTTGCATTTGGAAAAGTGTGCTCATTGTCTTGCAGGAAGCAATCTAGAGTTTCTTTTAAATCAAATCCACCTTCAAGAAAGTCAGAAGTACTTGAGCTTGTTCATTCTGATGTTTGTAGTCCTATGAAGACAAGAACGCTTGGTGGTTCTCGTTATTTTGTGACTTTTATTGACGATCACTCAAGAAAACTTTGAGTCTACACTTTGAAGACAAAAGATCAAGTGTTAGACGTGTTCAAGCAGCCTTCAAGTTTTAGTTGAAAGGAAACCGGAAAGAAGTTGAAGTGTATTCGGATGACAATGGAGGTGAACACAAAGGTCTGTTTCATTATTACTGTAAGCAGCAGGGTATCAGACATGAGAGAACTCCGCCAATGACTCTGCAGTTGAATGGCTTGGCGGAGAGGATGAACAGAACATTAGTGGAGAGAGTCAGATGTTTGCTTTCACAAGCCGGATTGCCTAAATCCTTTTGGGGTGAAGCTTTGAGTACAGTGGTTCATGTACTAAATATGTCTCCATGTGTTCCTTCAGAAGGTATGGTTAGGTAAAGATGTACTTGACATTATTTACGAGTTTTTGGTTGTAAAGCTTATGTTCACATTCCTAAAGATGAGAGGTCTAAGCTTGATGCTAAGACTAAACAATGTATTTTTCTGGGTTATGGTCAAGATGAGTTTGGGTACAAATTTTATGACTGTTGACAAGAAAGTGATTAGAAGCCGAGATGTTGTGTTTGCAGAGAATGAGACTTTGCAGGATGTTGATAAAAATCATAGTTCAACACCTCAGCAGGATGATGCAGATGATGCGATTGATTTCGATCAAAACATTGACTATGATATGATTGTGGAACCAGTACCGGATGAGGCTCCACTGATTATTCCCAAGAGATCTACTAGAGAGAGACACCTTCTACTAGATATCCTGTGGATCGAGTATGTTTTGCTCTCGGACATTGGAGAGCTGAATATTTTGAGGAGGCCATAGATGATGAGCATAAAGATAAATGGCTTGATGCTATGAAAGACGAGATGGAGTCTTTGCATGAAATCACACATATGAGTTGGTGAAATTGCCTAAAGGGAAAAAAGCTTTGAAGAATAAGTGGGTCTTCAGAATTAAGAACGAAGACGGTAATTCTACACCTCGGTATAAAGCAAGATTAGTAGTCAAAGGTTTTGGTCAGAGAAAGTGCATTGATTTTGGTGGGATTTTCTCTCCCGTTGTGAAAATGTCTTCTATACGGACTGTTCTTGTCTTGGCAGCTAGTCTTGATTTGGAGGTTGAGAAGATGGATGTTAAAACAGCTTTTCTTCATGGTGATTTGGAAGAAGACATCTACATGGAGCAGCCAGAGGGTTTCCAGGTGAAAGGAAAAGAGGATCTTGTGTGTAAGTTGAAGAAGAGTCTTTATGGATTGAAGCAAGCGCCTAGACAGTGGTATAAGAAATTTGAGTCTGTCATGAAGGAGAAGGGTTATCGGAAGACTACTTCAGATCATTGAGTGTTTATTAACAGATTCTCAGAGGATGATTTTGTCATTCTTTTACTCTATGTTGATGATATTTTGATTGTTGGCAATATGCTTCAAGGATTGACGGGTTGAAGCAGCAGTTAAGCAAGTCTTTTGCCATGAAAGACTTGGGTCATGCAAAGCATATTTTAAGGATGCAGATTACTCGTGACAGAGAGGCCGGGAAAATTTATTTGTCACAAGAGAAGTACATAAAGAAGGTGCTTGAGCGATTTAGCATGAGTGATGCTAAAGCAGTGTCCAGTCCACTTGCATCTCATTTCAAGTTGAGTATCAAACAGTGTCCTTCTAGCGATGATGAAAAGGAAAGTATGCAGAAGGTCCCGTATGCTTCAGCAGTGGGTAATCTGATGTATGCCATGGTATTTTGTAGACCAGACATAGCTTATGCAGTTGGTAAGGTTAGTCGTTTTCTTTCTAATCCTGGTAGAGAGCATTGGAATGCTGTGAAATGGATTATGAGATATCTCAAGGGTACTACGGATTTATGCCTTACTTTTGGTGGTGAAAAACCAGTGTTGGTTGGTTTCACTGATTTTGATATGGCTGGAGATGTTGATTCTTACAAGTCTACTTCATGATATTTGGTTAAATTTGCAGGGGGAGCTGTGTCATGGCAATCAAGGTTGCAAAAATGTGTTGCACTTTCAACTACGGAAGCTGAGTATATTGCGGCAACTGAAGCGTGTAAAGAGTTGTTGTGGATGAAGAAGTTTCTCCGGGAGCTTGGTTTGAAGCAAGATCAGTATGTGTCTTTGTGATAGCCAGAGTGCTATTCATCTTGGTAAGAATGCAGCCTTTCATTCTAGGACCAAGCACATTGATGTTCGTTATCATTGGATTCGGGATGTGTTGGAGTTGAAGTTGCTAGCACTTGAAAAAGTGCACACGGATGACAATGGTATGGATATGTTGACAAAAGCGTTGACAAGGGAGAAGCTTGAGTTATGTCGTTCTATTGTGGGAATGACGAATTCCTCCACAATGTTGTGAGAGGGAGATTGTTGGGTGGATCACTCCTTTGTGGAGCCCAAGCCCATTAAATAATTGGAAAAATAATAATATGTCAAGTAGTATTTTAGGGAACAAATTATGTTAATTTTTCCTAATCTTCACAATCTTTTACAATAAAAAAGAGGCAAAATTAGCAGCAATTTACGTGTTGCAAAGAAAGAACTTTACGGCGACGATCGGGCATCGAACGGACTTCGATCGGCACGAAATTTTGAGGGTTTGTTCGTCTCTCATTCTTCTTTAATCTGAACGGTGGAATTTAAGTTTCAACGGTTCAATTTCCGGCAATCTTCCGACGACCTGCCTACTGCGTTTCTGCTGCGTTTTCGGTGATATTTTTCAACAACTTTTGTATTTTACATTCTTAGTTGATGCTTTGGTGTTAATCATGTTAGTGTCATGGGATGCATCATATTAGAACTATGTGCAGTCCTTTTTTGTTGGAAAGGACTCAATGTCATTGGAGGATTTAAGGTCATCTCTCCTTGCAAGAGAGCTGAGACATAAGGCATCCGGATGTGGTATGCAGATAGTCGGGCCGTTGGGTTGGTGTCCACTGGCATCAAAAGAGGACCAGGAAACACTAGGAAGAAGAAATACAAGAACGGTGGTTCCGAGGGTCTTAAGGCAAAGGTTGTATGTAACTACTGTACGAGTAGGGACATTGGAAAAATGAATGTCCAAAGAATAAAAACATCGGGACAATCAGGTCAAGTATTGTTGCTTTGATGAACAAGACACAAACTCTGAAGAAGACATGGCTCTAGGAGTTGCAGAATCAGCACGCAACATAGTGATGTGTAGATTCTGGACACTGGAGCATCCTATCATTTGTGTCCACACAGGAGTGGTTCACAACATATGAGCACGTGAAGGGGGCCATATTTCTATGGCTAACAAAGAAGGTCTACAAAAGAATTGGGATTGGCTCTGTTCAATTTGAGGACACATGATCTCCTTGGTTATTGTATAGGAAAACGTTTAGAATAAGTCCATGATCTCCTCGTTTATTGTTTATCCATTTAGTTATCTTATGAATTTACTTACCGCATTTGTTTATTTTGATGTCGATAATTGTAAATAGATGCATGTGATGAATATTTATGTGCATAGATGCAAAGGAAGAGACCTAATAAATTAAATAATCAAATACTCTCGATCAACCATAAAATATGGCTAATATCTGTATATACATGTAATTAACATCTGTACTCTACACCCCACCATCGATTTCTCCCTTTATTCAGCTACTGTGCCAACTCAATATTCAACCTTGTCTTGACCAGACAACCTATAAATAGCTACCCTCCCAACTTATTATTTTCACCTTAGTCTTTACTTTCCATTTCGAATCTTCATTAATTAACCGCCATTTACAATAATGTTTCGTTTTTTCTTGTTGTCTTCTCTTTCTGCATCTTCAATCCCTTTCTTTTGCTGCATCAGATTCAATTTACGATGATTTCACAAGTTGTTTAGCAAAAACTCCATCCCAAGTAACGAAATCTCTAACATTCTTTATGGTCAGACAAATACATCATATTCCTCTGTTCTTGAAGCCTACATTCGAAACCGTAGGTTTAACACATCTTCAACCCCAAAACCTGTAATAATCGTCACACCCCTTCAAGTTAACCATGTTCAAGCCACAGTTTCTTGCACAAAATCTCTAGGTTTGTGGCTCAAAATCCAGAGCGGCGCCATGATTACGAGGGTCTTTCATATGTTGCAGAATCTGCGTTTGTGATTCTTGATATGTTTAATCTCCGAGCTATCACCGTCGATATCCCGAGTGAAAGTGCTTGGGTTCAAGCCGGAGCGACCCTCGGTGAACTATATTACCGTATTCAAGAAAAGAGTCAAGTTTATGGTTTTCCCGCCGGTGTTTGTCCCACGGTCGGTGTGGGAGGTCATATAAGTGGTGGTGGTTATGGGGCTATGTTGAGACGTTATGGGTTAGCTGTAGATAATGTTCTTGATGCACAAATTGTTGATGTTAATGGCCGGCTTTTGGATCGGGCGGTATGGGTGAAGATCTTTTTTGGGCAATTAGAGGCGGTGGTGGAGCGAGTTTTGGAGTTGTTATAGCTTATAAACTGAAGCTTGTCCGAGTACCTGAAATCGTGACAGTTTTTCGAGTTTTCAAAACAATTGATCAAAATGCAACAGATATTCTTTATAGATGGCAACAAATTGTTCCCCAAATGGATAACAATCTATTCATTCGAATTCTTTTGCAGCCGATTACAGGAAATGTGAAGAATCAGAAAACCGTTAGAGCAACATTCATAGCTTTATATCTTGGAGATTCCAATAAGTTAATGTCCACAATGAATTCTGAATTCCCTGAACTGGGATTACAGAAAACAGATTGTCTGGAAATGAGTTGGATTAAATCAGTCCTTTGGTGGTCGAATTTCGATCAAAACGCTTCATTTGAAACACTCCTCAACAGGACTCCAGATTCAATCAAATTCCTGAAATGAAAATCGGATTATGTTGATACCCCAATTTCAAAAGACGGGCTTAACTCAATTTTCAACAAACTGGCTAAACTTGGAAAAGTAGGGTTTGTATTCAATTCATATGGTGGACAAATTAGCCAAATACTGAAAACAAAGAACTCCATTTCCACATAGAGCAGGAATTTTGTACAAGATTCAATACTCTGTTAGTTGGGACTCTGAAGATCAAGCTTCGGAGACGGAATATATTGGGCAAACAAGAGAATTATACAGTTTCATGACTCCATTTGTGACCAAAAATCCAAGACAAGCTTTTTTGAATTACAGAGATCTTGATATCGGCACCACAGACAATGGAAAGAACACTTTTGATGATGGGAAAATTTATGGTCCTAAATATTTCAAAGGAAATTACGATAGATTGGTGAAAGTTAAAACAACCGTTGATCCAGAAAATTTCTTCAGGAATGAAGAGAGTATACCTACTCAACCTGGCACCGCTCTGTTTTCGTCCCGGTTCTTATTAGCGGTTCCGTGTTTGATATAGAAAATACGCAATCAAAGTGTTCAACGTCATGGCTAATTGATTGATACTTTTACGTTTTATTTTTGAATTGCTGTAATTGTTATGCATACTATTGGATTTATGAAGGAAGTTTGTTCGGCTTGCATCGATACAATGAATGGTTTTCATGCCTGTCGTTTTTATTTACAGTACTTATTGTAAAATTGACTTTGAACATTGTAATATACTTTTACATCTATTATCTTGATGTAAATCCCTTTGATAGAGTTAAACGTATAATGATCAATAATATAATATGTTATACGACTCATGCTTTTACTCGATGTGCGATATCACATTGATCCAATGTTTTGTTCGACATCTTTCGCTATGCGATTATTTGGACTTTACTACCGCATACATTTACGATCATAGGTTGAGCATAGAATGTCAGTGAAAATTATTATGAAAATTTAGCAAGGAAGAAAATTTTACAATGGTTATTGACCACTATGGCTTCTATGTGACTATCCAATGTAAATCACAGTGACCATAAAACATGATAAAATTTGGCTAGGATGAATAGTAAATTACAATCACGGTTAAATATTAGTTAATAACATAGATTAAAGGTGTGTTAATAAAGAGTAGATGAAGATGACGTCTCTAAAAAAAGCACTGTGCTAATGGATGTGGTTAGATGAATGGCCAAACACTTTTTGATGTTTTATTCACTGCGAAAAGCTAGAAGGGGTGAGTTTGGCCATTCATACCTTCTTGTGCAGGATAACTTAATAAGGCTATGTATTCCCCGTCAATATCGGTATAATTTTCAAAGTAGTATGATTTTTTTTTAACAAGAGCCTTAAAAATCATAAAACGCCTACCACATAATATTTAAGAATAGATGGATTGAACCATGTATCCTTTGTAATATTATCAAGAAAATTATATAATATTTGAAATCATCACACAACACAATTGTGGATGAAAATAATATCCAAAAGATGGGAAGAAGATAAAGTAGAAATAGCAAAAAAAAAAGTTTGTGACTTTTACTCTTTAAACATGCAAAACAATAGGAAGAAGCAATCAAGGTGACAACTTCTAGATCATTTTGAAAAAGAATAGATTGAAGAATGAGAGTAGCTGGGTGTCAATGACGATGATGCCAAGCACATTTTGATGTTTTATTCATCATAAAAGCTAGAAGGGATGGGTTTGGACATTCATACAATCCATTTTGAACCGACCATTGCATCAAATGAGTAATTGTCTAAAAATTCTTCAAATAAGTTTACAGTGTAAAAATTCAAAAAGAAACATTATGGTATTGACAAAGCTAGGAGATACATGATAAATTATGAGACATGCTAGGAACACAACGAACATTGAAATGAGTGAGATCGGTCACCATACATGTGACACTCATCAGGCCTAACACGGAGTGATAAATGTCATATCAACATATAGGGCGGCATGAGCTCAACTCGATATCGGGCCTCAACTAACAAGCTTCATCTTTAGTACAACGCAGGCTACCCTTATATCATCAACCAACATGATGTTGGTTGTCCTCTATCCGATATGACAACGGTCACCTTCTGTCCCTCATAATTGGTAAGATACATGCAAGAAGTATACGGTCCCTTATTGCTGATGTCGTGCAAGTCAACAAGGTAATTTATGCTCAATACGATACAGTCATCCTTGACCTCAAGCAATGGTTACATTCTCTTCAATAAGCATTCCGGACTTCACGCAGACATTACTCCATAATAGTAACTGCTATAGTGCTGGCTTTGAAACTTTATGTTTCGTTATAGCCTGAGCTCTAACTGCTCCATAACAGGCTTTATCACATCAATACATGGTAAACTGCCTTGACCATGAATTCAATGCATCATAATTCACTCCTCCATGAGGGGGAGTTATATACAGTATCGTCATTCTCAATTACAAGGTACACACATAATACACTTGCTATACATTCCTGCGCGCTGTCTTAATAGAAATTCACCTATTCAAAATTGACTTGAGCGCCAGAGTATCCCCTGAAGGCAAGCTCCGCGACCATTCACTTTTTTGTGTGTTGTGAAGGCTCACTCTCAAATCCACTCAAAAAGTTATTAGGGATAAATATTTTTAGAGAAATATATAGGGAAGAAACACACTCGCACTTCTATCATTTTTTTATTTCTACAAGTTGGATAATGATTAATACATATTTCATCTATATCCACACACTATTTATCTTTGTCAGTATTAAATACCTACCAATGATTATTTTATTAAATAAAATAAATTAATTTGGAGAAAGACTTCTTAGAGAAACACACCAACTTTGGTTTACACTCAAAGCTTTATATGATTTCCACACTCAACATCATCTTACCAAATGTTTTTAATTTGTAAAATAAATTAAAAAAACACAATTACTCACAACCAGCATATGATGTTGAGTATAAACATTATGTAGATCTTTGGAGGTAAACTTATAAGTATTCATTAATAATTTGGATAATGACTAATGCATTAAGTTGAATAATGATCACCGTGTTTTTCATAAAGGGGAAATGGGCCAGAAGGACTAGGAATGTCATAAATGAGGATGGAAGGACAACTTCCATTTTGTGTGATTAAAAAAGACAAATTTATAATAAATGAACCTAAATACCCTTTATTTTTTATTTTTTTAGAAAATTTGGAGTAAATGGCCATAAAAACGAAGAAGTTACAACCAATGATATAAAGTTACAATAAAAAAGATGTAGTAACACTTGAAAAACATGTAGTAATAATGATCGAATAAATATATATAGTTACTTCCAAAAAATGTAGTAACATTGAAAAAGTAGTAGTAACACCCGATAAAATAGATGTAGTTACAGTGAAAAAATGTAGTAACACTAAATGGATCGAGTAACATATGTGGAGTAATTTTGCATCAAAATTATAGATAAAGTGAGTATTTTGTTTTACATTACAATAAAAAATATGTAGTGATAATTGATGCGTAATTCATGAAGAATTAATTGACATTTATAATAAATGATGAAGGGCATTAAATGTATTGACTGGCTTGGTAGAAAAGCATTAAATGTCCAATTGAAAAAATCAGCGCATATCAATATTTTATTTATAAATTAGTAAAAAAAAAGGGTATTGTTGGAAGTTTACACTATTTTTGTCCTGATTAAATATCAGTTTCTTTAAATCATGATTTATTAGTAAATTTGTCCTTCTTGGCAAAAATCATATAAACACCATTTTTATCATTTTTATTTAATGTCTAAAAATAATCATTATGTTTAATAAAACAAATTAGTGGGAGATAAACACTTTCAAAGGGAAACACTTACGGAAAACACATAGGCACTTTTAGTATTTTCATTTTTATAAGTTGGGTAATGATCAATACTTTAAGTTTGATAATGATATAATGTAATACATAATTATAACTATATGATATAATAAAATAATACTCCCTCCATTTTTTATCTGTCGGAGAGAGAAGAATCACACAGATTAAGAAAGTAATTAATATGTCTAATATAGTATAAAATAACTAAGTTTTCTTTTGATTTTTCGAATATATGCACGGGTAATAGTGAGGCAAATTGACTTTTGGAGTTTTTACTATTGGAAATGAATTTTTTTTATTGGAGATGTAAATACTTTGTTAGTAAAGGAGGAAAAAAATAAAAAATTATGCATGGTAAATGTAAAATAACAGATAAATAAAATCAAAGCAAATTCTGAAATGTGACAGATAAAAAAACGGGGGGAGTATAATATAACTAGTATAATTTTTTCTAAGGTAGTATAATCATTTTTTAAAGGAAAATAGTATAATCATGTTAACGATTATGGTTTTATTTTTATTTGATTTGATGATGGTCAATGGTAAATTTAATTGATTGATTTTTTTTTGAAAGATTTAAAGTGTTTTTATGATAATGATTATGGTTTTATTCTAATTTGATTTTATTTGATGATGATTAATGGTAAAATTAATTGATTGAAAATATTAATTTAACACTCTTTTGGATTTTTAACATTAATTACTTTTATAAATTTTTGTCCAGAAGAACAAAATTATCAAAAAATCGGGATAGAAGGAAACTGTAATTTAATAAGGACAAAAGTAATAATTATGAAGTAACAAATATGAAGTAACAAATGTGGAATAGAGTAAATATGAAGTAACAATTGTGAAACAAAAAGTAACATTAACACGTGAAGTAATAATTTTAAAGTAACAATTGTGATTTTTGTCCTTTATAATCATGAAAATGTTACTTTTGTCCTTCGAGACCCATTTATTAATTTTTTTGTCTCTGTGGCCCCTTCCCCCTTACTTTTAAACAAATAAATTCTTTAAGTGGAAACTTGATTTTCAAGTGGGGACACTGACGGAAGAAAACACACCTGGTCTTATATATTAGTAATAGTAATGATAATGATAATGATATTAGTAATGATATCAGTTTTATAATTAGGATAGTGATCATTAAGTTTGATAATGATATAATATAAAATACATTTATGACTATATGATATAATATTTCTTCAAAAAGAAACGATACTCCCTCCATGTTTTTATTTGTCGTAGAGAGAAAATTCATAAGATTAAGAAATTAATTAATATGTCTAAAATATAGTATAGCAAATGTATTTTTTTATTTGAGATGTAAATATTTTGTTGGTAAAGGAGTTTTTAGTATTGGAAATGTATTATTTTTATTGGAGAGGTAAATATTTTATTCGTAAAGGAGGAAAAGAATAATAAATGATGCATTGAAAATGTAAAATGACAGATAAATAAAAACATAGTAAATTCTGAAATGTGAAAGAAAAAAAACGAGGGAGTATGACATAATATAAGGATATATAACATAGTATAATCATGATAATGCTAATGGTTTTATTCATATTTTATTTGAAGATGGTTAATGGTAAACTCAATTTATTGTTTTTTTTTCTTGAAAGATTTAACGTTTTTTATTTTGGATTTTAACATTAAATACGTTTAATTAAATAAATTTATTATGGGGGATACACTTGACGTGAAAACACACCTGCCCTTATATAATAATAATAATAATAATAATAATAATAATAATAATAATAATAATAATAATAATAATAATAATAATAATTATTATTATTATTATTATTATTATTATTATTAATAAATAATAATAATAATAATAATGCCTCGGCCTTTTTCAAACATTTGTAAAAAAGATAATTAAGAAATAAGACACGTTTTGAAATAATTTTAAGTAACAAGACACTCATGTAATTTTTATAGGGAGAAGAACAAGTAATACAATTTTATAGCTTAAAGGACAAAAAAAACATGTGCCTGATGAAAACATACGCGTGCTGCTTCGTTTCTCTCCTTCTTTTTCAAAGACTCGTATCTTTTGATCTAGATTTTCAAACGTGATTAAAATTTCACCGATTTTTTTAATTTTTTCATACTTTTCGTTTTGAGACTTGGTTTGATATCATTGCATTGTTTTTCGTGAGATTCACAATCAAAATTTACACAGTGAATCTCGCCAATGAATCCTGAAAACCAGTTAATTTCAACGGTGAATTTGGAATAATAGATAATTTCAATAGTAGATTATCGAGAATTACGTCTGAATACGGTGGATGTTGTCTAAAAATAGAGAGAATGAATAAATAAAAATTTTGGTGAAAGAATTTTTAAATATGAAGTTGTAGATTGAGAGATATTAGTGTTTAAAAATATAAGAGAGAAAGTGTATTGTTTTGTTTTTGGGAAAAAAAACATCTAGTTTTTTTTAAGAAAAAACATTGTCTTTTATGCAAATGTTTTGAAAATGTGTTTTATTCACTAATTAAGAAAATATTTTCCCTAATTTCCCCTTTGTAAAATGCCTTTTTAGGGTTTGTATAGAAATTTGTATTGTTGTGACCCTCAATAGCCCTCTACACTCCTCCACGTCCCGGTATGGAGCGCAACACACCGCAACTTATATTTTCGGGTTTTCAAAAAATTCAATTCATGCCAATGGGGCCTAACTCAAATGACTAGAGGCAAATTAGTCCTCCAGCGAAGTTTTCCGCTTTAAGAAAGTTATACCCACATTATGTGGTGTGTTAGTCCACTCTTGTGTGGTTGTAAATAGTTGAATTGTTATATCTTTCAATTGTAACAAAAAATTCAATTCATCCTTCACCATTCTCCACGGAAAAAAGATTAAAAAATAACAGTGCAACATCACTCCCTATCTGCTCTCTCCTCCCCTCTCCTCCCCTCTCCTCCTACTACCGACGGTTTCAAAGTAGCCACTGAAAATTACACCTTACACCGGTGATTTATAAACACTCACCACTATTGTTTTTTCTAACCGGCGGTCTTATGTGTCTCGTCAAGAAGGTTTTACTTTAGCGTTTAAAATATATATATATATATATATATATATATATATATATATATATATATATATATATTAACGCAGTGGAATTTAGTCTTTACTAGTAAAATGAACGTGCATTGCACGTGGTTCATTTAAATGAAGTTCATCAAATTGCAAATAACATTACTAAAAATACCTTTTCCAAATTGTTTCTACATTAATTATAAACACGCTAAATAACATTACTAAAAATACCTTTTCCAATTTGTTTCTACTTTGAAAGTGTGGATACATTTACTTGATATATTTATCATTCATAAATGTATTTTTCTTGTTTATTACAAAATGATTTTTTGCACAACAGTATATCATTTACTAGATACATTGATATTTGATAAATGTGTTTCAGGACGTTCCTATAATTATTGGTGTTAATGAAATTCAACATGTTATAAAGAAAAACATTGATATGAAGCATCTAAATATATGAAATCAAATGTAGATATTGTATAGAAAACCCAATTTATAAGTAAATATATACATGAAGTAGAAGAAAATAACCACATTGTCTACAAAGATATGATATGTAAATATCTATGTAGCCTGAGGCCTGTTCTATGAACGGGCTTTGGGGGCTCGTCAAGAGGGCCGATTTGCTAGAACTAATATTTCATGGCCCACATTTCACATGGTCCAGCTCTATACATAATGCTCATGCGATTGAATGGCGGTTGGATCAAGCTTTGTCCAACTCTTGGTGGTGTCATTAATATCGTAGCTCCTATGTGTACCATCTACCTCGTGTTCATTCCGATCACCACCCCATTTTTCTAGCTCTAGAGAGTATACATGTCATAGACTATATTGACAGGCCTTTTTGATTCCAAGCTTGCTGGATGAAACACAATGATTTTTATAATGTTCTTCTTAATGCTTGGAATGTTACTGACAATAATTTGCAGGGGCTCTTGATACTTGTGTTTCAAAAGCCAAATAATGGAATAAAAGGGTCTTAGGGAATGTATTCCATCAGACCATTATTCTTTCTCAAAAGATCCTTCGGGTTTCTTGACTAAGCTGAACAAAGAATTACAGCAGGACTATGAAGACTTCTATCTCAAGAAGAAATTTTTTGGCACCAGAAATCGCATTTTAGTTGGATTGAGGACGGTGAACGTAACACATGATATCTATATCTCTACACCGAATGAAGAAGAAGCAAGAATAATATCCTTTATCTGAAAGATGCCAAACATGGATCAATGGCAACAAATCCATTCATGATATGGTTCGGCGATATTTCATGGATCCTTATATTGAAGAACCAGTGACCCCCTTTCCTCAAGGCATGTTCTCTCCGCCTGTTAATCATGCTAATAAGAGGCTTCTAAACTGGCTTGTTAGTACAGGGGAAGTACAGTTTGCATTTTTTCAAATGGGACCCTTATAATCACAAGACCAAATGGCTTTCTCCCAATTTTTTATCAAAAGAACTGGGACACTGTTGACCCCTCTATCACGACTTGGATCGCCAAGGTAATCCAGGAAATAGATTTCCACATGATATGAACCAAAATTTAATCACTTAATTCAAAAAATTAAGCCTCCCAAACATGTCTCTTAGCTACGCCACATAGCTCTTAGGAACGCCACCACCAAGACTATATATCACAAGAATTATTGCAAATCGGCTGTGATGGAGGTCGGATCAGTACCTCGCCACGTGTCATCCCCACAATGATTGTTAAGGGTGATTTTATACGTTTTATAAGGATATATTTTGTAACAATTCTCTCCATATTCGTGTGCTTCTCATAGAAATCGAGCTTTATATTGAAATATTGAGCAAATGAGTTTTAGAAGCATTAAAGTGCAAAATCGAGCTAATTATGTGATTTTATTGGATAAATGCCTTTAGATGTAAGATGTTACATTTTGCATGTTTTAATCGTGATGTAGGTACGCTTGCATGAGGTGAAAGGAGCTTAAAAGATGTTCAACTGATGATTTGCATGGAAGGAAAGAGATAGAGATGAAGTTGGAATGAAGATCAAGATGAATTTGGAAGAAAAAGGGACTGAACTGGCGTCCATCAAAGCAAACGAGCGTCCAGGAGAAGAAATCAGAACAGAGAGTTTGGACGTTGTATGGACGAGCGTCCAGGAAGACCAGACGAGCGTCCAGGAAGACCAGACGGGCGTCCACGGCCGACATGCTGAAAACCGACTTAGTTTTCTTTAAATAGCAGCGCGATTTCAACCCCAAGAGATACATTATTGACTCTTATTGATACATACTCATAAGAAGAAAACCCTAGGCGGCCCCAGCCCCCTTTGGGGAGGCTGGGGTTGCGGATTAGTTAGGTTTTTTTGTTTTCGTTTTCTTTTCTTGTTCGATCTTGATGATGGCTTGAAGCTGTGAACTTGGAGCAGCCATGGGAGATTTTTCAGCACCGTTTTATTTCTTCCTTTGGATATTTTGTGAGTTTAATTTAAAGTTTGTTTCTTTCCCATGATTATTTGTTATGCAATTTATATCGAGAGATGGTTGCTATTGATGTTTGCCATATGATGAGAATCGGTGTAAACACTAGATCACCATAGGAAAGAATAGATCTTTTTAACCTATAAGTAACGAGAGTTGATTAGGTTAGAATATCTAGATTGTTAGATTGACAAATCTTACACCTTGGTTTGAAAACGTTAATCTTTAAGATCGAGAGATAAAAGAGTGATAGGCGAGTTATCTACGAGAGTAGGAATTCATACTTTTGAGAGGTGAATCACATCTTTGATTTAATCTTCATAAGATAATCTAGAGAGGAAATTAAGGGTTGCGGGATGGTGGATCATGGTTTGTTCTATGTTGATTTGCTTCAGTCATTATCACGTTCGTTAGTTTTATTGTTTTCCTAGTTATAGTTTTATTTACTTTTGTTCGCAACAATGTTTTTCTGGCTTTGGACTGACAATCCTCTGTCCAGTTTATTTTCCGTTTTAGTTTCGTTTTAGTAGTAACAACCTTAGGAAAATTAATGAACTAGATACCCTGATTCCCTGTGATCGACTCCGGTATTAATCGCTATGCTATGATCCCTACACTTGGGGAATACCGGATTTATAAATTTTATTACTTGTTTGCTTTGTTAGATAAAATCCGTGACAATGATCCATCCGTGACTAGAGACAAAAGGTCAACACCTTAGAGGCCAAGAGCCCTTAACGAAGAATTCTAGCTGGGCTCTGCTCGGCTACTCTCCGACCTTGGTAGGTCAACCTAGGCATAAGCAAGTCCCTGCGGTTTAGCCTAAGTTTATCTTGGGGCCGATTCCCCACGTGCTTTTTAGTATCAGATGGACCCGGAAAGAATCCTTAGCCGTAAAGGCTCTGATCCAGGCATTCAAGATGAATCCATAATTATCTCCTAAAATCAAGAAGATCAAATGATCATTATCTCTTCCTTAGGAACACGAAATTAGTATCCAACATGGACACACTACACACACGCTGTAGGCTTAAACCCTTCCTATAAAAACCGTCCCTAAGGAACTAGGTTGACTTGATTCCAAGACACATATTTGATATGTGGCAGCTTGAGATACAGTTTCTTAAGTGCAGTCTAAACCACCACAAAAACACCCCCGTTTCACCTCTGTTTAGGGTTCCGCCTTGAACAGATTATCACTCAAAGGAAGGAAACCCCCGGATTTAATACTGGGTGATTTTCAGCATCGTCAGTTGGCGCTAGAAGGAGGGCCTATGCTGACAATTTGTTTAAGAAGTGTCATGATGGCAGATATGGGCCTAGGACCACCCATGATCATCTAGGCAAGCAATCAGGGAATGAGCATCACCACCATCTCCGGAGGACTCAACAACCAAGTCCTTGAAGAAGAAGATGACATGCCTGTTAGTTTTCCAGTACCGTACAAAAGGCGGCGATTTTTGAAGAAGTAACCTCGGCGCCAGGATCCCATCTCCTTGATAATTAATAATTAAGGCCTTGTAATTGAGGCCGTGGTAAACAAGAATTTGGTAAGAAGAATCAGCATCGGCGCTGGGAAGCGCGACCAACGTCCCTACACTACTCTGCATTCCAATCGGTGCAAATTAAATGATCTCGAGATGACGTTACAACAACTCCGATGTTTGGCTTTACCGGGCCTCCCGTCCGCCCCATGTAATGCGATTGTCCTCGCCACTACCTTCGGCCGACCACCTAAGGGCCTAACTATCTTAGTAGAATACGTAGTGGTCAATGCTCCGTCCGGCCTAAATAAAATGATGATGTCAACACATGTATTCATAAAGGTGTTCACTACTAGAATTTCCCGGATTTGTGATGAATTTTTGTGACGAAAACTATTCGTCACAAATTTCCGACAATATTGCTACGAATTAGCGACAAACCACATATTTCTTTTTTTTTGCAATAAATAGGGACAAAATTGTGACAAAATATGTACATGGCAAAATGTATGTGACTATTTTGTCACAAATCTTTGCGCCAAATTCGGGCGCCATAATTTGTGAGAATTCTGTGACAAATTGGCTTGGTCATAAAAGACTTTGTTGCTAATCTGCCGCTAACCGACATATCTGTCCAGATCGCAAAATTGTCACATATTTTCCACAAAATTGCTACGAATTAGCGACAAACCGTGTATTTTTTTTTTTTTTTACAATAAATTGAGACAACATTGTGACAAAATATGTACGTGGAAAAATGTATGTGACTGTTTTATCACAAATCTTCGCGCCAAATTCGGGCGCCATAATTTATGAGAATTATGTGACAAACTGGCTTGGTCATAAAAGTCTTCGTTAAATCGACCTACTAACCAACATATCTGTCCACATCGCAAAATTGTCACATATCTTCGACAATATAGCTACAAATTTCCCGGGTTTGTGATAAAAATTTGTGATTAAAATGGCTCGTCACTAATTCGCGACATCATTGCTACAAATTAGTGAAAACACATAAAAAGATTATTTTTATAAAAAAAATTGCAACGGTATTGTGACAAAATATATACATGACAAATTAAAAGACCAGTGTTATACTTCTTCGTATATTACATAAATATATAGTGAACTTATTTTTGTATTTCAAATACATCTAATGTACAAAAATTGACATGGGCATAACCCAAAGATTATCAACATTGGACGTTTTGGGCCGAATTCGGGTCAAAATGGTCAAGAGGGCCAAATCAGTACAAGCTCGTAGACGTTTTGGGCCAAAAGAGGGTCAAAATGGTCATGCGGGCCAGATCAGTATTTCTGAAGCAATTTCTTTGAATTCTAGTATGATGGAAAGGAAACATCATATAGAATAAGCACTATGTTACTTTGTTTCCTTATTTTGTCAATATTATCTTCAGTTATGTTGCTGCTGCTATCTAAGAAAATACACACACGCACTCCATCAGATGTAGGGCTGTAAGTGAGTTGTGCTATTCGTGAGCTACTCTTACTCTATTTGAAAAGAAGTTTGACTCGATTTGGTTTTTTCGAGTTTGAGCTCGAGTCGAGCTACTCGAATGATTAACGAGCCGAGCTCGATAAAACCAAATCGACAAATCGAGCTTGATATTACAAACCTCTACATCGGATCGAGCTTTATTAAATAATTATTTGACTAATTTTATATTTAATTTATTATTAAATAATATTTTAACCATAAGTGTATACAAGAAGTTATGTAATCTAATTTGCAAAGACTTTAATTATTCCAATAAAGCAAACGCTAGTAGTTATTAGAAAATATTATGATTATAAGAATAATCACCAATAAGGACTCCTTTCTTTAAGAAAAAAAAATTCTGTAAAAAGACCACAAAAAGAAGCCATAATAATTAGCTGTATTTAATTTGCAAAGACTTTAATTAGTCCAAAAAAAATTAAAACTGCAATCGCACATTACGCCATTACGGTAGAAAATGGATGTCGTGCAAATTTTGTTTTAACTAAAAATCGAAATCAAAATATTTTAATATCTGAGAAAATCAATTGGCGGGACTGAAAATTTAGTATTTCCCTCAATTTTTTATTTCATCAGTACTATATAAACCAAAACCCTACATCTGCCATATCAAACCAGGAAAGATCCTTCTACCAACAAAAAAAAAAAAAGAACGATCCCCAATTTCTCCTCTTACGTTTGTTTGCGCATCTACAGATCAAAGGTACTATGTTCATATTATCAATTTTATAGCGTTCTCAATCTTATTTTTTGGATTTTCAGAAGAATTTATTCTTTAAAAAATTATATTTTTTAAGTCAGAAAATTAATTGGAATATGTTGTTTAATTTTTTCTTTCATGACATATGCGAATTGGTGTGTTATGCTTCTAATTTGGAAATTTTTTGAATTAGTTGATGCAATAATCAAGATTTTCTTTGGAAAAAATTAATAGTTTAGTCATTTTTCTCGTTAATCATAGAACATTTTGTCGATAGATTCATTTTATAAATCCCTTTCAATCTCGTGGGGGAATGAGATGAACAAATCAACAATTAAAATTACGTAGATGGACTGCTCACTGTAGTTTGTTGGTTCTGCTATTCTAAAAAAATCCTCTCGTCTAATTTAGAATGCTTTTTGGGTATGAAACTGCAAAACTTAGAATTATGCTGTGTAAATTTATTCTTGTTTTTTGTTGATAAAAGTATAAATCTATTCTGAAACAAAAAAAAATTGTTGGACACTTTATTTTACGTAGATAAAAGTCTGTTCTCCTATATGTTTTAATGAATATTGTGGGAAACTTAATAAATCAATATAGATTTTCTAACACTTTTTTGCTAAAAAAGGTATATTGATTTAATTAGCAGAAAGCTGTATGATCACCATTTGCTTATCTTTCACTTTTACTCAGCTTTTCTATGTTATCGCTTTCGGCTATGTGGCTTAAAAAGTATTGCTATGTTTTTTCTTTTAATCACTTACATTAACTTATATTTGGCAGACACCGTGATGGTTCGTGGTGGGAAAGTTTGCTTTCGTGGCTCTCGAACTAATGGTAGTGTCTCATTATTTTTTATTACACAATTTTATCAACAAAGACGCAATACCATGTCATCGTCTGTTACTCCAGATCAGTCTAGTCCGGAACCAGATGGGGTTGCTTCAACACCTACACATCTCCAGAGAGCTTATGGAACCATTGAACAACATGTACCATCCGGTGATACCGAAATGAGTCCTAATGACACACCTTCTGCTGACATTAACATGTCCCCTACTGGCACGACAACTTCCAGCGAGGAAGAAGAACATGTGTCTAATGATCCATCTCCAAATGCTCGAGTTGCGGCATCTAGTAGCATTCCCCTACCATCTCTTTCTGCTGAGAATGGACAGTAAGTACTCTAATTTATTTTTTCGATCATTTAGCTATGAAATTGTTGACATATTCTTATTTTTTGGAATAGTTGGGTGCCATTAGATCATCATCCTACAAAAATTTGTGTGCGTATAATGAAGCAAAAGGTTGATAAGTTTTGGCCCACGTATACTAAAGTCCCAGTTGAAACCCAAGATCAGTGGTTTGTAGAGTTTACGGTACATTTTCTAATTTTATTTTTCATTATCACAATTTTTACTCTTCAAAGAAATTAAAATTTACTATTCTTGAAATATTGAAATTGATTTCTTTTTGTTGATAACTTCAATTTACAGCGTTATTTCACTATTAAAGACGAGGATCTTGGTCGGGTGAGAGATCGAAATGTTTCATTCCACTCTTTTACGGCAATTTAGGAACAAGATGCATCAGGCAAAGAAAGGGTATTTAAAGGATAAATTCATGTCAGGATGGATACATCAATCTGTACAAAAAGAATACATAGATCATTGGCAGAGTGAGAAATTCAAAAATAGATCTAAAATTAACACCAAAAACAGAAATCGGGTTGATCCTGCAACCGGACGAAAAGTTGCTAAGAATGCTTGTGGTTCCAGATCTAGCAATGATACGAGGGTTTATATGGTACGTTGTTAAGATTTATTATTACGTCTACACTTGTTTGTCCGGATTTAAAGAATTGTTATGCGCACATTTTTTCCTCTAAGTATGGCAATATAATTTTCTTAATTTGATTGAACATGGTTTTCTTTGTTTCTGCTCTATGAATGCAAAACCATGTTATACATAGGAAAGGAAGTTAAAGCGTGCTGGGTCTAGTTGGGAGTTGTATCATTTTATCACCGAGAAGATGAGAGTCCAGTTGATGAATGGGCTGAGGAGATAGATGTAAGTTGTTGTAACCATTATTTCGTATATATTAATGTTTGAAATTTACAAAAAAAAATTTGGGTGTAGGAAAAGATGTTGGATATATGTCCTGATGTGATCATTTTTTAGAAAGGAAGATGCTACAGTTACACCTGACTTGTTAGCACGAGTGAACGAAACATATGTGCAATCTATGATAGGTTCGCAACGTCATGCATCCGGTTTGGGGAACTTAACTCTAGAGTACCTCTCATCCTCTTTTAATTCTACTCGATGCCCCGCGTGCGGATCGACCTTCGAGTACAAGAGCTTACTGAACATGTAACACAATTAACTCAAGAAAACCATGAGCTAAAGAAGACGTGGGAAGAACAAATTATTTGGGATTTTTTTTCATGATTTCATTTGTGTTTCAATTATTTATTCAAATGGAAGATGTTTATTATTTTATGAGATAATTTTATAATATTGAATAATTTATTAAATAATAAAAATAATGTAAAATTTGAAATATAAATTTGAACGTTTAATCATTCCAAATATATTGATTTGTTTTGTCACAAATCTATACAATATCTGGTTTCAAATCCATCAATAAACTTGGTCATAAATTTGTCAAAAATAATTTCATCACAATTTTATTGTAGAAAGTTGTCACAAATTAATTTTAAATTTATAAGAAAATTGTTGTCACAGATTTATTTTAGAACGGTAACAAAATCGCTGTCACAATTTTATACTAAATTTTGTAGCAATTTTGTCATAAAAGCCATAAAAAAACTAATCACTATAAGTTGTGGGAATTTTGTCACAATCTGCTGTTATAATTTTGTTGCAAGCATTCGTCACAAATTTATTTCATATTCATGGCGATGATTGTCACAATGTTGTTCTTGTGTTTTTCGTCACAAAATTATCAAATTTTTTTATCACATATTGGTCGCTATTTTATGTAACAACTTCGACACAATGTTCGGTAACAAACTCATTGCAAAATTTCATTACGCTTTCGTCACAAAGTATAAATTTTGTTTCAGATTCAACACCAAAAAACGCGTTGCAATTATGTCACAAAGTTTAGATCTTGTCACAATTTTGTCACCAAAACTTAGCGACAAGGCTACTTTCGACGCAAACTTTTGCAACGGAGGGTTTCGTGACGGAAATAGGGCTCGTCACAAATTCGTCACTAACACTCGTTTGTGACGAATTTGTGACGAAAACCGCCGTCACAAATCCAGGAAATTCTAGTAGTGGTTCCTCCCTGAAGACGATGAAACATGGTCCCCATATGATAAAGCAGAGGAAGTTTGCCTATGGGAAAATCAATTTCAAAAGACGGGCTTAACTCAATTTTCAACAAACTGGCTCAACTTGGAAAAGTAGGGATTGTATTCAATTCATATGGTGGACAAATGTGCCATATACAAAAACAAAGAACTCCATTTCCACATAGAAAGCAGAATTTTGTACAAGATTCAATATTTTTTAGTTGGGACTCTAAAGATCAAGCTTGGAGACGGAATATATTGGGCAAACAAGAGAATTATACAGTTTCATGACACAATTTGTGACCAAAAATCCAAGACAAGCTTTTTAAATTTACAGAGATCTTGATATCGGCACCACAGACAATGGAAAGAACACTTTTGATGATGGGAAAATTTATGGTCCTAAGTATTTCAAAGGAAATTAGGATAGATTGGTGAAAGTTAAAACAACCATTGATCCATAAAATTTCTTCAGGAATGAACAGAGTATTCCTACTCAACCTAGCACCGTTCTTGTTTCGTCCCGGTTCTATTAGCCGGTTCCCGTGTTTGATAGAGAAAATACGCAATCAAACTGTTCAACGTCATGGCTAATTGATTGATACTTTTACGTTTATTTTTAAATTGATATAATTATTATGCATACTATTGGATTCATAAATGAAGTTTGTTCGGCTTGCATCGATACAATGAATGGTTTACAGGCCTATCATTTTTTTTTACGGTTACGAAAAGGGGGACACACACACTTTTATCCCTACTCGGACTCGAACCCTTAACTCCGAGTTAATGACCACGACCTTTGGGCATGTCGTTTCCATTTGCAAGATGACTTATAGTAAAATTGACTTCGACCATTTTGATTTACTTTTACATCTATTATATATCTTGATGTAAATTCCTTTGATAGATTTAAAACATATAATGATCGAGAATATGAAAATGTTATACGACTCATGCTTTTACTCGATGTGCGATATGACATTGATCCCAATGTTTTGTAAGACATCTTTTGCTATGCGATTATTTGTACTTTATAATCACATACATTTACGATCACGGGTGGAGCGTAGAATTTCAGTGAAAATTATTATGAAAAATTAGTAAGGAAGAAAATTTTACAACGGTTATCGACCACTATAGCATCTAAGTGACTATCCAATCTAAATCACGGTAACCATAAAACATGATAATATTTGGGATCTCATCGTCTAACCACCATTAGTGCCCAAAAACATTTAGTGTGTGACCGTCAGATCCGGATCGTCGGTGTTAGACACCTTAGTGGCTGCACTTATTAGTGAAAGAATTCATGTAGACTGGACCAACTCGATATGATGATCTCCTACAAGTAAGTAACGAGAAAGTCTAACGGAATCATTAGACGACCATTTATTTATTGAATCTTATAACCTTGATGTGATTATATACTTTTAAACGGGGGCGTTTTATTTGGCGGTTCGATTAGCTAAATGGTGTTTTCCTTAATCTTGACCATTTTAGCACCACTCCAAGATTGGTAGCCGGGAATGTGAGTCTCAAAGATGGAGTCAACTCCTACCACGAAAATTGAAGTAGATAGACGTTTCCTTGGTTGTTAACCACGCAACCGATTCATTCATTGTGAACACATTTGATATGATCAAAGAAATATTGGTCACTAGCGGGTTAATGATAGCTTAAGGATAAGAATATATGGGGAGGTCTTATGGATAATGCTTTGCTCCATATACGAATTTTATGTGGAGAGTCATTTATAGGTAATGGCTATATCAGTGAACGCTCGGTAACCAATATAAATAGTGGAGTATAGATGTTCTATATCCTAAAATAGTGCATTCTCGAGTTTATGGTGATATGACGCCAAGATTAATGAGGCGGGTGATTCGATTGAAGAGTTTGGTAAGTCATTCAAAACATCGGATATTTTGGATATAAACTAATGGTCCCCGACATCTCTTGTAATTCACATTAGTAGCACTCCTCGAGAAATGGAATATTCATTTTTATGGAATTTAGCTAAGGCACATTTGTATAATCAATGGAGAGTTGAGAAAATGTGTTTTCTTAAAATATAAGTATAATAAAAGTGTAATTAGTGAAAAATAGGCTTTTCACGAAATATAGTAGTCATCATTTATTTAAGAAATAAATAAAATAGTTAGGAAATATGATTTTCTAATTTAAAAGACTTATAAAGGGAAATCAAAAATTAATAAGGAAATTTTTTCCTACGTGGTCTAATTACTTAACATGATTAATAAGAATTTTTTCCGGTGGGCTACATACTTAATTAGATTAAGTAAGAAAAATATTATCTAAGGATTTGAAAAAGCCTAATTGGCCTTGGTAACCGATCTAAGAGATTAAGCCTATTAAAGGGTAAAGAACCTTCCTAATGCCCTAATAAAATCTATAATATGATAGCATCCTACAAGAGTTATGTCCTAATATTCTACTTGTATTGGTGATATGAACAATGCAGCTGAGTCAGTGTGGAAGCATGTTGGTCAGTTGAGTGGATTCTTGTTGTTTCTTCTTTGGCGGTGTTTGGTTGAGAAGTCGTGAGAGTTGATCGCTCATCGAGTGCAGGGAGCTGATCGAGTTGGTACTCGTCATTACTTGGTGAAAACGTCTACCTGGGTTCTCCGTTTGTATTTAGGTTATGTCTGGGGTATTTAGTCTTTGCTTGGTTTTGCTAGTATGGCGGTTAGGGTATGATTCTCAAAGCCTATCAATACCGATGTAATTGTATTTTCTGTGTAACCTTCTGTGAATAATAAAATATCTTTGTTTGTTCGTGGAGTAGTCGACACAATGTCGTAAACCACGTTAAATATGAGTTCTCTTTTATTTTTATATTTGTTTGATAGTTTAATCACTAGTTCTTTTCACAAACCCCATCAATCTCTGACGATCCATTACAACAAATGGTATCACAGACACGTTATATCATGGAATCACTATTCTGTTCAAAGCAAGGTAGGTTAGCACCGAGATCATAATTGATGCTAGGTTTTAGGACCAACGCAAAATTTTCTGGTGAGAAAGATGACTGCTTTAAACGTAAAAATCGACATGTTTATAGAGAGAAAACAGATTTGATTTACGGCGAGATCAAGATGCATGCCATGCTGAAACAACAGGGGCTTTGGGCTCCGATGTCAAAGATAGCAGAGGCCAGTACGTACAGCTGAGATGTCCAGTCTGGAGGAGAAGGAACATTCAACAATTATGTTGTGCTTATAAAAGGATATTATCATAGAGGTTGTTGAAGAAGACACCACAGCTGGGCTTTGCTCAAATCTTGAGAGCATCACTACTTTAAAAAAAGCATAAAGATCACGGTTTTTAAGTGTGATATATTCACATTAGTCACGGCTTCCATAGTGTGGTATATTGAGGTGTGACAAAAAGTACTTTAATCCAATCACAGTTACAAACTGTGACCTATTATAATAGTTATCACACTTAGAAACCGTGATCTATTATAGTTGGTATCACACTTAAGAACCGTAATCTATTATAACTTAATCACATTTAAAAATTGTGATCTATTATAGTTCTTATCATACTTAAAAACCGTGATCTATTTTAGTTGTTATCACACTTAAAAACCGTGATCTATTATAATTTAAATCACACCAATAAAAGTGTTTTTTTCAAAAACAATATATAAGCACACATATATTTTTGTCCTTGTCGGGACTCGAACCTGGATACTCTAGATTAACGAGCCACATTATTTACCATTAGGCCAATGCTTTCTTTCTTCTAATTTTCGACCACACTTAACTAAGATCTCATTATAAAATACCATATTATTTTAATCACAATCAAAAAATGTGATTGATTGATGTTTTGTCTCATTTTTTCTAGAAACCGTGATAATAAAAATTATGATATATTTTAGTTGTTATCACAATTAAAAACCGAGATCTACTATAATTTCAACACATTTAAAAACTGTGATCTATTTTAGTTGTTATCACACTTAAAAACCGTGATCTATTATAGTTGTTATCACTCTTAAAAACCGAGATCTATTATAATTTCAACACATTTAAAAACTGTGATCTATTTTAGAAGTTTTTATCACACTTAAAAACCGAGATATATTATAATTTCAATCACACCTAAAAAAGTGTGATCTATTATAATTTCAACACATTTAAAAACTGTGATCTATTTTAGTAGTTGTTATCACACTTAAAACCGAGATATATTATAATTTCAATAACACCTAAAATAGTGTGATCATTCTTTTTTTTTCGAAAACAAAATAAACGCACACATATTTTTTTTTTGCCACTGGGACTCGAACCCGGATACTCTGGATTAAGGAACCACACTAATTACCGCTGGGCCGATGCCTACTTTATTATCATTTTCGACCACACTAATCTAAAATATCATTATAAAATATCATATTATTTAATCACAGTTAAAAACCGTGATTGATTGATGTTCTTGTCTCGATTTTTCTTAAAAATCTTGATAATAAAAGCGTGATCTATTTTAGTTGTTATCACACTTAAAAATCGAGATATATTATAATTCAACACATTTAAAAGCGTGAGTTATTTTAGTTGTTATCACACTTAAAAATCGTGATCTATTATAGTTGTTATCATACTTAAAAACCGTGATCGATTATAATTTCAACACATTTAAAAACTTCGATCTATTTTAGTAGTTGTTATCACACTTAAAAGCCGAGATCTATTATTATTTCAATCACACTTAAAAAAGTGTGATCATTTTTTTTCACATCTAATAACTGTGATAAAAAATTATGTGTGATAAATACATTTTACTTGTCTCGGTTTTTTAAAAGTGTGGTCCTTATCTTTAGATAAGTGTGATATATGTCTCTTTTCTTAATATAATTTGTCTCACTTTTTCTATAGTTGTGACAAAAATATCATGAATTCGATCCGATTTAAAAATGAGATTAATTGATATAATTTATCTCACTTTTTCAATAACCGTGACAAAAATATCAGACCAATTTAGTCATAGATTAAAAGTGTGATTGATCGGTATAATTTGTCTCATTTTTTGAATAACTGTGACAAAAATATCATATCAATTCTGTCACTGTTTGTGAGATTGATTGATATAATTTATCTCGCTTTTTAGAAATAGTGACAGAAATATCATATCAATTCAATCACAGTTTAAAAATGAGATTGATTGAAATAATTTATCTCGGTTTTCCAATAACTGTGACAGAAAAATCATATCAATTAAGTCACACTTGAAAAATGAGATTGATTAATATAACTTATCTCAGTTTTTCAATAAGTGTGATAGAAAGCTGTAAGTGTGATATATGTATTTTCGTTGTCTCGGTTTTATTGAAACTGTGATTGTTATCTTATCTTAAGTGTGACATATATCCTATTTTGTAGTAGTGCATGTATATTACAAAGTCTCTAACCAATAAGTTGCTGATGAAGCAACGTCTGTTTAGCCTAACGATGCATGAATTGAAGGTACTCAACTGAGGGATCGTTTTGATCAGCTGAACACAATATTGTTGGATTTAACTTATATTGATGTTAATATTGAAGATGATGATGCAACACTAATCATGTTAGTGTCATGGGATGCATCATATTAGAACTATGTGCAGTCCTTTTTTGTTGGAAAGGACTCAATGTCATTGGAGGATTTAAGGTCATCTCTCCTTGCAAGAGAGCTGAGACATAAGGCATCTGGATGTGGTACAGATAGTCAGGCCGTTGGGTTGGTGTCCACTGGCATCAAAAGAGGACCAGGAAACACTAGGAAGAAGAAATACAAGAACGGTGGTTCCGAGGGTCTTAAGGCAAAGGTTGTATGTAACTACTGTACGAGTAGGGACATTGGAAAAATGAATGTCCAAAGAATAAAAAACATCGGGACAATCAGTCAAGTATTGTTGCTTTGACAGAACAAGACACAAACTCTGAAGAAGACATGGCTCTAGCAGTTGCAGAATCAGCGCAACATAGTGATGTGTAGATTCTGGACACTGGAGCATCCTATCATTTGTGTCCACACAGGGAGTGGTTCACAACATATGAGCACGTGAAGGGGGGCCATATTTCTATGGCTAACAGCAAGGTCTACAAAAGAATTGGGATTGGCTCTGTTCAGCTGAGGACACATGATCTCCTTGGTTATTGTATAGGAAAACGTTTAGAATAAGTCCATGATCTCCTCGTTTATTGTTTATCCATTTAGTTATCTTATGAATTTACTTACCGCATTTGTTTATTTTGATGTCGATAATTGTAAATAGATGCATGTGATGAATATTTATGTGCATAGATGCAAAGGAAGAGACCTAATAAATTAAATAATCAAATACTCTCGATCAACCATAAAATATGGCTAATATCTGTATATACATGTAATTAACATCTGTACTCTACACCCCACCATCGATTTCTCCCTTTATTCAGCTACTGTGCCAACTCAATATTCAACCTTGTCTTGACCAGACAACCTATAAATAGCTACCCTCCCAACTTATTATTTTCACCTTAGTCTTTACTTTCCATTTCGAATCTTCATTAATTAACCGCCATTTACAATAATGTTTCGTTTTTTCTTGTTGTCTTCTCTTTCTGCATCTTCAATCCCTTTCTTTTTGCTGCATCAGATTCAATTTACGATGATTTCACAAGTTGTTTAGCAAAAAACTCCATCCCAAGTAACGAAATCTCTAACATTCTTTATGGTCAGACAAATACATCATATTCCTCTGTTCTTGAAGCCTACATTCGAAACCGTAGGTTTAACACATCTTCAACCCCAAAACCTGTAATAATCGTCACACCCCTTCAAGTTAACCATGTTCAAGCCACAGTTTCTTGCACAAAATCTCTAGGTTTGTGGCTCAAAATCCGTGAGCGGCCATGATTACGAGGGTCTTTCATATGTTGCAGAATCTGCGTTTGTGATTCTTGATATGTTTAATCTCCGAGCTATCACCGTCGATATCCCGAGTGAAAGTGCTTGGGTTCAAGCCGGAGCGACCCTCGGTGAACTATATTACCGTATTCAAGAAAAGAGTCAAGTTTATGGTTTTCCCGCGGTGTTTGTCCCACGGTCGGTGTGGGAGGTCATATAAGTGGTGGTGGTTATGGGGCTATGTTGAGACGTTATGGGTTAGCTGTAGATAATGTTCTTGATGCACAAATTGTTGATGTTAATGGCCGGCTTTTGGATCGGGCCGGTATGGGTGAAGATCTTTTTTGGGCAATTAGAGGCGGTGGTGGAGCGAGTTTTGGAGTTGTTATAGCTTATAAACTGAAGCTTGTCCGAGTACCTGAAATCGTGACAGTTTTTCGAGTTTTCAAAACAATTGATCAAAATGCAACAGATATTCTTTATAGATGGCAACAAATTGTTCCCCAAATGGATAACAATCTATTCATTCGAATTCTTTTGCAGCCGATTACAGGAAATGTGAAGAATCAGAAAACCGTTAGAGCAACATTCATAGCTTTATATCTTGGAGATTCCAATAAGTTAATGTCCACAATGAATTCTGAATTCCCTGAACTGGGATTACAGAAAACAGATTGTCTGGAAATGAGTTGGATTAAATCAGTCCTTTGGTGGTCGAATTTCGATCAAAACGCTTCAGTTGAAACACTCCTCAACAGGACTCAGATTCAATCAAATTCTGAAAAGAAAATCGGATTATGTTGATACCCCAATTTCAAAAGACGGGCTTAACTCAATTTTCAACAAACTGGCTAAACTTGGAAAAGTAGGGTTTGTATTCAATTCATATGGTGGACAAATGAGCCAAATACACAAACAAAGAACTCCATTTCCACATAGAGCAGAATTTTGTACAAGATTCAATACTCTGTTAGTTGGGACTCAAGATCAAGCTTCGGAGACGGAATATATTGGGCAAACAAGAGAATTATACAGTTTCATGACGCCATTTGTGACCAAAAATCCAAGACAAGCTTTTTTGAATTACAGAGATCTTGATATCGGCACCACAGACAATGGAAAGAACACTTTTGATGATGGGAAAATTTATGGTCCTAAGTATTTCAAAGGAAATTACGATAGATTGGTGAAAGTTAAAACAACCGTTGATCCAGAAAATTTCTTCAGGAATGAACAGAGTATACCTACTCAACCTGGCACCGTTCCTGTTTCGTCCCGGTTCTTATTAGCCGCCTCCCGTGTTTGATATAGAAAATACGCATTCTAAGTGTTCAACGTCATGGCTAATTGATTGATACTTTTACGTTTTATTTTTGAATTGCTGTAATTGTTATGCATACTATTGGATTTATGAATGAAGTTTGTTCGGCTTGCATCGATACAATGAATGGTTTTCAGGCCTGTCGTTTTTATTTACAGTACTTATTGTAAAATTGACTTTGAACATTGTAATATACTTTTACACCTATTATCTTGATGTAAATCCCTTTGATAGATTTAAACGTATAATGATCAATAATATAAAATGTTATACGACTCATGCTTTTACTCGATGTGCGATATGACATTGATCCAATGTTTTGTTCGACATCTTTCGCTATGCGATTATTTGGACTTTACTATCGCATACATTTACGATCATAGGTTGAGCATAGAATGTCAGTGAAAATTATTATGAAAATTTAGCAAGGAAGAAAATTTTACAATGGTTATTGACCACTACGGCTTCTAAGTGACTATCCAATGTAAATCACGGTGACCATAAAACATGATAAAATTTGGCTAGGATGAATAGTAAATTACAATCACGGTTAAATATTAGTTAATAACATAGATTAAAGGTGTGTTAATAAAGAATAGATGAAGATGACGTCTCTAAAAAAAGCACTGTGCTAATGGATGTGGTTAGATGAATGGCCACATATTTTTTGATGTTTTATTCACTACGAAAAGCTAGAAGGGGTGAGTTTGGCCATTCATACCTTCTTGTGCAGGATAACTTAATAAGACTATGTATTCCCCGTCAATATCGGTATAATTTTCATAGTAGTATGATTTTTTTTTTTTTAACAAGAGCCTTAAAAATCATAAAACGCTTACCACATAATATTTAAGAATAAATGGATTGAACCATGTATCCTTTGTAATATTATCAAGAAAATTATATAATATTTGAAATCATCACACAACACAATTGTGGATGTCCAAATTTTAGTGAAAATAATAACCAAAAGATGGGAAGAACATAAAGTAGAAATAGCAAAAAAAAAGTTTGTGACTTTTACTCTTTAAACATGCAAAACAATAGGAAGAAGCAATCAAGGTGGCAACTTCTAGATCATTTTGAAAAAGAATAGATTGAAGAATGAGAGTAGCAGGGTGTCAATGACGATGATGCCAAGCACTTTTTGATGTTTTATTCACTGCGAAAAGCTAGAAGGGATGGGTTTGGACATTCATACAATCCATTTTGAACCGACCATTGCATCAAATGAGTAATTGTCTAAAAATTCTTCAAATAAGTTTAGAGTGTAAAAATTCAAAAAGAAACATTATGGTATTGACAAAGCTAGGAGATACATGATAAATTATGAGACATGCTAGGAACACAACGAACATTGAAATGAGTGAGATCGGTCACCATACATGTGACACTCATCAGGCCTAACACAGAGTGATAAATGTCGTATCAACATATAGGGCGGCATGAGCTCAACTCGATATCGGGCCTCAACCAACAAGCTTCATCTTTAGTACAACGCATGCTACCCTTATATCATCAACCAACATGATGTTGGTTGTCCTCTATCCGATATGACAACGGTCACCTTCTGTCCCTCATAATTGGCAAGATGCATGCAAGAAGTCTATGGTCCCTTATTGCTGATGTCGTGCAAGTCACCAAGGTAATTTATGCTCAATACGATACAGTCATCCTTGACCTCAAGCAATGGTTACATTCTCTTCAATAAGCATTCCGGACTTCACGCAGACATTACTTCATAATAGTAACTGCTATAGTGCTGGCTTTGAAACTTTACGTTTCGTTATAGCCTGAGCTCTAACTGCTCCATAACAGGCTTTATCACATCAATACATGGTAAACTGCCTTGACCATGAATTCAATGCATCATAATTCACTCCTCCATGAGGGGGAGTTATATACAGTATCGTCATTCTCAATTACAAGGTACACACATAATACACTTGCTATACATTCCTGCGAGCTGTCTTAATAGAAATTCACCTATTCAAAATTGACTAGGCGCCAGAGTATCCCCTCAAGGCAAGCTCTGCGACCATTCACGCTTTTGTGTGTTTTGAAGGCCCACTCTCAAATCCACTCAAAAGTTATTAGGGATAAATATTTTTAGAGAAATATATAGGAAGAAACGCACTCAACACTTCTATCATTTTTTTATTTCTACAAGTTGGATAATGATTAATACATATTTCATCTATATCCACACACTATTTATCTTTGTTAGTATTAAATACCTACCAATGATTATTTTATTAAATGAAATAAATTAATTTGGAGAAAGACTTCTTAGAAAAACACACCAACTTTGGTTTACACTCAAAGCTTTATATGATTTCCACACTCAACATCATCTTACCAAATGTTTTTAATTTGTAAAATAAATTAAAAAAAACACATTTACTCACAACCAGCATATGATGTTGAATATAAACATTATGTAGATCTTTGGAGGTAAACTTATAAGTATTCATTAATAATTTGGATAATGACTAATGCATTAAGTTGAATAATGATCACCGTGTTTTTCATAAAGGGGAAATGGGCGAGAAGGACTAGGAATGTCATAAATGAGGATGGAAGGACAACTTCCATTTTGTGTGATTAAAAAGGACAAATTTATAATAAATGAACCTAAATACCCATTATTTTTTTATTTTTTTAGAAAATTTGGAGTAAATGTTGTGCCATAAATTATGGAGAGTGAATCTGCCAAATCAATTTATTCAATTTATTTACACAATAACATAAAAAGAAATAGTAACAATAATTAAAATATAGTTACAATAAAAAAATGTAGTAATAAAAAGAAGAAGTTACAACCAATGATATAAAGTTACAATAAAAAAGATGTAGTAACACTTGAAAAACATGTAGTAACAGTCAATAAAATATATATAGTTCCTTCCAAAAAATTAGTAACATTGAAAAAGTAGTAGTAACATCCGATAAAATAGATGTAGTTACAGTGAAAAAATGTAGTAACACTAAATGGATCGAGTAACATATGTGGAGTAATTTTGCATCAAAATTATAGATAAAGTGAGTATTTTGTTTTACATTACAATAAAAAATATGTAGTGATAATTGATGCGTAATTCATGGAGAATTAATTGACATTTATAATAAATGATGAAGGGCATTAAATGTATTGACTGGCTTGGTAGAAACATTAAATGTCCAATTGAAAAAATCAGCGCATATCAATATTTTATTTATAAATTAGTAAAAAAAGGGTATTGTTGGAGTTTACACTATTTTTGTCCTGATTAAATATCAGTTTCTTTAAATCCTGATTTATTAGTAAATTTGACCTTCTTCGCAAAAATCATATAAACACCATTTTTATTTTTTATTTAATGTCTAAAAATAATCATTATGTTTAATAAAACAAATTAGTGGGAGATAAACACTTTCAAAGGGAAACACTTACAGAAAACACATAGGCACTTTTAGTATTTTCATTTTTATAAGTTGGGTAATGATCAATACGTTAAGTTTGATAATGATATAATGTAATACATAGTTATGATATAATAAAATAATACTCCTCCATTTTTTATCCATCGGAGAGAGAATCACACAGATTAAGAAAGTAATTAATATGTCTAATATAGTATAAAATAACTAAGTTTTCTTTTGATTTTTCGAATATATGCACGGGTAATAGTGAGGCAAATTGACTTTTGGAGTTTTTGCTATTGGAAATGAATTTTTTTTATTGGAGATGTAAATACTTTGTTAGTAAAGGAGGAAAAAATAATAATAAATTATGCATGGGAAATGTAAAATAACAGATAATTAAAAACAAAGCAAATTCTGAAATGTGACAGATAAAAAATCGGGGGGAGTATAATATACCTAGTATAATTTTTTTTAAGGTAGTACAATCATTTTTTTAAAGGAAAATAGTATAATCATGTTAATGATTATGGTTTTATTTTTATTTGATTTGATGATGGTCAATGGTAAATTTAATTGATTGATTTTTTTTTTGAAAGATTTAACGTGTTTTTATGATAATGATTATGGTTTTATTCTAATTTGATTTTATTTGATGATGATTAATGGTAAAATTAATTGATTGAAAATATTAATTTAACACTCTTTTGGATTTTTAACATTAATTACTTTTATAAATTTTTGTCCAGAAGAACAAAATTATCAAAAAATCGGGATAGAAGGAAACTGTAATTTAATAAGGACAAAAGTAATAAATATGAAGTAACAAATGTGGAATAGAGTAAATATGAAGTAACAATTGTGAAACAAAAAGTAACATTAACACGTGAAGTAATAATTTTAAAGTAACAATTATGATTTTTGTCCTTTATAATCATGAAAATGTTACTTTTGTCCTTCGAGACCCATTTATTAATTTTTTTGTCCCTGTGACCCCTTCCCCCTTACTTTTAATTAAATAAATTCTTTAAGTGGGAAATAGTTTTCAAGTGGGGGACACTTGACGAAGAAAACACACTGGGTCTTATATATTAGTAATAGTAATGATAATGATAATGATATTAGTAATGATTTCAGTTTTATAATTAGGAGAGTGATCATTAAGTTTGATAATGATATAATATAAAATACATTTATGACTATATGATATAATATTTCTTCAAAAAGAAACGATACTCCCTCCGTGTTTTTATTTGTCGCAGAGAGAAAAGTCATAAGATTAAGAAAGTAATTAATATGTCTAAAATATAGTATTGCAAATGTATTTTTTTATTTGAGATGTAAATATTTTATTGGTAAAGGAGTTTTAAGTATTGGAAATGTATTATTTTTATTGGAGAGGTAAATATTTTATTCGTAAAGGAGGAAAAGAATAATAAATGATGCATTGAAAATGTAAAATGACAGATAAATAAAAACATAGTAAATTCTGAAATGTGAGAGAAAAAAAAAACGAAGGAGTATGACATAATATAAGGATATATAACATAGTATAATCATGATAATGCTAATGGTTTATTCATATTTTATTTGAAGATGGTTAATGGTAAACTCAATTGATTGTTTTTTTTTTTTTGAAAGATTTAACGTTTTTTATTTTGGATTTTAACATTAAATACGTTTAATTAAATAAATTTATTATGGGGGATACACTTGACGGGAAAACACACCGGCCCTTATATAATAATAATAATAATAATAATAATAATAATAATAATAATAATTATTATTATTATTATTATTATTATTATTATTATTATTATTATAAAATAATAATATAATAATGCCTCGGCCTTTTTCAAACATTTGTAAAAAAGATTAATTAAGAAATAAGACACTTTTTGAAATAATTTTAAGTAACAAGACACTCATATAATTTTTATAGGGAGAAGAACAACTACTACAATTTTATAGCTTAAAGGACAAAAAACATGTGCCTGATGAAAACATACGCAGCATCGCTTCGCTTTCTCTCCTCTTTTCAAAGACTCAGATCTTTTGATCTAGATCTTCAAACGTGATTAAAATTTCACCGATTTTTTTAATTTTTTCATGCTTTTCGTTTTGAGACTTGGTTTGATATCATTGCATTGTTTTTCGTGAGATTCACAATCGAAATTTACACAGTGAATCTCGCCAATGAATCCTGAAAATCAGTTAATTTCAACGGTGAATTTGGAATAATAGATAATTTCAATAGTAGATTTTCGAGAATTGCGTCTGAATACGGTGAATGTTGTCTAAAAATAGAGAGAATGAATAAATAAAAATTTTGGTGAAAGAATTTTTAAATATGAAGTTGTAGATTGAGAGATATTAGTGTATAAAAATAATAGATAATAGAGAAAGTGTATTGTTTTTTTTTTTTTTTGGGAAAAAAAAAGCATCTAGTTTTTTTTTTAGAAAAACATTGTCTTTTATGCAAATGTTTTGAAAATGTGTTTTATTCACTAATTAAGAATATATTTTCCTAATTTCCCTTTTGTAAAATGCCTTTTTAGGGTTTGTATAGAAATTTGTATTGTTGTGACCCTCAATAGCCCTCTACACTCCTCCACGTCCCGGTATGGAGCGCAACACACCGCAACTTATATTTTCAGGTTTTCAAAAATTCAATTCATGCCAATGAGGCCTAACTCCGGATGACTAGAGGCAAATTAGTCCTCCAAATAAGTTTTCCGCTTTAAGAAAGTTATACCAACATTATGTGGTGTGTTAGTCCACTCTTGTGTGGTTGTAAATAGTTGAACTGTTATATCTTTCAATTGTAACAAAAAATTCAATTCATCCTTCACCATTCTCCACGGAAAAAAGATTAAAAAATAACAGTGCAACATCACTCCCTATCTGCTCTCTCCACCCCTCTCCTACCCTACCGACGATTTCAAAGTAGCCACTGGAAAATTACACCTTACACCGGTGATTTATAAACACTCACCACTATTGTTTTTCTCTAACCGGCGGTCTTAGGTGTCTCGTCAAGAAAGCTTTACTTTAGCGTTTAAAAAAAAAAAAAATATATATATATATATATATATATATATTAACGCAGTGGCTTTAGTCTTTACTAGTAAAATGAACGTGCATTGCACGTGGTTCATTTAAATGAAGTTCATCAAATTGCAAATAACATTACTAAAAATACCTTTTCCAATTTGTTTCTACATTAATTATAAACACGCTAAATAACATTACAAAAAATACCTTTTCCAATTTGTTTCTACTTTGAAAGTGTGGATACATTTACTTGATATATTTATCATTCATAAATGTATTTTTCTTGTTTATTACAAAATGATTTTTTTGCACGACAAGATATCATTTACTAGATACATTGATATTTGATAAATGTGTTTCATGACGTTCCTATAATTATTGGTGTTAATGAAATTCAACATGTTATAAAGAAAAACATTGATATGAAGCATCTAAATATATGAAATCAAATGTAGATATTGTATAGAAAACCCAATTTATAAGTAAATATATACGTGAAGTAGAAGAAAATAACCACATTGTCTACAAAGATATGATATGTAAATATCTATGTAGCTGAGAGGCCTGTTCTATGAACGGACTTTGGGGCCTCAAATCAAGAGGGCCGATTTGCTAGAACTAATATTTCATGGCCCACATTTCACATGGTCCAAATTTCATACATAATGCTCATGCAATTGAATGGCGGTTGGATCAAGCTTTGTCCAACTCTAGTTCTGCATCATTAATATCGTAGCTCTATGTGTACCATCTCACCTCATGTTCATTCCGATCACCACCCCATTTTTCTAGCTCTGAGAGTATACATGTCATAGACTATATTGACAGGCCTTTTTGATTCCAAGCTTGCTGGATGAAACACAATGATTTTTATAATGTTCTTCTTAATGCTTGGAATGTTACTGACAATAATTTGCAGGGGCTCTTGATACTTGTGTTTCAAAAGCCAAATAATGGAATAAAAGGGTCTTAGGGAATGTATTCCATCAGACCAACATTCTTTCTCAAAAGATCCTTCGGGTTTCTTGACTAAGCTGAACAAAGAATTACAGCAGGACTATGAAGACTTCTATCTCAAGAAGAAATTTTTGGGCACCAGAAATCGCATTTTAGTTGGATTGAGGACGGTGAACGTAACACGTGATATCTATATCTCTACACCGAACGAAGAAGAAGCAAGAATAATATTCTTTATCTGAAAGATGCCAAACATGGATCAATGGCAACAAATCCATTCATGATATGGTTCGGCGATATTTCATGGATCCTTATATTGAAGAACCAGTGACCCCCTTTCCTCAAGGCATGTTCTCTCCGCCGGTTAATCATGCTGATAAGAGGCTTCTAAACAGGCTTGTTAGTACTGGGGAAGTACAGTTTGCATTTTGTCAAATGGGACCCTTATAATCACAAGACCAAATGGCTTCCTCCCAATTTTTTATCAAAAGAACTGGGACACTGTTGACCCCTCTATCATAACTTGGATCACCAAGGTAATCCAGGAAAATAGATTTCCACATGATATGAACCAGAATTTAATCACTTAATTCAAAAAATTAAGCCTCCCAAATATGTCTCTTAGCTACGCCACATAGCTCTTAGGAACGCCACCACCAAGACTATATATCACAAGAATTATTGCAAATCGGCTGTGATGGAGGTCGGATCAGTACCTCGCCATGTGTCATCCCCACAATGATCCATCCGTGACTAGAGACAAAAGGTCAACACCTTAGAGGCCAGAGAGCCCTTAACCAAGAATTCTAGCCGGGCTCTACTCGCTACTCTCCGACCTTGGTAGGTCAACCTAGGCATAAGCAAGTCCCTACGGTTTAGCCTAAGTTTATCTTTGGGCCGATTCCCCACGTGCTTTTAGTATCGATGGACCCGAAGAATCCTTAGCCGTAAAGGCTCGATCCGAGCATTCAAGATGAATCCATAATTATCTCCAAAAATCAAGAAGATCAAATGATCATTATCTCTTCCTTAGGGAACATGAAATTAGTATCCAACATGGACACGCTACACACACGCTAGGGCTTAAACCCCTTCCTATATAAACCGTCCCAAAGGAACTAGGAAGACTTGATTCCAAGACACATATTTGATACGTGGGCAGCTTGAGATACAGTTTCTCAAGTGCAGTCTAAACCACCACAAAAACACCCCCGTTTCACCTCTGTTTAGGGTTCCGCCTTGAACAGATTATCACTCAAAGGAAGGAAACCCCCGGATTTAATATTGGGTGATTTCCAAAGATCGCCGATTGGCACTGTAGAAGGAGGGCCTATCTTGACAATTTGTTTAAGTGTCATGATGGCGGATATGGGCCTATCACCACCCATGATCATCCAGGCAAGCAATCAGGGAATAAGCATCACCACCATCTCCGGAGGACTCAACAACCAAGTCCTTGAAGAAGAAGATGACACGTCTGTTGACGTGGCCTTTTCTAGTGCTAATACCAGTCCTTAACCGACAGTGTATCGGGTCAAACTGTAGTGCTAGTATGGTGAGTCAGAGTATCGTATCCTCAGGGAACTTTGTAATTCTTCTAAGTGTGGTTAAACACCAAAGAGCTTTTATTAACTCGATCTAAGTCGCAGTTTTATAGCACAGATAACTACTATTTTACTTAACATAAAATAAATGCGTAAATTAAAATTTATTCTAATATAATATATATAGATATATAAATATATATAGATGTGCATAAGTTGCAAAGTATATATATAGATATAAATATATAGATGCCAAATATATTATTAGAGAACTAGCCAAAGTTTATATAATTGATTTATACGATCTTTTCAAAGGAATGGAATGTGCTCGATCTTTAGGTTCAATTGAGTAAATGAAACGGTGTACTCTTAAGGTTAACAATTCGCCCTCACATTAGTGTGTGAAATTGTCATATGTCCATTGTCATCACCCAAAGTCCACAATCATTACGGTTTTTCCGAATGTGTCCCGAAGTACGATTCTACCTTTGAATAAAAGGAGTCATTCCGTTCGTCAAACGGTCAATTTTATTTAAAGGCTCCGGTTGTCAAGGCAGGCGATTCAACTTTCCGGTTTAAGTTTCAATTAAACTGATGAATTTAACATTATTACGATCTTGAGTACAAATTTTAATAAGATTCATCTTTTAGGACAAATCGCCCGGGTAGAAAGCTGGTTCCGTTGTCACGCTTTCACTCGCCAATTTTACCCTCCGGTTTTTCTATTAACGAGTTCATAACTTAATTACGAGGTGTCAATTCATAATTAGATTATGAATTCTTTCAAGTCAAACTTTATCAATAGGAAAAGATTCAATTAACTCAATTTTATTCAATTTTACTTAGACAAAGATTCCTTTGCCGAAAAGATCGAAATAAAACGATTACATAACTTTGGCTAGTTATTAGATTTAGCCTACTAACATTATACTAAAAGATAAAAGACAAAACAAACATAAATACTTTAGGAATTTTACCCGATTACAACGATTGAATCGTAAGTCGTGTATTCTTCCGGATGCTACAACAACTTCAACAACATTGATCTTCTCGATAATTTCTCGAGCATTATAACGATACTACTTTATTTATGGCATAAGGCCTATATATATACATACTACTACTACTAAAAAGAGGTGAAGAAAATATATTTGGTACCCCTTTTATGCCACCGCAAGCTCGCTTCTATTTATAGGCATATTTTCCCGCCGGATCGATCCGAGAAAGGGCGGATCGATCCGGGAATAAAAATCTTATCCCAGGATTATTCTCTGCAGGGCCACATCTTTGGGTAATCATGATGTTTCCTCGGATCGATCCGGTAAATCCGGATCGATCCGGATAGATTTTTTCCAATCTTAATCCGAAACTTGATAAAATCATAACTTGAGCTCTGGATCTCCAAATGACATAATTCAAGATCGTTGGAAAGCTCTTGAGGAGATCTATAACTTCCATGAAGACTTCTTTTCAGAAAATGCCTTTTTGCTGGGCCATTTGTTCGTCGAAAATATAACTTGATACGGCGTCACGAACCATTTGATCCACTTGAACTTTAAGTCTCGTGGCACTTCCTTTATTCCTTCAAAAGATATGATTTTACTCCACAAAATGTCATCACTGGGGTCTTGGTTTACCTAAGGTCGTAAAATACCAAAAATACCCACGTGAATCGACACGACACTCTCGGTTATTAACCCGGTACAAAATTTATAACTTTTTATCATTTTTACTAGATTTTTATAGTATTTAGATTTATTCATAGCTATTAATATTTTATAAGATTATTCATTTATAATTACTTATATTTTATATAAAAATAGTCGATAACGTATATAAAACATCGTAATTTTTATCATATAAATGTTACACATCAACTACTCCCCACTTAGCTCTTTGATCGTCCCTCGAGCAAAATAAGCGTAATAATATAAAAAATTACGATAAAAATAATATAAATGGTAGATAAAATTTTAAATTAGTAAAATATCATTTCAATATTATAAACATATTAATTATATCTTTCTTAGAAATTAATAAGATAAAAAGTGTAGATAACTTTGATAAATTATTTATCAACCATTATTCAAATGAAATTCCACAAAATCTACTCAATAAATATAATTAAAATTCTAGAATTATTTTCCTATCTCAACTTATATGAAATATTTGGAATCAAAGACTAAGTCAAGTAATTGACAAGATGGCTAATACTTTTAGGATAGGACATTGGTTAATCGAAAGATAGAAAAAAATCAAAAGAGAAAGAAGCAAGTCGCACGTCTTTACACCTTCACGCTTGATCAAAACAGCTTCGATTAATAATATCTCCTTTTCCAACTATTTTTCATTTTTTCTCTTCTTCTTCTTTTTTTTTTTTTTTTTTTTCAATATTAAGAACTAAAAGCGTGAATGTGTGTAGAAATCAAATTTACAAGCATTGCTTCATCAAGATTGATCGGAGTAATACTCTTTTCGATCTAAAATTACGAGTCCGGTTTCTTAAACTCGTAATCATTCTTGAGATCTTATGATTCAATTTTTATCGGAGCTTTATACCTCATAGTGATATAGGGCGCTTTAGATAACACCCTATCGCACTCAAATCATTGGAAGCTACTACCGATATCTGTCGATCAAAGATAAGGAAGATACCTGGTATTCGATTAATTCTCTGTAAATATGGTGCTTCGTTCTTATATATATCCCTTTTTTTTTTTTTTTTTTTTTTTTTTTTTTACTTTAGCATACACCATCCTTAGCTTCTGTGCTATCATCTCCTTTCATAAGTACGTACAAACTCGTGGGATTTTTAGGAAATGTAGACCAAAATAAGCCAAGGGTCGGTTATGATCAAAAAAATGGCTATATCGAGTGAGGTCTTGATCACTCTAATCAAGGTTGAGGTAATTTTTATGGTGTCAAAATCTCATCATTCCTAATCCGATTCCATATTCATATTTCGTTTTACAAAGAAAATTATTCTAAAAAAATTCATTATAAATATAAGTATATTTGCTAAAATTTCATAAGAAACTTACTTGATAATATTTATGTATAGTTACATATACTTAAAATCTTATAAAGATCTAAAATTGACATATATAATATACTTATAATATATCTAATTTATTTTACTTAATTAAAATCTATTCTTACCAATTTATATTGTTTTTATTCATACTAATTATATACTATCTAATTATTTTGTTCCAAGAAAAATTAAACTAAGTATTGAGCAATTAAGTATAAATTTATATAAGAAAATTTTAATTTTTATTTACTAACTTACTTCCACTCCCCACTTACGAAATGACATCGTCCCGATGTTTAGTGAGTAAATAAAAAGTAGTTTGCAAATAAAATTAAAATTTTATATGATTTTGATTATTATTTATTATTTTTAGCAACCATATATTATTTTGATTAAAGAAAATGACATATATATTAAACACTATTACAAACTATAAATAAAAGTAACAAACAACAACAAACGATTAAACAACTAATTTAAACAACTACCAACTTAACAACATAACTTCTAACTGATTATCAAACCGTAGATGAACATCCGGGAGTATCCACGAAAGTAATCCTAACGAGAATCACGAGACGGAAAAATCTCACAAGAACAAATTCAGGCACGTGATTCGGGCTTGGATACAAAGGTGAGAGATAACCTGTGCAAATGGTAGCGGTTTTCCCCTATTAGGCTTTCTACCGCAAAATTAATTGCAGTCTTAAAAATCAAAACTCCCCAATCAATGTATGCTCCCACAGTTAATGCATATAACAGCAGCATCTCATCATCCGTAACCCCATAAAAATCTCTAGTTGGATAGATCCGAGAATTAATGAAGCGTTTCCACGCCCTTAAATGAGGGGGTAAAGCCAGAGTTGAGGAATCATAGTTATGATCAAACAACGGAAACACGAACTGAAAGGCTTCTGCAGTACGATTTACAACATTATACGCATCCCCAAGTTCCCAAAGAAACTCGAAGTGTGGGTTTCGATCAAAAGTACATGGTGGAATTTGATAGATTTGATTTATGATGACTGGTGAAAATGAAATAACGATTCCCCTAACTGTAATAAGTTGAGATGAGGCTACTGTCGTTATCTCAGTGAGAGACGCAAAGAAATCTCTAACAATCGAAATGTTTATTCGACCTCTGGGAGTCCTTATCAACTTTTTCCACCCGCAACCTCGGATTAGATTACGTCCCCATTGATCAATTTTTCGTTGTTTAAGCCTTTCTCCATCGTAATAGAGAACGGACGAAATTTAGATGTCTCGGGACGTTATTATGAAAACAAGAGGCATGCCCTTCGGGAACCACACCATCAGGCGTATGTGGTTCGTAACTATTAACCGAGGGAGAGGAGCGGTTAGACATTTCTGACAAAGAGATTTAAACTAAGCTAGATAGAAGGAAAGAAAGAATGAGCAAAGTTCAAGGTCACGCTTCTTTCTTTTATAGAAATAAATCTATCAAGCAAAAGTAGAAAAGATCTCTTTCTGCGCGCTTTTGTACTTGCCGGATCGATCCGAGAAAGGGCCGGATCGATCCGGCCTCCGAACTAGTAATGCTTGCCAGTCGGTATTTCAGTCGGATCGATCCGGTAAAAGCCGGATCGATCCGAACACTACCGCTCACGACGAGTTGATTTTGCTTGTAAAATGTCTAGATTTTTCTAGGGACAAGTTTTCTTCCTATATTTTTTTTTTTTTTTTTCATTGTGTTATAACGATAAATTTTACTACACGATACGTAATACCAAAATATGTAACGAAAACATGAAGATCGTATTAAAAATAAAATCCAACCAAAATCAAAATAACCTAAAATTTTACTTAAAACGAAATTGTACGAAAAATAAAATGTTTCAATGTCAAAAATCATGGAATGTTTAAAAATCACTCCTCTTCATCACTCACGACGTGGCTTGAACTTGGCATAGCTTGAGAACGGGTCGATTCTTGGGATGGATCTTGAAAATAAGTTGACATCCGCACCGAACTATCTAGTCCCATCGAGCTCATCTCTCTCGTGATATCGTAAAAGTGCTTCCCCATCTCGTCCGTGGTATGGCCAAATGATCCAGATCCAGTCCATTCGATGTCGCAAATGCCGTAGTACTCGCCGAAAAATCTCCTACACCACTAGTTTGAAATCCAAAAGAATGTGGCATTTGTTGGAAGTCCGAGTGAGGTGGCATCGGTGGAATGAAATCGGGCAAGGTATAAGGTCGGGTTTGGCATTGCGGAATATCCATCTCGGCATAGGTAGGGTTTTGCAAAGATATTCATTTGATATAAACCTCGTATGCCTTGGCGTAAATCTTCGCACCATAATTTATTCCTTTCCGCAAAAAGCACCATATTGGCATTAGCACGATGAACATCATAGGCCATGGATTGAAACATGTCGTAAGTGATGGTATTTGGAAATTGAGTTTGAGTTTGACTGGATGAAGGAGGGACAGCAGTGGATGGAGTAGGCTGAGGTCGTTGACGGTTAGGGTCCAAAAAGTTTATTCTTCCTGCCGGCCTAAGTGGTAAACTAGGACCTATAAGTGTGTCATCCACCATCATCAAATTATCACTTGGGAGCTCAGAACTCCTATCCGACGACACAAGGAAGAAATAAAACACGGAAAAGGCATGTGCTCGCTGGTCTAGCGATCGGGGCAAATTCCTTGCCCTTCTACACATTACTCCGCCTATATCCACAGTGTACATCATTAACTATAGCCCAAGCAATGCACAAATCCTCTTTACCAAAAGATGTAAAATGCCGAGTCGGGTAAAGTGTGGACTGATAAAACGTTTAATGGCTTTCATATCCCGGATACATTTCCCATAGAAAACTCGCTTTCATGCCGACGGCAATGATGGGATCTAACTCATTCTGGCTACCGCAACAATATGATCAAAGTCTCATTGCTCATCCAAATTCCAAATCGTATAATAATCCTCATTCTCCGGTATATCAGAATACCATAAATAGCATTAATAATGTGAGGAGTAAACGGCACTGCCCTAGTTCTCGTGTTGACAGAGGTTAACTCACCTTCATCCGTAGCATTATGAGTTGCTACCAGAGAATAAAATTCAGCTACTAAGGTGGTGTTAATTTCTCCCGACCTTAAACTGGCTAATTCCATCCAATGCCTCCTTTCAAAAATATCTTTTACCTGCCTTCCCAAATCTTTGAAGTCTAAGCCCTCTCTATTGCAACTAAACACTTTGTCCAAATTTATTTTTCAATGCTTTCTTAGCTGCAAGCAGACGCGGTTCTTTCAAAACTAATCACAATTCTTCTTCATAAAGGCCTAGTTTCTATAATCGAATTTGGGTAGGATATGCGGTTTGCGTTTTTACTAGCTTTCGATGATTCGCCATTCTACGATAATGACAAAATAACAAACAACACGAACAACAAAAGCGATACAAAACAACAAGACAAATGTGAGTGACAAAACAAATTTGAAAATAAAAATTGCATAAAATAAAAAAAAAGCGAAATTAAGAAAATAAGTGACTACAATGTTACCTTACAAAGCTTAAAAGGTTGAAATTTGGCGGAAAAGATGGAAATTTCGCGAATAAAAGTTGAAGCTTCCTTGAAAAATTCTTCAATTTAGATGAAAATTTGAAGAGAGTAGAGGCAAATTAGAGAAGTTTAAGAGTTGGGGTAATTTAATGGTGATGCTGTGTGATGATTTGAAGAAAAATATTCGAGTTGGGGGAAGAGGGAGGGCGGCTGTTTTGAGAAAAAGAAAGAAGAAGAAGAAGAAGAAGAGACCCGTCCCTTTTTTAGGTTTTTTCAGTGTTCCGATCGATCCGGGGTTAGTCGGATCGATCCGACCACTTTTTTTTTTTTTTTTAAAACTTAATAAAACTTCTACAAAAATAAAAAAACTTTTTATAAAAACTTTATAAAACTTTTAAGTAATTTCATAAAGATCCTATTTATAAAATTTTCAAAAGTTATATAAAAATTTTATAAGTATTACAAAATTCACGAGGTCCTAATTCCAATACTTCTAAATCTTCCGTAGTTCGATGTAACGCTCTATCAACCTAACCTTAAGAAATGAGGCGTCGAATTTTCCCTTTGATCTCCATCGATTTTCGGATAACCACCTAATCGTTCCTTCTTAACAACATTCAAACACTCATCCTGGGATTTGGTTGTGCTTTCCTACATTTCCCTTCATGCTCACTTTTTCCACACTTTCTACACCTTCTTAAAAACTTTGCCCTTCTCTTTATCGAACTTCTCGATTTTCCATTACATATTTCTTTCGACCGATCTCTCTCAACAATTGCTTGTTTTTCTCAAAACTCAAGCTTCTATTTTAAACGCGACATCTTTATCCAAGCCTAATTTCAAAAGCAACATAAAAATTCCTATTCTATCTAGAAAAGACATCCAGCTTCTTTTACGCTCTATCCGGTAAAAGACGAAACTACTTTAAACATAAATAAAACACATAAAAGTAGAGTAAAGATAAATAGCACTGGTATGCGGTGAGTTTAACTCCTCTGCTTTTCGCTTTCTTGATTTCTCTGCTTTTTCACTTTGTCGGAGGATCGCTTAGTAGCATTATTTCTTCTTTCAAGCGGTTCCTTCTCCTTCCACAAATAACTTTACTCTATGGCCATTGGCTATAAAAGTTGTATTTCCATCGCTTAGTTCGACACTCCATTTTGTAAACTCGTTACTTTAAATGGACTGTCCATCTTGATTTAAGCTTTCCGAAATAACTTTAAACGTGAATTGTACAAGAGCACTCGATCACCTACATGGAACTCACGACTATAGATTCTCTTATCGTGAAAAGATTTCGTCGTTCTTTGTAGTATTCGAAAGTTTTCATAAGAATCGAGACGGAATTCTTCTAGTTCTCATCAATTGAAGCAATCTATGATCACCGATGACCTTAGGATCGAAATTCAAAATTTAATAGCCCGTAAGGCTCGGTGTTCTAACTCAACCGGGAGATGACAAGACTTACCAAAAACTAACTTATAGGAGAACAACCAATTGGTGTTTTAAAAGTCATTCTATATGCCCATAATGCATCGCCTAGTTTAATCGCCAGCTTTTTTCGATTTGAATCCACTTGTCTTTTCTACAATTCTTTTGATCTCTCTATTAGACACCTCTACCTCACGACCACCGTTTTGCGGATGATGTATGCGTTCACTAACTTATGCGTTACACCATATTTTTCAATTATCTTGGTAAATGGTCTATTACAAAGTGTGAACCTCTATCACTAATGATAGCCCTCGAATGCCATAACGTGTAAATATATTCTTTTAAGGAATCGTATGACAACTTTGGTATCATTAGTGGGAAGAGCTTCACTTTTCTACCCATTTCAAACATAATCTACCATTACTAGAATAAATCTTTTTCCAAAAGATATAGAAAATGGTCCCATGAAATCTATACCCCAAACATCAAATAACTCACATTCTAAAATAGGTTGCATAGGCATTTCATGTTTTTTAGATACATTTCCCCATTTTTGACAAGATTCACGTGATTTGACATACTTATAAGCATCTCTATATAGCGTAGGCCAATAAAAACCACATTGTAAAACTTTAAAAGCGCTTTTCCAACCTCCATGATGACCTCCTCGCCTCACGATCATGACAAAATGATAAAATACTTAAAATTTCATTATCGTGCACACACTTTCGATTATCCCATCCGAACATTTACGGAAAAGGTCCGGTTCCTCCCAAGAATAAAATTTTAAGTCATAAAAGAATTTCTTCTTCTGCAACCGCTAAGTCCAATGAGACGGAATATAATCACAGTTAAGTAATTAATGATATCTCCAAACCAGGGTGACATTTCCTTAGAAGGAATTCTATTCTTTAATAACTGCATGGTTGAAGGAGTATCTATTCTAAAAGTTGTTCATCAGAAATGAATCTTTAATTTCTATTCCCTTTTCTCCATCATTTTCCATTCTACTTAGATGATCCGCTACTACATTCTCACTTCCTTTTTTATCTTTAATTTCAATATCAAACTCCTCAAGTAAGAGAATCCATCTAAGAAGACGTGGTTTCGCATCTTTCTTACTCAAGAAATACTTCAAAGTTTGAATGGTCTCAGATAAATTATTACCTTAGAACCAACAATATACGATCTAAACTTATCTTAGGCAAAAATTACATAGCAGCTTCTTTTCAGTAGTTGTATAGTTCGATTGAGCCGCATTTAACGTATGAGATGCATAGTAAATAGCTTTGAGAATTTTGTTATATCTTTGTCCTAAAACTGCTCCTACAGCTAAATCACTGGCATCACACATAATCTCAAACGGTAAATTCCAATCTGGTGCTATTAGCACTGGTGCAGTAGTTAATCTTGTTTTTAAGGTCTGAAAAGCTTCCTTACATTTACTATCGAAGTTAAAAGGTACTTCCTTTTCAAGCAAATGACTTAGAGGTTTCGCTATCTTTGAAAAATCTGCAATAAATCTCCTATAAAATCCTGCATGTCCAAGAAATCCTCTTAGAGTCCTTAGATTAACTGGTGGTGGTAATTTTTCAATTACTTCAACCTTAGCTTTATCAACTTCAATTCCTATTTCAGAGATTCGATGGCCTAGAACAATTCCTTCTGATACCATTAAATGACATTTTTCCCAGTTTAAAATTAAATTGGTATCCTCATGCGTTGCAACACTCTTTCTAAGTGCGATAAACATTTACCAAAAGAATCTCCGTAAACACTAAAGTCGCCCATAAAATTTCCAAGAATTTCTCAACCATATCGGAAAATACAGCCATCATGCATCTTTGAAACGTAGTCGAGCATTACATAAACCAAACGGCATTCTTTTATACGCAAAAGTTCCATAAGGACAAGTGAAAGTAGTCTTCTCCTATCTCCTGCCGCAATGAAAATCAGAAATAACTTTGAATAACCATCTAAGAAGCGAATATTTATGACCACTTAACCGTTCCAACATTTGAACTATGAATGGAAGTGGATGATGATCTTTCTTAGTATGATCATCAATGCACATTCGATAACCTGTAATTTCTCTTGTTGGAATCCATTCATTTCTATCATTTTCTTTCACCGTGAAACTTCCTTTCTTTGGTACCACTTGAGTTGGACTTACCCATTCACTATCCGATATGGGAAAAATTATTCCCATCTCTAATAGCTTAATGACCTCTTTCTTAACAATTAACCGCAAATTTGGGTTGAGGCGGCGTTGCGGTTGAATACAAGGCTTAGCATCTTCTTTCGTAATTATCTTATGAACGCAAATCTCGTGGCTAATACCTCGAATATCAAGAATCGTCCATCCAAAAGCTTTCTTATGCTTTTTCAACATTCTAAGTAATTGAGCTTCGTGTTGCTCGGCTTAAAGTTGATGAAATAATAATCGGTAATAGATTATCGCTTTCAAGAAAAGCATATTCCAGATTTAAAGGTAATGGTTTCAAGTCCAGGTTCTTTGGCGGATCTTCTATTGACGATTTAAGAACTGGTCCTTCTAGTTCTAATTCCAAGTACTTATGCCATGGTGGTTTAAAGGTAAAACTTTCTGTATCTAAAGAAAGAATTATCTCTTTCATTTCAATGTCTTCCTCATCTTCTTTATAGATAGACAGAGTTAAGCATTCTTCTAATCTGTCTTCAAAAGTTGGTAAATCGATTATCATAGACGTAATGAATATCTTCTATAAAAGAACATGATTCGATGATGCATGATTCATAGCTTTGAAAATATTGAAAGTAACTTCGCCTTCATTGACTCTTAAGATTAATTCTCCTTTCTGAACATCGATTAAAGTTCTTCCTATAGCTAGAAATGGACGACCTAGAATAAGAGGCGCTGAATAACCATCTTCCATTTCCATAACTACAAAGTCTACTGGAAAATAGAATTTGTCTACTTTAACCAATATGTCCTTTATAATTCCTTTAGGGTACTTAATCGACCTATCCGCCATTTGCGAGTCATTTCGATCTTAGTAAGCTTTCCTATGCCTAACTTTCTATAATCCTCATAAGACATGAGATTTATACTCGCTCCTAGATCACATAAGACCTTCTTAAACAGAATCCTCCAATTTCACACGGAATGGTAAAACTACCAGATCTTTCAGTTTAGGTGGTAACTTATGCTGCAGAATTGCGGAACATTCTTCATTTAGGCATATGTTCTCATATTCCTCTAATTTTTCTTGTTTGACGTAATTTCTTTCTAAAATTTTCCATAGGCGTGTATATTAATCAAAGCTTCGATAATGTGGATATTAACTTGAATATGACGAAAAGTGTCCAGAAACGAGCATACTTCTTATCGCTTTTGCCTTTTGATTTGATCTTTAGGAGGGTAAGGTAAAGATTCTAGATCTATGACCCTTGGCTCCTTTGTCGCTTTCTCTTTTCCTTTTCCTTAAACCTTTGAGTATTACTCACGCCATGTTTCGTGTTCTTGAATTCTTTCTTTTAAATTGTTCCCTGAATCAATCTCTACTTCGAGATCCCCTCATTTCTTCCTGTTTTTCATCCTTGTTTTCATTATTTTCCATTCTAACATGTTCCTTAAATAAAGTCCTTAAATCTTTATCCATGGGATCTTTCGAGAATCGTAGGATTTTTACCCAATTTTCCTTTCACTTTCGTGTTCGAACTTTTATTTCTTTTCAAGAAGTTGTCTATAATTTCTTCTTCCTCATCTCAAATTCAAGTTCATCTTTAGTTCTATCATTCTTACCATCTAAGTCATCTTCTACTTCATTATCCCCAAGGTTTTCAACTCCATTACTTCCACTCGAGCTTCCTACTTCTCGTAATTCACAACATTTACCTCTCTTGGGTTCCTTTCTGGTGTTACTTGGTAATCCTCCCGGGTCTCTTTGTTATTACGCTCACCGCCTCTACTCAAATGATCTTCCATATTCCTTAATGAGGCTTCTATCGTTCTCATCCTGGTATCATGTCCACTCATAGATGTTTTCATTGAACTCATGTCCTTAGTGATCGTACTCAATAAAGTCACCATCGTTTCTATATTTTTAGCTTGAGTAGATACTACACCCATCATATTTTCCATTAGTTTTTCCCATTTTTCAACTCCTCCTCGCAGTTGAGTAGAACTTTGAGTTACCGGTATACTTTGAGTGGTATGTTGAGGATAGGATCTGGTAATGATTGTAAATTCTCGATTAGATGTGTTTTCTTGATAAACTTGATTATTATTCAAGTTCCTATATGGAACTGGATATGGCGGTTGTCCTTGCGTGCTAGGGTTTTCAGACCATCGATAAGTAGGGTGATCTCTTCTAATAGCATTGAACGAGTTTGAGTAAGCATTGTTTAAATTTCTATGTCACTTTGAGAAAACTCACCTCCTCTCTTGAGCATCCCGTCGGTTCTTCAATCCCTAGTGGTATTTTATCCTGATTTGAGTATTCGGTTGGTGCACTATTTTCCTCGAACTTTGGTTCTTATTCTGTTGTAATCCATCAAATTTCCTACTCAAATTTTCTAAATGTGCTAGAACTTCCGTATTAGACGTACATTCTCCTGCAAAAGCTACTTTTCTGGTGCTAGAACCGGTTTCCCACATTCTGTTATTTTTGGAAATCTTTTCGATGGCATCGTAAACTAATTGAGCCTCACTCATCATTAAAGAACCACCACATGCATGGTCTACATCAGCACGTGAATCTTTTCTTAATTTACTGACGTAAAAGTTGAATTTGCATGTCTAAGGAATAACCATGGTCGGGACACGCTCTTAGCAATTTTTTAAATCTTTCCCACGCATTCCCAAGCGTTTCTTCAGATCCTTGTCTAAAATTAGCAACCTCGACTTTTAATTCCAAATTCCGTCCAGGAGTGAAGTATTGTTTCAGAAATTCAGTTTGAATCTCCTCCCAACTTGTAAGTGAATGATGCGAAGAGACATAAACCAATCTCGGCTCGCCCTTTTAGAGAAAAAGGAAACATAGTCATCCTTGTTAATTCCTTGAGCACCTTGACTTTTGGTCAGATTGCACGCTTCTTCAAAAGATAGAGATGATGATGCGGATCTTCATCATCTTCTCCTAGAATTGGGCTCTTGCGTCAATTAAACCAAAAGATGAGATTTAATCTCAAATTATTCGCTCCTTCATTAGGTAAAAGTATGGGATTATTAGTCCGATTTCTTCTTATGGTTTGGTCACGAGATAGGCCTTGGGTTTCATGGGTTGTTACGATTATTCTCGTTCCGATTCGATTATTTCTATTATTATTATTATTTTGATTATTAAGGTTAACAGGGTTTTGTCCATGCCCTGAGCATGTTCCACCACTTGTTCGTGTGTTTCATCACCGATTTCAAATGCATTCTCGTATTTCTGCTTGAAGATGATTCGTCAGATTTCCCGACTAGTATGACCACGTTTTCTCTCTACTTTTAACTCGCCTTTCGTAAGTGTTTATGTCAGCTTATAAGGAGTGAGTGGGGCCTTACCACTTCCGGTCATCAACTAACGAAAATAGAAAATAACACTAAATTGATAGTAGTAGTAAAAATTTGGTAACTTACCTTTAAGGTAAGTACCAACGAAAATAAAATTAGAAATGAGATAAGAAAAGTGTTGACTTATTCTCTAGAATTTTGAGCTAATATAAGTAGTAACCATAGACAAAAAAAAGAAATTAGCGTCGTTCCTCGCAACGGCGCCGTAAAAGTCGACGTGGCCTTTTCTAGTGCTAATACTACCCTTAACCGACAATTGTATCGGGTCAAACTGTAGTGCTAGTATGGTGAGTCGAGTATCGTATCCTCGAGGAACTTTGTAATTCTTCTAAGTGTGGTTAAACACCAAAGAGCTTTTATTAACTCGATCTAAGTCATGCTTTATAGCATGAATAACTACTATTTTACTTAACATAAAATAAATGCGTAAATTAAAATTTATTCTAATATAATATATATAGATATATAAATATATATAGATGTGCATAAGTTGCAAAGTATATATATAGATATAAATATATAGATGCCAAATATATTATTAGAGAACTAGCCAAAGTTTATATAATTGATTTATACGATCTTTTCAAAGGAATGGAATGTGCTCGATCTTTAGGTTCAATTGAGTAAATGAAACGGTGTACTCTTAAGGTTAACAATTCGCCCTCACATTAGTGTGTGAAATTGTCATATGTCCATTGTCATCACCCAAAGTCCACAATCAAGTACGGTTTTTCCGAACAGTCCCCGAGTACGATTCTACCTTTGAATAAAAGGAGTCATTCCGCTCACAAACGGTCAATTTTATTTAAAGGCTCCGGTTGTCAAGGCCGGCGATTCAACTTTCCGGTTTAAGTTTCAATTAAACGATGAATTTAACATTATTACGATCTTGAGTACAAATTTTAATAAGATTCATCTTTTAGGACAAATCGCTTCGGTAGAAAAGCGGTTCCGTTGTCACGCTTTCACTCGCCAATTTTACCCTCCGGTTTTTCTATTAACGAGTTCATAACTTAATTACGAGGTGTCAATTCATAATTAGATTATGAATTCTTTCAAGTCAAACTTTATCAATAGGAAAAGATTCAATTAACTCAATTTTATTCAATTTTACTTAGACAAAGATTCCTTTACCGAAAAGATCGAAATAAAACGATTACATAACTTTGGCTAGTTATTAGATTTAGCCTACTAACATTATACTGAAAGATAAAAAGACAAAACAAACATAAATACTTTAGGAATTTTACCCGATTACATAACGATTGAATCGTGTTCGTATTCTTCCGGATGCTACAACAACTTCAACAACATTGATCTTCCGATAATTTCTCGAGCATTATAACGATACTACTTTATTTATGGCATAAGGCCTATATATATACATACTACTACTACTAAAAAGAGGTGAAGAAAATATATTTGGTACCCCTTTATGTGCCTGCAAGTCGCTTCTATTTATAGGCATATTTTCCCAAGCGGATCGATCCGAGAAAGGGCCGGATCGATCCGGGAATAAAAATCTTATCCCAGGATTATTCTCTCGCAGGCCACATGCTTTGGTAATCATGATGTTTCCTCGGATCGATCCGGCAAATCCGATCGATCCGGATAGATTTTTTCCAATCTTAATCCGAAACTTGATAAAATCATAACTTGAGCTCTCGATCTCCAAATGACATAATTCAAGATGCGTTGGAAAGCTCTTGAGGAGATCTATAACTTCCATGAAGACTTCTTTTTCAGAAAATGCCTTTTTTGCTGGGCCATTTGTTCGTCGAAAATATAACTTGATACGGGCGTCACGAACCATTGATCCACTTGAACTTTAAGTCTCGTGGCACTTCCTTTATTCCTTCAAAAGATATGATTTTACTCCACAAAATGTCATCACTGGGGTCTTGGTTTACCTAAGGTCTGTAAAATACCAAAAATACCCACGTGAATCGACACGACACTCCGGTTATTAACCCGATGCATGTAATTTATAACTTTTTATCATTTTTACTAGATTTTTATAGTATTTAGATTTATTCATAGCTATTAATATTTTATAAGATTATCTGTTATAATTACTTATATTTTATATAAAAATAGTCGATAACGTATATAAAACATCGTAATTTTTATCATATAAATGTTACACATCATCTGTTAATTTTCCAGTACCGTACAAAAGGCGGCGATTTTTTAAAGAAGTAACCTACGGCGCCAGGGATCCCATCCCCCTGATAATTAATAATGAAGGCCTTGTAATTGAGGCCGTGGTAAACAAGAATTTGGTAAGAAGAATATGCATCGCCGCGGGAAGCGCAGTCAGCGTCCTATACTACTCTGCATTCCAATCGGTGCAGCTAAATGATTCTGAGATGACGTTAACAACAACTCCGATGTTCGGCTTTACCAGGCCTCCCGTCCGCCCCGTAGGTACGATTGTCCTCGCCACTACCTTCGGCCGACCACCTAAGGGCCGAACTATCTTAGTAGAATATATAGTGGTCAATGCTCCGTCCGTCTATAATATCATTTGGGCCGACCTCCCCTGATCAGCTTACGAGCAGTATTTTCACCCGCGCAAGACAAATTAAAGTTTCCTTCCACCGAGGGCTCCGTAGAAATTAGAGGTGACGCAGATATGGCTAGGAACTGTTATACGTCCAGCCTAAATAAAATGATGATGTCAACACATGTATTCATAAAGGTGTTCCTCCCTGAAGACGATGAAACATGGTCCCCATATGATAAAGCAGAGGAAGTTTGCCTATGGGAAAATCAATTTCAAAAGACGGGCTTAACTCAATTTTCAACAAACTGGCTCAACTTGGAAAAGTAGGAATTGTATTCAATTCATATGGTGGACAAATGAGCCATATACCTGAAACAGCAACTCCATTTCCACATAGAGCAGGAATTTTGTACAAGATTCAATATTTTGTTAGTTGGGACTCTAAAGATCAAGCTTCGGAGACGGAATATATTGGGCAAACAAGAGAATTATACAGTTTCATGACACAATTTGTGACCAAAAATCCAAGACAAGCTTTTTAAATTTACAGAGATCTTGATATCGGCACCACAGACAATGGAAAGAACACTTTTGATGATGGGAAAATTTATGGTCCTAAGTATTTCAAAGGAAATTACGATAGGTTGGTGAAAGTTAAAACAACCATTGATCCATAAAATTTCTTCAGGAATGAACAGAGTATTCCTACTCAACCTAGCACCGTTCTTGTTTCGTCCCGGTTCTATTAGCCGGTTCCCGTGTTTGATAGAGAAAATACGCAATCAAACTATTCAATGTCATGGCTAATTGATTGATACTTTTACGTTTTATTTTTAAATTGATATAATTGTTATGCATACTATTGGATTCATAAATGAAGTTTGTTCGGCTTGCCTCAATACAATGAATGGTTTTCAGGCCTATCATTTTTTTTTGTTTTTACGGTTACGAAAAGGGGGACACACACACTTTTGTCCCTACTCGGACTCGAACCCGTACCTCCGAGTTAATGACCACAGCACTGGGCATGTCGTTTCCATTTGCAGTACTTATAGTAAAATTGACTTCGACCATTTTGATTTACTTTTACATCTATTATATATCTTGATGTAAATTCCTTTGATAGATTTAAAACATATAATGATCAATAATATGAAAATGTTATACGACTCATGCTTTTACTCGATGTGCGATATGACATTGATCCCAATGTTTTGTAAGACATCTTTTGCTATGCGATTATTTGTACTTTATAATCACATACATTTACGATCACGGGTGGAGCGTAGAATTTCAGTGAAATTTATTATGAAAAATTAGTAAGGAAGAAAATTTTACATCGGCTATCGACCACTATAGCTTCTAAGTGACTATCCAATCTAAATCACGGTAACCATAAAACATGATAATATTTGGGATCTCATGGTCTAACCACCATTAGTGCCCCAAAACATTTAGTGTGTGACCGTCAGATCCGGATCGTCGGTGTTAGACACCTTAGTGGCTGCACTTATTAGTGAAAGAATTCATGTAGACTGGACCGACTCGATATGATGATCTCCTACAAGTAAGTAACGAGAAATTCTAACGGAATCATTAGACGACCATTTATTTATTGAATCTTATAACCTTGATGTGATTATATACTTTTAAACGGGGGCGTTTTATTTAGCGGTTCGATTAGCTAAATGGTGTTTTCCTTAATCTTGACCATTTTAGCACCACTCCAAGATTGGTAGCCGGAATGTGAGTCTTAAAGATGGAGTCAACTCCTACCCCGAAAATTGAAGTAGATAGACGCGTTTCCCTTGGTTGCTAACCCCTCAGAATCGATTCATTGTGAACACATTTGATATGATCAAAGAAATATTGGTCACTAGCGGGTTAATGATAGCTTAAGGATAAGAATATATGGGGAGGTCTTATGGATAATGCTTTGCTCCATATACTAATTTTATGTGGAGAGTCATTTATAGGTAATGGCTATATCAATGACGCCAGTAACCACTATAAATAGTGGAGTATAGATGTTCTATATCCTAAAATAGTGCGCCTCTCGAGTCTATGGTGATATGACGCCAAGATTAATGAGGCGGGTGATTCGATTGAAGAGTTTGGTAAGTCATTCAAAACATCGGATATTTTGGATATAAACTAATTAGTCCCTGGCTTGTCTCTTGTAATTCACATTAGTAGCACTCCTCGAGAAATGGAATATTCATTTTTATGGAATTTAGCTAACGCACATTTGTATAATCAATCGAGAGTTGAGAAAATGTGTTTTCTTAAAATATAAGTATAAAAGTGTAATTAGTGAAAAATAGGCTTTTCACGAAATATAGTAGTCATCATTTATTTAAGAAATAAATAAAAAAGTTAGGAAATATGATTTTCTAATTTAAAAGGCTTATAAAGGGAAATCAAAAATTAATAAGGAAATTTTTTGCTACGTGGTCTAATTACTTAACATGATTAATAAGAATTTTTTCCGGTGGGCTACATACTTAATTAGATTAAGTAAGAAAAATATTATCTAAGGATTTGAAAAAGCCTAATTGGCCTTGGTAACCGATCTAAGAGAATTAAGCCTATTAAAGGGTAAAGAACCTTCCTAATGCCCTAATAAAATCTATAATATGATAGCATCCTACAAGAGTTAAGTCCTAATATTCTACTTGTATTGGTGATATGAACAATGCAGCTGAGTCTGTGTGGAAGCATGTTGGTCAGTTGAGTGGATTCTTGTTGCTGCTGCTGAAAATGGTGTTTGGTTGAGAAGTCAGCAGAGTTGATCGTCTACTGAGTCTGGGGAGCTGATCGAGTTGGTACTCGTCATTACTTGGTGAAAACGTCTACATGGGTTCTCCGTTTGTATTTAGGTTATGTCTAGGGTATTTAGTCTTTGCTTGGTTTTGCTAGTATGGCGGTTGGGGGTATGATTCTCAAAGCCTATCAATACCGATGTAATTGTATTTTACGTGTAACCATCTGTGAATAATAAAATATCTTTGTTTGTTCGTGGAGTAGTCGACACAATGTCGTAAACCTCGTTAAATATGAGTTCTCTTTTATTTTTATATTTGTTTGATAGTTTAATCACTAGTTCTTTTCTCAAACCCCATCAATCTCTGACGATCCATTACAACAAATGGTATCACCGACACGTTATATCATGGAATCACTATTCTGTTCAAAGCAAGGTAGGTTGGCACTGAGATCATAATTGATGCTAGGTTTTAGGACCAACGCAAAATTTTCTCGTGTGAGAAAGATGATCGCTTTAAACGTAAAAATCGACATGTTTATAGGGAGAAACAGCTTTCGATTTCGCGGATCAAGATGCATGCCATCTTTGAAACAACAGGGGGCTTTGGGCTCCATTGTCAAAAATAGCAGAGGCGATGCGTCACCGAGATGGCCAATCTGGGAGGAGAAGGAACATTCAACAATTATGTTGTGCTTATAAAAGGATATTATCATAGAGGTTGTTGAAGATGACACCACAATGGGCTTTGCTCAAATCTTGAGAGCATCACTACTATAAAAAAGCATAAAGATCACGGTTTTAAGTGTGATATATTCACATTAGTCACGGCTTCCATAGTGTGGCATATTGAGGTGTGACGAAAAAGTACTTTAATCCAATCACGCTTCAAAATCGTGACCTATTATAATAGTTATCACACTTAGAAACCGTGATCTATTATAGTTGGTATCACACTTAAGAACCGTAATCTATTATAACTTAATCACATTTAAAAACGTGATCTATTATAGTTCTTATCATACTTAAAAACCGTGATCTATTTTAGTTGTTATCACACTTAAAAACCGTGATCTATTATAATTTAAATCACACCAATAAAAGTGTTTTTTCAAAAACAATATGTAAGCACACATATATTTTCGCCCTTGTCGGGACTCGAACCTGGATACTCTGAATTAACGAGCCACACTATTTACCATTAGGCCAATGCTTTCTTTCTTCTAATTTTCGACCACACTTAACTAATATCTCATTATAAAATACCATATTATTTTAATCACAATCAAAAACTTTGATTGATTGATGTTTTTGTCTCATTTTTTCTAGAAACCGTGATAATAAAAATTATGATATATTTTAGTTGTTATCACACTTAAAAACCGAGATCTACTATAATTTCAACACATTTAAAAACTGTGATCTATTTTAGTTGTTATCACACTTAAAAACCGTGATCTATTATAGTTGTTATCACTCTTAAAAACCGAGATCTATTATAATTTCAACACATTTAAAAACTGTGATCTATTTTAGTAGTTGTTATCACACTTAAAAACCGAGATATATTATAATTTCAATCACACCTAAAAAAGTGGGATCTATTATAATTTCAACACATTTAAAAACTGTGATCTATTTTAGTAGTTGTTATCACACTTAAAAACCGAGATATATTATAATTTCAATAACACCTAAAATAATGTGATCATTCTTTTTTTTTTTTTTTTGAAAACAAAATAAACGCACACATACTTTTTGTTGTCACTGGGACTCAAACCCGGATACTCTGGATTAAGGAACCACACTAATTACCGTTGGGCCGATGCCTACTTTATTATCATTTTCGACCACACTAATCTAAAATATCATTATAAAATATCATATTATTTAATCACAGTTAAAAACCGTGATTGATTGATGTTCTTGTCTCAGTTTTCTTAAAAACCTTGATAATAAAAACTGTGATCTATTTTAGTTGTTATCACACTTAAAAACCGAGATCTATTATAATTCAACACATTTAAAAACTGTGAGTTATTTTAGTTGTTATCACACTTAAAAATCGTGATCTATTATAGTTGTTATCACACTTAAAAACCGAGATCGATTATAATTTCAACACATTTAAAAACTTCGATCTATTTTAGTAGTTGTTATCACACTTAAAAGCTGAGATCTATTATTATTTCAATCACACTTAAAAAAGTGTGATCATTTTTTTTCACATCTAATAACTGTGATAAAAAAAATTATGTGTGATAAATATACATTTTACTTGCCTCGGTTTTTTGAAAGTGTGATCCTTTTCTTTAGATAAGTGTGATCTATGTCTCTTTTCTTAATATAATTTGTCTCACTTTTTCTATAGTTGTGATAAAAATATCATGAATTCAGTCACAGTTTAAAAATAAGATTAATTGATATAATTTATCTCACTTTTTCAATAACCGTGACAAAAATACCAGACCAATTTAGTCACAGATTAAAAGTGTGATTGATCGGTATAATTTATCTCGTTTTTTGAATAACTGTGACAAAAATATCATAACAATTTTGTCACTGTTTGTGAGATTGATTGATATAATTATCTCGCTTTTTAGAAATTGTGACAGAAATATCATATCAATTCAATCACAGTTTAAAAATGTGATTGATTGAAATAATTTATCTCGGTTTTCCAATAATCGCGATGTAAAAATCATATCAATTAAGTCACACTTTAAAAATGAGATTGATTAATATAACTTATCTCAGTTTTTCAATAAGTGTGATAGAAAGTTATAAGTGTGATATATATATTTTCGTTGTCTCGGTTTTATTGAAACTGTGATTGATATCTTATCTTAAGTGTGGCCTATATCCTATTTTGTAATAGTGCATGTATATTACAAAGTCTCTAACCAATAAATTGTTTGATGAAGCAACGTCTGCTTTAGCCTAACGATGCATGAAGGTACTCAATTGAGGGATCGTTTTGATCAGCTGAACACAATATTGTTGGATTTAAGTTATATTGATGTTAATATTGAAGATCATGATGCAACACTAATCATGTTAGTGTCATGGGATGCATCATATTAGAACTATGTGCAGTCCTTTTTTGTTGGAAAGGACTCAATGTCATTGGAGGATTTAAGGTCATCTCTCCTTGCAAGAGAGCTGAGACATAAGGCATCTGGATGTGGTACAGATAGTCAGGCCATTGGGTTGGTGTCCAGTGGCATCAAAAGAGGACCAAAAACACTGGGAAGAAGAAATACAAGAACGGTGGTTCCAAGGGTCTTAAGGCAAAGGATGTATGTAACTCATCATGCGTAGTAGGACATTGGAAAAATGAATGTCCAAAGAATAAAAACATCGGGACAATCACCAAGTATTGTTGCTTTGTGAACAAGACACAAACTCAAGAAGACATGGCTCTAGGAGTTGCGAATCAGCCAACAACATAGTGATGTGTAGATTCTCGACACTTTGGAGCATCCTATCATTTGTGTCCACACAGGAGTGGTTCACAACATATGAGCACGTGAAGGGGGCCATATTTCTATGGCTAACAAAGAAGGTCTACAAAAGAATTGGGATTGGCTCTGTTCACCGAGGACACATGATCTCCTTGGTTATTGTATAGGAAAACGTTTAGAATAAGTCCATGATCTCCTCGTTTATTGTTTATCCATTTAGTTATCTTATGAATTTACTTACCGCATTTGTTTATTTTGATGTCGATAATTGTAAATAGATGCATGTGATGAATATTTATGTGCATAGATGCAAAGGAAGAGACCTAATAAATTAAATAATCAAATACTCTCGATCAACCATAAAATATGGCTAATATCTGTATATACATGTAATTAACATCTGTACTCTACACCCCACCATCGATTTCTCCCTTTATTCAGCTACTGTGCCAACTCAATATTCAACCTTGTCTTGACCAGACAACCTATAAATAGCTACCCTCCCAACTTATTATTTTCACCTTAGTCTTTACTTTCCATTTCGAATCTTCATTAATTAACCGCCATTTACAATAATGTTTCGTTTTTTTCTTGTTGTCTTCTCTTTCTGCATCTTCAATCCCTTTCTTTTTGCTGCATCAGATTCAATTTACGATGATTTCACAAGTTGTTTAGCAAAAAACTCCATCCCAAGTAACGAAATCTCTAACATTCTTTATGGTCAGACAAATACATCATATTCCTCTGTTCTTGAAGCCTACATTCGAAACCGTAGGTTTAACACATCTTCAACCCCAAAACCTGTAATAATCGTCACACCCCTTCAAGTTAACCATGTTCAAGCCACAGTTTCTTGCACAAAATCTCTAGGTTTGTGGCTCAAAATCCGTAGCGGCGGCCATGATTACGAGGGTCTTTCATATGTTGCAGAATCTGCGTTTGTGATTCTTGATATGTTTAATCTCCGAGCTATCACCGTCGATATCCCGAGTGAAAGTGCTTGGGTTCAAGCCGGAGCGACCCTCGGTGAACTATATTACCGTATTCAAGAAAAGAGTCAAGTTTATGGTTTTCCCGCCGGTGTTTGTCCCACGGTCGGTGTGGGAGGTCATATAAGTGGTGGTGGTTATGGGGCTATGTTGAGACGTTATGGGTTAGCTGTAGATAATGTTCTTGATGCACAAATTGTTGATGTTAATGGCCGGCTTTTGGATCGGGCCGGTATGGGTGAAGATCTTTTTTGGGCAATTAGAGGCGGTGGTGGAGCGAGTTTTGGAGTTGTTATAGCTTATAAACTGAAGCTTGTCCGAGTACCTGAAATCGTGACAGTTTTTCGAGTTTTCAAAACAATTGATCAAAATGCAACAGATATTCTTTATAGATGGCAACAAATTGTTCCCCAAATGGATAACAATCTATTCATTCGAATTCTTTTGCAGCCGATTACAGGAAATGTGAAGAATCAGAAAACCGTTAGAGCAACATTCATAGCTTTATATCTTGGAGATTCCAATAAGTTAATGTCCACAATGAATTCTGAATTCCTGAACTGGGATTACAGAAAACAGATTGTCTGGAAATGAGTTGGATTAAATCAGTCCTTTGGTGGTCGAATTTCGATCAAAACGCTTCATTTGAAACACTCCTCAACAGGACTCCAGATTCAATCAAATTCCTGAAAAGAAAATCGGATTATGTTGATACCCCAATTTCAAAAGACGGGCTTAACTCAATTTTCAACAAACTGGCTAAACTTGGAAAAGTAGGGTTTGTATTCAATTCATATGGTGGACAAATGAGCCAAATACACCAAACAAAGAACTCCATTTCCACATAGAGCAGAATTTTGTACAAGATTCAATACTCATTAGTTGGGACTCAAGATCAAGCTTCGAGACGGAATATATTGGGCAAACAAGAGAATTATACAGCTTTCATGACGCCATTTGTGACCAAAAATCCAAGACAAGCTTTTTTGAATTACAGAGATCTTGATATCGGCACCACAGACAATGGAAAGAACACTTTTGATGATGGGAAAATTTATGGTCCTAAGTATTTCAAAGGAAATTACGATAGATTGGTGAAAGTTAAAACAACCGTTGATCCAGAAAATTTCTTCAGGAATGAACAGAGTATACCTACTCAACCTGGCACCGCTCTGCTTTCGTCCCGGTTCTTATTAGCCGCCTCCCGTGTTTGATATAGAAAATACGCATTCTAAGTGTTCAACGTCATGGCTAATTGATTGATACTTTTACGTTTTATTTTTGAATTGCTGTAATTGTTATGCATACTATTGGATTTATGAATGAAGTTTGTTCGGCTTGCATCGATACAATGAATGGTTTTCAGGCCTGTCGTTTTTATTTACAGTACTTATTGTAAAATTGACTTTGAACATTGTAATATACTTTTACACCTATTATCTTGATGTAAATCCCTTTGATAGATTTAAACGTATAATGATCAATAATATAAAATGTTATACGACTCATGCTTTTACTCGATGTGCGATATGACATTGATCCAATGTTTTGTTCGACATCTTTCGCTATGCGATTATTTGGACTTTACTATCGCATACATTTACGATCATAGGTCGAGCATAGAATGTCAGTGAAAATTATTATGAAAATTTAGCAAGGAAGAAAATTTTACAACGGTTATTGACCATCATGGCTTCTAAGTGACTATCCAATCTAAATCACGGTGACCATAAAACATAATAAAATTTGGCTAGGATGAATAGTAAATTACAATCACGGTTAAATATTAGTTAATAACATAGATTAAAGGTGTGTTAATAAAGAATATATGAAGATGACGTCTCTAAAAAAAGCACTGCTCTAATGGATGTGGTTAGATGAATGGCCAAACACTTTTTGATGTTTTATTCACTGCGAAAAGCTAGAAGGGGTGAGTTTGGCCATTCATACCTTCTTGTGCAGGATAACTTAATAAGGCTATGTATTCCCCGTCAATATTGGTATAATTTTAATAGTAGTGTTGGGTGGATCACTCATTTGTGGAGCCCTTGCCCACTAAATAATTGAAAATAATAATAATATGTCAAGTAGCATTTAAGAGAACAAATTAGATTAATTTTTCCCTAATCTTCACAATCTTTACAATAAAAAAGAGCAAAATCCGCGACAAATTTACGTGTTGCGAAAGAACAACTTTCCGGCGACGATCGGGCATCGAAACGAACTTCGATCGGCACGGAATTTGAGGGCTTGTTCGTCTGTCATCATTCTTCTTCAATCTGAACGGTAAAATTTGAGTTTCAACGGTTCAATTTCCGGAAATCTTCCGACGACCTGATCTGCGCGCTTATGTTGCTTTTGTGATATTTTTCATCAACTCTTGTATTTTGCATTCTTAGTTGATGCTTTGGTGTAGTTGAGTTGGTTGATGTGTTTGAAACACTTTTGTATCATCTTTTGCTGATTAGTGGAGTTTTAAGGGCCTCGGCCTCGTTGTTTTTACTCTCTTACATTGAGAGGGGTTTTCCACGTTAAAATTGTGGTGTTGATTTTCTTTGTGTTTCGTTTCGCTTAATTTGTGATTTATCTTCGTTGGGGCTACCTCGTTTAATTCCGTTGCATGTAATTGAGAAGACTTTGTGGGTATTTGTGATATGTGTGGTATTGCGGTTGTTTGTTTTCCCAATAAGTGGTATCGGAGCCCGGTTAGTTGATTTGGTTTTGAAAGTGTTTTTGGTGATTTTTTTTTTTTTTTGGTGCAATGGAAGCCAACTTGAATAGAATGATCACTTTGAATGGGTCTGACTATGCCATTTGGAAAAATAAAATGGAGGATCTTTGTATGTGAAAAATTATTTCTTGTCGGTTTTTAGTGCTGAAAAACCTGAAGATAAAACAGATGAAGAGTGGAGATTGTTGCATAGACAAGTTTGTGGTTATATTAGACAATGGGTTGATGGTAATGTTTTAAATCACATTAGTGAGGAGAAACATGCTAGGTCTTTGTGGAAAAACCTTGAAGACTTGTATGCACGGAAAACTGGAAACAATAAGATGTTTTTTATGTATAAATTGATGAATTTGAGATATCATGATGGAACTCCTATGGCTGATCATTTGAATACTTTCTTGGGTATTATGAACCAACTTAATGCTATGGGTATTAAGTTTGATGATGAAGTCTGAGGATCGATGTTTCTTGGCTCTTTACCGAATCATGGGAAAATTTTCAAGTTCTCCTTCTAATTCTACCCCAGATGGTGCTATGACCATTGATCTTGCAAAGACTAGTGTTTTGGAAGAAGAGACAAGGAGGAAGGCACATGGTGTTTCCTCACAGTCGGATGTCTTGGTTACTGAGTCTCGGGGAAGAAGCCAAAGTACAGCTTCTAAAGATAGAGGTCGGAGTAGAAGTAAATCCTAGGGCATGTACAAATTTTTGAATGCAATCACTATGGCAAGAAGGGACACATCAAGAAAATTTTCTTTAAATTGAAACGGGAGAAAAAGGAAAACAATGACAAGAAAGATGATGAGAAGAAGGAAGATACAGTTAATGCAGCTTCTTCTGATGATTTCCTTGTGTTTCAAGAGGTTGATGATGTTATTCTTGCTGATGATATGACTAGTTGGGTTGTTGATAGTGGTGCTTCGGTCCATGCTACTTCAAGAAGAGAGTTTTTCACATCATACACTCCAGGTGACTTTGGTGATGTGAAAACAGCTCAGGATTCTATTTTAAAGTGTGCAGGTGTTGGAGATATTAGTTTGGAGACGTCTAATGGTACCAGACTGATTCTTAAATGGGCCAAGCATGTTCCAGGGATCCGGTTGAATTTAATTTCTATTGGCAGACTGTGATGATGGTTATAATAGCTCATTTTCTTGTGATAAGTGGGAGCTCACAAAGGGGTCTTCAGTTGTGGCTAGAGGTACAAAGACACCTACACTTTTCTTGACTCAAGCCAAAGTTATTGTTGACGAGGCTCATGCAGTGGAGTCACGTGATGAGACCGAGTTATGGCATAAGAGGTTATGTCATATGAGCTTGAAAGGAATGATTGTCTTATCTAAGAAAAAATTATTGTCTTGTTCTAACAGTTTGCATTTGGAAAAGTGTGCTCATTGTCTTGCAGGGAAGCAATCTAGAGTTTCTTTTAAATCAAATCCACCTTCAAGAAAGTCAGAAGTACTTGAGCTTGTTCATTCTGATGTTTGTAGTCCTATGAAGACAAGAACGCTTGGTGGTTCTCGTTATTTTGTGACTTTTATTGACGATCACTCAAGAAAACTTTGAGTCTACACTTTGAAGACAAAAGATCAAGTGTTAGACGTGTTCAAGCAGTTTCAAGTTTTAGTTGAAAGGGAAACTGGAAAGAAGTTGAAGTGTATTCGGACTGACAATGGAGGTGAACACAAAGGTCTGTTTCATTATTACTGTAAGTAGCAGGGTATCAGACATGAGAGAACTCCGCCAATGACTCTGCAGTTGAATGGCTTGGCGGAGAGGATGAACAGAACATTAGTGGAGAGAGTCAGATGTTTGCTTTCACAAGCCGGATTGCCTAAATCCTTTTGGGGTGAAGCTTTGAGTACAGTGGTTCATGTACTAAATATGTCTCCATGTGTTCCTTCAGAAGGTATGGTTAGGTAAAGATGTACTTGACATTATTTACGAGTTTTTGGTTGTAAAGCTTATGTTCACATTCCTAAAGATGAGAGGTCTAAGCTTGATGCTAAGACTAAACAATGTATTTTTCTGGGTTATGGTCAAGATGAGTTTGGGTACAAATTTTATGACTGTTGACAAGAAAGTGATTAGAAGCCGAGATGTTGTGTTTGCAGAGAATGAGACTTTGCAGGATGTTGATAAAAATCATAGTTCAACACCTCAGCAGGATGATGCAGATGATGCAGTTGATTTCGATCAAAACATTGACTATGATATGATTGTGGAACCAGTACCAGATGAGGCTCCACCAGTTATTCCCAAGAGATCTACTAGAGAGAGACACCCTTCTACTAGATATCCCCAGGATCGAGTATGTTTTGCTCTCGGACATTGGAGCCTGAATATTTTGAGGAGGCCATAGATGATGAGCATAAAGATAAATGGCTTGATGCTATGAAAGACGAGATGGAGTCTTTGCATGAAATCACACATATGAGTTGGTGAAATTGCCTAAAGGGAAAAAAGCTTTGAAGAATAAGTGGGTCTTCAGAATTAAGAACGAAGACGGTAATTCTACACCTCGGTATAAAGCAAGATTAGTAGTCAAAGGTTTTGGTCAGAGAAAGTGCATTGATTTTGGTGGGATTTTCTCTCCCGTTGTGAAAATGTCTTCTATACGGACTGTTCTTGTCTTGGCAGCTAGTCTTGATTTGGAGGTTGAGCAGATGGATGTTAAAACAGCTTTTCTTCATGGTGATTTGGAAGAAGACATCTACATGGAGCAGCCAGAGGGTTTCAGTGAAAGGAAAAGAGGATCTTGTGTGTAAGTTGAAGAAGAGTCTTTATGGATTGAAGCAAGCGCCTGAAGCAAAGTGGTATAAGAAATTTGAGTCCACATGAAGGAGAAGGGTTATCGGAAGACTACTTCATCATTGAGTGTTTATTAACGATTCTCGAGAGGATGATTTTGTCATTCTTTTACTCTATGTTGATGATATTTTGATTGTTGGCAATATGCTTCAAGGATTGACGGGTTGAAGCGGCGATTAAGCAAGTCTTTTGCCATGAAAGACTTGGGTCATGCAAAGCATATTTTAAGGATGCAGATTACTCGTGATGAGAGAGGCGGGAAAATTTATTTGTCACAAGAGAAGTACATAAAGAAGGTGCTTGAGCGATTTAGCATGAGTGATGCTAAAGCAGTGTCCAGTCCACTTGCATCTCATTTCAAGTTGAGTATCAAACAGTGTCCTTCTAGCGATGATGAAAAGGAAAGTATGCAGAAGGTCCCGTATGCTTCAACAGTGGGTAATCTGATGTATGCCATGGTATTTTGTAGACCAGACATAGCTTATGCAGTTGGTAAGGTTAGTCGCTTTCTTTCTAATCCTGTAGAGAGCATTGGAATGTTTGTGAAATGGATTATGAGATATCTCAAGGGTACTACGGATTTATGCCTTACTTTTGGTGGTGAAAACCAGGTGTTGGTTGGTTTCACCGATTTTGATATGGTCGAGATGTTGATTCTTACAAGTCTACTTCATGATATTTGGTTAAATTTGCGAGGGAGTCGTGTCATGGCAATCAAGGTTGCAAAATGTGTTGCACTTTCAACTACGGAAGCTGAGTATATTGCGGCAACTGAAGCGTGTAAAGAGTTGTTGTGGATGAAGAAGTTTCTCCGGGAGCTTGGTTTGAAGCAAGATCGGTATGTGTCTTTGTGATAGCCAGTGCTATTCATCTTGGTAAGAATGCACCTTTCATTCTGTGGACCAAGCACATTGATGTTCGTTATCATTGGATTCGGGATGTGTTGGAGTTGAAGTTGCTAGCACTTGAAAAAGTGCACACGGATGACAATGGTATGGATATGTTGACAAAAGCGTTGACAAGGGAGAAGCTTGAGTTATGTCGTTCTATTGTGGGAATGACGAATTCCTCCACAATGTTGTGAGAGGGAGATTGTTGGGTGGATCACTCCTTTGTGGAGCCCAAGCCCATTAAATAATTGGAAAAATAATAATATGTCAAGTAGTATTTTAGGGAACAAATTATGTTAATTTTTCCTAATCTTCACAATCTTTTACAATAAAAAAGAGGCAAAATTCGCAGCAATTTCTGTGTTGCAGCAGCAACTTTACGGCGACGATCGGGCATCGAACGGACTTCGATCGGCACGAAATTTTGAGGGTTTGTTCGTCTCTCATTCTTCTTTAATCTGAACGGTGGAATTTAAGTTTCAACGGTTCAATTTCCGGCAATCTTCCGACGACCTGCCTACTGCGTTTCTGCTGCGTTTTCGGTGATATTTTTCAACAACTTTTGTATTTTACATTCTTAGTTGATGCTTTGGTGTAGTTGAGTTGGTTGATGTGTTTGAAACACTTTTGTATCCTCTTTTGCTGATTAGTGGAGTTTTGTGGGCCTCAGCCTCGTGGTTTTTACTCTCTCACATTGATAGGGTTTTCCACATTAAAATTATGGTGTTCATTTTCTTTGTGTTTCGTTTCACTTAATTTGTGATTTATCTTCGTTGGGGCTGCCTCGTTTAATTCCGTTGCATGTAATTGGGAAGACTTTGTGGGTATTTGTGATACGTGTGGTATTGCGGTTGTTTATTTTCCCAACAAGTAGTGTGAATTTTTTTTTTGAACAAGAGCCTTAAAAATCATAAAACGCCAACCACATAATATTTAAGAATAAATGGATTGAACCATGTATCCTTCGTAAATTATCAACAAAATTATATAATATTTGAAATCATCACACAACACAATTGTGGATGTCCAAATTTTAGTGAAAATAATCTCCAAAAGATGGGAAGAACATAAATAAAGAGCATGAAAAATTTTAAAAAAAAATTCGTGAAATAATTTTCAAATTTGAAGTTGTAGATTGAGAAATATAAGTGGCTACACTCCTCCGCGTCCCGGTATGGAGCACAACACACCGCAACGTATACTTTCGGGTTTTCAAATAATTCAATTCATGCCGATGATGCCTAGCTCAAGTGGCTAGAACTAAGGTCCTGAGACTTTCAGACCGGTCTCAGGTTCGAATCCCTCTGGAGGCAAATTAGTCCTCCAACATAGTTTTCCTTTTTAGAAAAGTTATACCCACATTATGTGGTGTGTTAGTCCACTCTTGTGTGGTTGTAAATAGTTGTATTCTTCTATCTTTCGATCGTAACAAAAAAATTCAATTCATCTTTCACCATTCTCCACGGGCAAAAAAAATTTAACAGTTCAACATCACTCCCTATCTGCTTTCTCCTCCCCTACCGACGGTTTCAAAGTCGCCACTAGAAAATTACACCTTACACCGGTGATTTATAAACACCCACCACTATTGTTTTTTTCTAACCGGCGGTCTTAAGTGTCTCGTCGAGAAAGCTTAACAAGAAGATAAATTCTTACCCTTCGTCGTCGCAAAACCACACGGCCTAACAGTACAAATGCAAGAGGTCACCATCTCTTACTCACAGTTTTTTTTATGCCTTTCCATTGCAGGCATAAATGGCTATGTACTTAAACATTAATCACTTCCATATAACTTCCAAAACTTACTTTAATTGGCAAAGTGTACAAAATAACACAGGATTTCATTCTGGTTCTAAGCAAAAACAATCTGAGAAATCATACACAAGCTAGGCAAGAGTAACCATCAACAACAACAAACGCTTTATTTCTTTAAATTCTTGGTTACCAGAAACAAAGAAGAGTAAAACTCAAACTCTACTGGAAAAGGCTCAATATGCAAGGGAATTAAGAGTGTTCAATCTTCAACAGGCATAACGACTCACTAAATTGTGATGCTTCTCATAGCTGCACTTCAATCATCTAGCAACATACCCAAAGTCTAGCCATTTGTAAGAACCTGCAAAACAGCCAAACAAATTAAATGCAGGCTATGAAATTCGCAGAATAAAAGACAGAACCCGAAGGAAACAAAACAAACAAGGAAAAAAACGTCGAAAACAATCTCATACGATAAAGCCTGCTAAACATTGCAGCGAGGGAAGCCTGATAAGGATCATTTCCATACCTTAAACAGAGCAAGGAAAAAAGAACATGTTTGCCCAATCTTTAGTTGCCATCCATCAGAAGAACGGGATCAAAGAATCTTGTTTCATACAAGACAGGCAACTTTCATAAACAGCTTCTTAATCTGAGGAAAAAGAATGTGTTTGATTCTTCAAATATTAAGCTTCTCCCAAATAGTTTGTCTAATTTGTTTCACTGAAGCAATCTCCAATCTCAATAGCTGGAAACAAACGGTGTTGTAACGTCATGCATAGAAGTTGTCGCAGACCACATAAATTATATGTTTTTATTGAGCAATACACATCACACCGAATAAAGAATTGTTCGTTTCATTTATCTCTCGTGCTTTGGGATGTATGATGTGACCTGCATGGAATTCTTCTAATAAACCATTTACCTCTATGACACTGCAACCAGGTTTCTTCTTCATCCCTGTATCCTCAATCAATTTCCGAACATGTCTTGCTTCAGTTTCCCAGCCAGCTTCATTGTACAAGTTATATGAAAGGCAATGAATCCCATAATCTCTGACACCCATACTGGCTAGCTTTCTCCAGACCCTATCTCCCATCTCAGGATTCCTATACACTCTACATGCACTAAGTAAAGCACCCCACACGTTAACATCGTCACCACCTTGACCAATCCCCCAATCTTCTCTTCAATGAACTTCTCTGCTTCTTCTAACTTACCAGCTCTAGCCAAAAGGTCAACCACACATGCATAATGCTCAACCTGAGGTTCGATACAATACACACTTGTCATTTCTTCAAACAGTAAAAGGCCTTTGTCAATTAAATTGGCATGTGTGCATGCACTGAGGCAAGCAACAAATGTGGCTGCGGTTGGCTGAGTTCCACTGAGCACCATATCATCGAACATCTCAAGTGATTTAGTTGCATAACCATTCATCGCAAACCCAGAAATTATAGAATTCCATGCACCACTGTCCTTGTCAGACATGAACTCAAAAACTGATGAAGCTAACTCCATACAACCGCATTTTGAATACATGTCCACTAGTGCTGTGGCCAGTATTCTGTTGAACATAGATCCATTCTTTTTGGCATATGAGTGTATCCACAGGCCTTGAGCAAGAGCACCAAGATGAGCACATGCTGTGAGAACACTCACAAGAACAGACTCATTAGGCTTCACGGAAGCTTCTTCCATTCTTCTGTATAAGCAAATCACCTCCTTAAAATCGTTCGCTCTTGAATATGCTGCAACTATAGCGCTCCACTTAAATAACATTTCTCTCGGGCATTTCTTCAAACATTTCCTCGCTTTTTCAACCTCCCTGCTTTCCCATACCCATCAATCATCGCAGTCCACAAAACCACATCCTTGTGAGCAATTTCATCAAACAGCACACGTGCTTTACCCAATTCAGGAATAGAAGAGTATAACTCAATGAACGAAGTAACAATAAAAGGGTCCTGAAGAAAACCTAATTTCAAAACATGGGAGTGAATTAAACAGCCCATTTGATCAAACATGTCCACTACAATCGAACAGGCCTTAACCAAAGGTGTGAAGGTGTAATTATTCACAATAATCCTATCTTTCATCATCTTTTTATAGCACAAGATCGCATTAAAAGGTAAATTGCATTGCACATACCCTCTGATAATGGTGTTCGATATGAAGGTGCTTCGATAGGGTGTGCTGTTGAATATAGAACACGCATAGGGAAAGAAGGAAGGGTTGTCCGAACCTGCGGCAAATGACAAAAGAGGAGCGAAAATTGCCGGGTTTTGGAGAAGGTGGCGTTTGAGAAGGTAGCCATGGATTTGCTTGAGCTGGTGCAGAGAGGTGCATTGTCCTGTTAGAGATGTCAGAACGGGGTATTGGATTTTCTCAATCATTTTAATGATTATAATCCCGTTGATGTCAATTGCCCTAAGAAATGGGAGAAAATTATTACTACCATTTTCGTAATCAAACCCCCCTTTTCACCTTTACATGAGTGTGTTTTTGTTTTTGTTTTTTTAGTGGTACTACTATATGAGTGTTTTTTTTTTAAACAAGTTATTGCGAAATGAACTGTGTGTCGATTTTTCAAGTTATATTCATTTATGTCACAAGCTTATTAATAGTTCATAGTTTTTTTTTAAACAATTTATAGCGAGATGAACCGTGTGTCGTTTGTTCAAGCTATATTTATTTAGGTCACAAGCTTATTAATAGTTGATTTGGACTATCTAATACAATCTATTATTGGTATATTATAATATTATATCTCCGTGGAGCCATTATGAAGCAATCACAATGCATTCATGGTTCTTAATGGCATAAATGTCACAACAGTTACAAGATCATGGGTTATTATGAGATCCACATGAAATAATAGATCTTACACCATGATCAATGATGTAAGTTGTATATCTTTTTTTTATAAAACTATCACTACTCTAAAAGTATGTTGCCATTCATCGTGTTTGAATTGTTATACAATAAAATTACCCAAATTATAACCATGTATGAATTACAATTGTACTAACATGTTAGTTTGTTTTTTCCACGACAGAGGAAAGTATTTTATTAACTAGAGCAAAGCCGAACAGACATACAGGTTTTCCAAAAAATACCTACATCCGACCTGAAAGAGAGAGCTGGTATGTTATGCACAATCATGTTGCTTTCTCTTTCAGTATACAAAATAATACAGTTTTCAAATAAACTAATAAGGTGCTTAATATCATCCAAAATAACCCGACCATCTACCGGAGGGCAAAGGACCTATTACAATAGTTCACGAGCATTTGATAATCATAATAACAAACAAGGGACTTGACTCCCAAAGGAAAAGTTCTTTGAAGACACCATCTTAGAGCACCAGCCTCCGCAGCAAAAGCTGAACTACTAGATATTATGGGAGAAGCCCATGTTTCCAAAAGAGAACCATTATAACCAAAAAGCACTGCACTATGGCCAGTTAGACAAGAGTCTGGCTTCCAGGCTGCATCAACATAAGCCTTAATTGCATCCATAGGAAGCCAGGCATCTCTTAACTTTGCTTCGTGCTGCAAGAATGGGAGGAATGAAAAATATGAGAAGTCCACATCGCGCTTTCTAAATAAACAATAAAGCAAAGCAAGAAATATTGATACGCTCCTGGAGCAAAGCAAGGTTACTATTAGAGGAGATAGAATCCCACCAAACAAAAATGGAAGCCTCAAGGTTAGAGAATAAAATCTCAATCTACTCCAAGCACTTTCCAAACATTTCTAGCAAAAGGGCAATGAATAAAAAGGTGCTCAATGGACTCAATCTCCTCACCACATTGGATACAAAATGGGCCAAACTAAAATCAAATCTTTTGTGCAACACGTCATAAACAAGGAGGATACGCTTGAAATATTTCTAGATAAATTTTTTTATTTTTGTTGGCAAAGTCATAATCGAAATCACATTTCAAAATTTATTGTCAAAGGGAGAAATATTAGAAGGAGAACAACTCATCTCGTCATTTGCAAGCAAAAATCATAAGCGCCCTTAGAGGAGAATTCGCCATTTTTAGAAAAAAAATACATTAACACTTATATTGGACATCCCTCAAACTTACTGGAATTTAACAATTTCGTTAATATCAACTTGTCAAAAAAGATCAGAAAGTTTAGAAACCTCCCAACCATGAGTGCTTAAGAGATCCGCCACATGCAAGTTACTGTCGCGGTCCAAAACCAGTGTAATGAGCCTACCGTTAGGATTACCATTAATCTAAGAATCACTCCGAACTTTAATCGACTTACCAACATGTTTGTTATTACACGAGGTAGTGAATTTATTAAAAATAATAAGTACTCCCTTCGTTCCTATTTAACTGTCATAGTTGTCTATCGTAGTTATATTTCCAAAACATATTTTATTGCATTTTTCTACATCTACTCTTATTTATTAAGGGATGAAGATTGAAAACGACATTGCATTAATTATTTTTAAGAGGTGTTATTGTCATTTTGATTTTAAGGCAAAAAATTAATTATTCTCCTTAATATGTGTTGTTGGCAACTGCAACAGTTAAGTAAGAACATAGAGATTATTTGTTTTTTTTTTCTTTTTTCGTCTAAAAAATTGATTTTTGAGAATAAAAAATTGATTTTTGTCTGAATGATAAAATTATTAAAAACCTGATAGATTTTAAATCAGAATTTAATAATAAGCGACAAAAGAATAATTATGTAAGAATAAATATGAAGAATAAACGCGTGGAATAGAAGAAATATGAAGAATAATCATAAACACAAAGAACATTAACACGCTGAAATAACAATTTAAAAATATGATTATAATTTTTATCCTTTATAATCATTAAAAATATTCTTTTATCCTTCCAAACTCATTTATTAATTTTTTTTTGTCCCTCCTTTCCTCCAATAAAAAAATGCAAGTTATTTATCCCCTTTTAAACTTTCCCCAAACAAGTTATTTATCCTTATCCTTTCGGAGGGAGCAAACTGTTCCTTCCAAAATCAGCTTGAACCACAGAGACACAATCCCATTCCATATATTTCTTCATTAGGTGATAACTTCTTTCGACCTCTTCTTCCTTCCACTCAAGAAGAAAAGATAATTTTCCCGGAAGAAGAAGGATGTCAAATTGTGTTTGTTTCACTATTTCTGCATGTTGCAAGCCGCAATCTAGTCCGGGTATTTTGAACATTCATTCTCCGTTTTCCTTTATTGTGATGAAATTTCAGAACATTCTTAAAGTTTTTTATGTATCTTTTAGGGATTATTTCTCTCAGCTCCAGCAGTAGAAAGGTTGAGTGGATCAGTAATGTGACCCAAACCATTAAAAATGTCAACTTTCAATCCATGGAGGTTAAGGTGAGTGTTGTTAGCTTTGCTAATTTTGATTTTAGATCTTTTTAGCATTTCTACTTTTGAGTTTCGAATAATGTTCTATTTTTATGTTGAATTCATTAATAGAAAGTTGAGTAAAGACACTGTTTGGATTACCTACATAAGTATCTGTTTTCTAGATGAAGATTTCCCTTAAGTGGATTATGATATCTGGTTGTATGACAACTGATTTGAGAGAATTGATTGCACGGCTCATAAGGACTCGTTGTAGTTTCTGTGGGGGAGGGGACACTGTGTATTGAGTGCCCTTTACCTGTATGTAAGCCTGACCTATGATTTATTGTTGGAGAAATTGTGCATGTGGACCATGGTAACCGGACTACTCCAGGAATAATTTCGGATAGGCCTCGGGTTATTATTTATCGAGAGCTTATGGTATCCTAAATCTACGCAATTTAGGATATTGGATGATTGAGAAATTAATGCTCAAAGTAGGAGGTTTAATATTTTAGGTCGTTTTGAAAACAAAATCAGACCACTTCCTATCCTTCTAGTTCCTATGGGGGAGGATATTGTGTATTGAGTGCCCTCTACCTGATAATAAGCATGACTTTTGATTTGTTACATTCACAGAGGACCTTCTCTTAAAAGATATCTTCGTGTAGGTATAAGCCGTGGAAAGTGGAAACAGCCTAAAATAAAGTAAGGGTGTATACACTACGCCTAAGTGGCCTAATCCTTTTCCGGAGTTTGTATACAGGGGATGCTTTTATATACTGGCTGTCCGATTAGATACGACCAACTGCTACATTGGAAACACTTACCACTCGTGTTTACACTTTACAGAGCAAAAGTCTGATTTTGTCGAATGTTTTTTTTTTTTTTTTTTTTTTTCAATCATGTCTTGGTAATATAGTTGGAATAGCCTCTTATTTCCAATTTTTCTCTACTGCCTTCTTTATCTCATGAACTTCTTTCAATTTATAGGCCACGAACAGCAGCAGTCCAAGGACCAAACCGAATAGCATTGTATGTAATAATTGTGACGGGAATGGTGAGTGAAGTTATTTGTACTTAGTATATCAGATTCCTTCTGCTTATTTGGGTTCCATGTAATTCTTGATCATGAATGTTTGTAAGTTTTCATTTCATATAATGATACGATATTGAAATCACATCTACTACATCTCCAGGTGCTGTAGCCTGTTCACAATGCACGGGATCAGGAGTTAACTCCGCTTGATCACTTCAACGGGCAGTTCAAAGCCGGTGGCCTGTGTTGGCTTTGCAGGTATGATGTTCTGTTCATATTCTCTTAATCTTGACTGTTTTTTGAATGAAATGCATCACTTTTATCGCCTTTGGAGGCTTGAAAACGGGATTTTAATGAAAATACAATGCTATAGATACACCATCTTATGAAAATACGATAATATCGATACATAAGGCACGGCTGCATACAATTGGCCTAAAATAACGAATTTCAGTTCATGATAGTCCTTGTAAGAGTTTTAATTGTGTTCCATGTCTGATCAGTGTATGTTCAACTATCTTATTATAGGGGGAAAAAGGAAATGTTGTGTGGCGAGTGTAACGGAGCTGGATTTATAGGTGGAATCATGAGCACCTTTGAGGATTAGTTTTTTCTCGAATTAGCCTTTTAGTAGACAAAAAATGTCTGCTTACCAGTTACTCTACAAGATTGGTATGGTGACTTTGTTTTTGCACCCCTTAGCACCCCGGTATCTCTCTTTCTTTCATTCGAATGATGTATACAGATATTATCATTAATGTTAAACATCAATACTTCTTAGTACAATCACAAAGGTGTTGACAGATATTTACAAAAGCAGCAGAATGGTGCATATCATGAAAATATCAGCCTTATAATATCCATAGAAAACTTGAAAGACTTCTCGGTTTCTTCTAAACAATGCCTTTTCTTCTCAATGGTCCAGCTCTGATGAAAACACGAGTAGGAAAATTATTAGAATGGCCCAGAAACATATGTGAATGAGAGCGTTTATTGGCACCACAACCAAACACACAGGAACTCGACTTTTAAAAACCCGAGTATGCCACAGTATATCGGTGTGGTGCATTTAAACGCTCCTATTAGGGTCGAGGAAATTTACTTCAGCAATTCTATTTAGCTTTTCTCTGACGTTTTGTAGAAGAAGTGACAGATCACCATCCCATTTGTAGAACTCTAATTCCTTTTTGTCAAGAATCTTTTCAGCTACCTGTGTATGTCAGGAAAAAAAGGGATTCTAAGTTCAATCATAAAAGAGCTTGCTAATTGGCTTAATCCGCCAGATTTGGCAGATACATGGATTTTTTACATTGGCTTACCTTCTTTCCAATGATTCGGCCACCAGCCGTATGGGCAAAGTATATGTTATAAAAGTGACAGAGAAATGACTGAGGATCATTTCCTGCTATGTTTTGAAGATATTGAGCATAGTTAAGACCATCGGATGATGTTTTCGGGATAACGTGACCTTGCTCCCTGAACCATTCCAGGTCTTTCTTTAGGCTCTCTGATCTTTCTAGTCCGGTGTTCCGGAACTCTGCATCTGAGAATGTTGAGTTTTTGTTACGTATCCATGTCGTACCGGATACAAGACTCGGCCCTCAAATACAAGTATCCATGGCATGGTAGACATGATAATATGCCCATCATTTTGCAAGGACAATATAAATACTACTAGCAATGTTGATCATAAAAGTGAAGTAAAACACTGATTCCATAAAGCAATGCAAAGGGTCAAACAAGAAGGTACAAAAGAAAAGAAGGGGTTATTCCTAGGGGCTTGGGTATTTAAGGCAGTTGGCACCTTAAGCAAGCTGGAGGGTGGAGGTTCGAACCTCGTAAAGGGGGACTTTTTTTCTTCAGTTTTTTGGTATAAAAGGTAAGACCATGACTATGAGCCACTGGTAATCTGATTAACATCTCCATTCATCCCGTAAAACAGGGGGGAGTGGGGACCCTTAATGCGGGGTTCAACATTTTTTAAGACAAGAAGGGGGTTCGTTTCTCAAAAAGAAAAGAAAAGAAGCGGGTTCTATCGGCACCATATTACTTCGGACAACACAAGTGCGTCACACCTAAAATTTACTTTAAAAACCACGACTAGTTTTTACGAAAATCAATGTCAGTGCTACCGACGTTCCTTTCATTAGAAAACGTGAGTGACATTGACGTTCCTAAAATAAAGTAATTATAAGTTGTCATGCAAAAAAAAAAAAAAAAAAAAAAATCATACTAAAGTACCGACCGAAGTAAAAACCGGGTGTAAATAGAACCCCCGAAACAATTGCACAAGTAAACTTACAGTAAGGAAAAGGAGCATCCTGAATAATCATGTCCAGTTTGTCATAAACAAGCTTACTATCTACAAGAAACTTCAAGTACCCTTCAATAGTAGGCTCCCATTTGTTTAAAGGCATCCACCCTTCATGTTCTTTCTCCCCTTCCTTAGCCTGGTCCTTTGTGTGCAATTTCATTGCCACACCCCTCATTTCCTCCACAAACCCTTTCCCCTGATCACCGTTGTGTCGTTTCTTCGCCTTCTCCCCAATACTTGGAGAAGATGCAGATTCAGAAGCCGAAGCCGGCGCGCAGACCAGCATATTTTAATTTTTTTTGGAAGAAAAAAATTTGAACTTTAATTTACCCTGTGGTGTATGCACCTCTAATTGTAGTTTTATAAGAGCCTGGGATTTGAGAAACTGGTATAATTGATGATGATCTCATCAAAGTAAGGATATATATGACAGAATAATCTTCCTGTTGCTTGTTTACAACAATAACTTCACACATATTTTGCGTTAAATTTGGGCTTTTGCTACTTTAATAATAATAATAATGGGAAATTAGGGATAAGGACACAATCTGAAATATTATTAAGAATGCGACAACTACATATTTTTTATAGGGAGGAAGACAATGCGCATAATTTTTATAACGAGAAGAATGACAAACAGTGAATCCCGAAAATCGGTGAATCTCCTAGTGAATCCCAAATCGGTGAATTTCGACAAATGAATTTTGACAATGAATCCCAAAATCGGTGAATCCCGACAATGAATTTTGAAAATTAGTGAATTTAACGATGAATTTGGCAGTGAATTTAAATGAATTTGACACAAGTGAATTTCAATAGTGGATAAATAGTTTTGTCTTTATGCAAAAATTTCAAAAGATCGCCCTTCTACTTAATTGATGAAATATTTTTGTTTTTCTCATCATTCCCTAATAATAATAATAATAATGAAAATTATGATAATAATAATATCAGCACGCAAACGAATATATATATATATATATATATATATATATATATATTCCCAGCGGACGTTACATTAGTGTTTTAAATAATCCAGATTAACGACAGACTAATCTTCCTGTTGTTCATCAGGCGTTGAATTTGGGCCGTGATGCAATCATTGTGAAAAAATGTAGGATAATTTTAGGCGGTTTGTATCGGCGTCTTTTTTTTTTTTTTTTTTTATTTTAATTTTTTTTAATTTACTTCCGGCATCATACATTAAATTTTTTTTTTTTTTTCACTTTCGCAGAAACACTAAGAACGATAGCCTAATCGACGCTCTTTTCGATAATTACGCCGGTGAACCGACTTTTTCAAAAAAACATTTATAAATATAACGCCACCACATCGACGTTTGCGTTGTTATTAAAACCAATATCGCCGTCTGTGATGTTGGTATTGAGATGGATGGTAAAAAATAATCGTGAGGTTTTAAGTAACTTTTTGAATACCGGACGTAAGCGTGGTGCCGACAGCAGTTTTATGGTGCCAATAAAAACCGCCTGATTTTATCCCACCTAGCGATTGATTGAGCTGGCATATAGAGTAACCAAGGTTTTGCTTTATCCCTCAACGTGAATGGGAATAAAGTGAGGCTGGTAATCCTTTATGATAACACCATTTTGCTTTACGATGCTACTGATCTCCACTCCAAAAAACTCGTTACGTTTGCACTCAGATCCTCAAGTGGGTTACCATAGAACTGACAATCATGGTTCAAAGTCTCGGCCGACTCGTCTCCGACTCGGAACATACCGGTACAAAGTTACAGATTCATCTCGGTTTAGACTTGAATCGGGTACGTATCGGCCAAACTCGGCCGAGTCAATTCGATTTAAGTGGGAACTTTAGTGATTCGATTGGAACCTTGAAAAAGGATAAAGCGAAAGCAGTCCTACACAATATTCAGCCAATATTGACAATAAACTTAACTCCAAAAGCATAGTAGCAGATAAAATATTTACTATTTACTTCTTAGCGAAGAAATAAGACACCCGCGACTTTTATTAATCATCGAGAATCAAAACAACTCATATATTTCAATAATTATCCAAATTTTTCAGCCTCTTTATAATAAAAAAAATCATACAGTAATTATCATAGCAAAACTTCACAACCCACAACACAGCTTTGATTCACCCACAACTCCTCCATTTTTTTGGTTAAATTTCTTCAATTTTTGAATCATAAGAAACCTAATTAAATCCCTGTTGGTGATTACCCAGACAAAGAAACAAAACCAAACATCAAAACCACAATACGCATGTTAAAACAACAAACAACCACAAATACGCATGTTAAAACGTAACGCGACAGCGCATATTTTGTTGTATTTAATCAAAAGAAATGATATTGATGATTATTTTGGACTAATTGGATGTTGTGTTTAGTTATTCATATATTTTTTTTGAATTATTTAGATTTTTTCAAAAAATTTAAAGCATTTTATATGGGAGAAAGTCCGTCTCGCCCGAAACGATACCTATACGCGACGATTTATATGACTCAGTGGTCTCCGAGTCGGTTACCGAGACCGTGACTTTGAACCATGCTGACAATGATGCCGAGCCATCTAATCACGTTGTGTTTCGGATGGTATGCTTCATTTGCATTAGCCGGTGGATGCATACATGGGCGGCTTTACATGAAGGGTTTGGGGTGCACTTGACCCCTTAATATAAATATTAAAAAAATTTCTATGTATATTTATATATATATAGATAAATAAGAGGACATAGTCAATTGACCATCTAATTTTCAACGGCTAATCGACCTACGCTGTTTATTCGATACTATCACCTTTGTAGTATTTCTAAAAAAGATAAACTATCGCTTTATGACGGTGTTGCTCTCGATCCCTGGCCCCCGTCCCAGAAAATCTGCAGCCGCCCCTGGATGCGTAGCTGGTATGAATTGCTCGATCATAGGGGCAGCATATATAGTGAAAGAGAGCTTTCCTACGATCCGCAGCTCCTTCATTCTGATTTTGTCCGGTAGCAGCCATTTGAGTTTCTTCCTAGAATGTATCTAAGGTTTCTTCGAGTTTTACCAGTAAATTTTGTCCAGTATCAGTAATATTGTTCGTTGTGCCTGTTTTATCAGCCTCTTTTGCTTTGTATTAAATTTGCAGGCCTTTTCACTTTCAGGATTCAAGGGCAGGGGATTGCTCGTTGAACTCCTAGTCATACACTTGAACAAACAAAAACGTGAAAACGATTTAAACAGCGCACCGCAGCTTCGACCAAATACCGAACCCTTGGCAGTAACTTGTAACCTTCGATAATGTTTACAGAACCTTTGTTGCAATACCGAAACTTCAGTAATGTTTACACAACCTTTGGTGCTATACCGAACCTTCAGTATTAGGGCTGATGCTTCGGTAACTCGAAAATAAAATGACTCGCGGCTTCTGACTTCTGCAACAGTACCAGAAACGAAAATAAAAAACAAAAACAGTAACATAAAAAAAATGGTTTAGCCTGAAAATGTCGGTTCTGGTTAACTATTAAAATAATAGTTCCTGGCAAATGCACCAAACACTTGATCGATGTTGAACACAATACTAGCAAGAATGACTAGGTCAACCGCGGTATAACACGTAGCGAGTCAAACTCGATGACACATAGACTATATTTTAATCATGTTAACCAAAACGTAAACAAATAGGCCAAACGAAAAGGGTTGCCACTGACCATATTAACATTAGAGATAAAAAAAGTGTCACAAGTAAAGAAACAAACAAATAAAATTATTCTAGGATTTAAACAATATTATCACAGGGCTAACCAAACAGATGATTCAATTAGTACCATCCAATCCAAAATAACATTTCAAATCTAGCCAGTCATCATGTAAACCCTCTTCCGCATTAATTAATGGTGCAATTTTCTAATATGGTTTTACTTTGTGTATGGATAAAAAAACCTATTAATAATTTATTATCTACCGTGTACGGGTGATATTAAGTTAATTAAATATGACTGAGTATTGTAGAATGCCGACAATTATGTTGAAACCTCACCATGAGACCCCACATCCTAGATGGTGGTTTTACATGGGTATAAATTATGATAACATGCATATATTTGGCATGGTTCTATACATGAATAATTAAAACAAGTAACTGGGAATTCCTTCGGCACATTCTTCATATAGTGGGTTTCAGTAATGCGGTTATTGATCTTATTATGTACTCTTTGTCGAGTACCTCGTTGGAAATTCTTTGGAACGGGTCCCCTCTCGCAGGCTTTCAACCATGTAACATCTCGACTTTTCAGAAAGGGTAAAATAGTAATTTGGTCATACCCACAACGACCTAATTATTGTTTATCCTATTTATTTAATTAAAAAGGATTTAATTAAGGGAGTTAGTTATTATTTAAAATGGATTTAATTAATAACTATAAAAAGGAATTAATCCCCAAATTACTCCTTTTAATTCGTATGCATATTCTGACAAAAAAAGAGAGGAACGGTGCTGAGGAGAAGAAACCAACGCAGAAGAAAGCGGAAAAAAAAGGGGGAACATAATTTTCAACCGTGTGGCCAATCTGTTCATCTGTTCAAGATGCCGCATGAGAGAAAAGTGATCAGCGCGATGAGACGCAACTTTGGAAAATAACATCTCGTAATTTCGTAAGTTTTCGCTTTTAGCTTCTAGTTTTTGGTAACCGTTGAGTTTGATCTTCAGAAATTCGTATCTTTTAATCCGTAGCTCTGTTTTGCAGCCATGAGTAGTCGAAACGATCGTCTTGGAGCGTAGATCATTCTAAAAATAGTTTCACAGCAGTTAATCTAGGTAATCTTCAGTTTTTCAGACTTTTTCAGTTTCGGTTTTTGTAAGAAAATAGGATTTTAGGGTTTCTTGTTGATCGAATAGGTTTTGGGGTTTGAGGATCAACAGTTGTTGCAGTTGCTTGGCGTTTTGCTTTCAGTTTGCTGGAAATTAAGGTAAGAGGCTCTTCCTGACGAATAATTATGGTTTATAATGTTTAGGTTGAGTGTTAGTTGTAGCAAGGAATCATGTTTTATGTTGTAGTTAAAATGTTGAATGCTACATGATGTTTAGTTATGTTTAAATCAGGTTTTTACTGCTGTTTCTTTGTGATAGTTGATGTTAAACATGTTTGATTTGGGTTAGAAATCGTTAAGTTGCAGAAAATCATGTTTAGGGATTTTCAGGTGCAATGCGCACGCATTCAGCCCAGTTTTGGGTAAATGTTGTTTTAAGCTACGAGTCCAGTTTAAATGTTATTTCTTGATCTAATAATACTAAATGAAAATGAACAAGCCTCGATGGAGTTTCTGATGCTTTTGGTTCCGGCACCGAACGTACTCTTAAAGGGAGTTGAAGTCCGGGACCGTCAGAAAGGCATGAAAGGGCTTGTGCTTTGATGAATTAGTATTTATCAATGTCTGTGTAATTACTAGGCCTTGTTTATGTCTAGTGGTCTAGGAAGAGAGTAGTATGTGTGAGGGAGATTATTTGAAAACACTTAGGCGGCTAGTTAACTATTTAATAAATATGTACTTGCTTAGTAAACGATTAAACAACATGCCACTCTTGGATAGGCACCAGACAATATCGCATGTGCGTGCGTGCGTGCAGATAAAGCGAACAACGCTGCTGGCCTATAAGCGGCTAAATGGCAGTGGAGGAACTTCGCCGTATGTGTGCACCATCGGAGTCTACCAGCCTAGGCTACCGGGGCCATTGGTGTGATCCACCAATGGGTTGCAATCGATATCTCCTGGTGGATATACATCAGGCGTAGTGCCCTTGAGTGCGGTTGTAACAGAGATAAGTTAAGCTAGAAACGTTTAGTCATGACATGTTGATGGACATGAAGTGAACCCTAGATTGAGTCGGTCTCATAAAGGTAATTTAATAATAATAAAAAGAACCTTTCATGGTATAACTTAGTTATTCATTAGCTTCTCACTTTTACTAAGTACTTTGCACTTACCTCCTTTGCATTTTCTTTTGTATGCATTGTGGGGTGAGAAGACGAACAGGTTGTCCAAGCGTAGATGACGACTTTTGAAGACATTGAAGTCTTGGCGAAGCTTTTAGTTTATTTCTTTGAAAAGGTTGTACTAGACTAGTTGTATTTCTTTTCTTAGATTTGTTGTACCTCTACTTTTAAGACCTCGTATTGTATAAGTCTTTGAGTTTCGTCATTGTAATTTAACTATCCATCTTTAGTATGCTTACTTTCTATTCATAGTAGCATTTATGTTTTTACCCGAGTCCTTTTAGCTTCCGTTTGTTTTTGTTTGATACGACGACGTAGAGGCTTGCGTATAACGTTAGATTTATTTAATGCTATATGCGCCGAACGTTTCTCTTCCGGATAAAGGCTCGGTATCCGGGAGCGGGGCGTACAGCGCCGTGGCTTAAAGCAAGGGGACCCCTTGACTCCCTACCTGTTTGTGCTTGTGATGCAAATTTTAAGCTGCCTCATCAACCAATCTATTATTGAGGGAAATTGGAAACCGATCACTGTCTCTTGAGGAGGGCCAAAAATATCACACTTGTTTTTTTCGGACGATCTTCTCCTTTTCTCGGAAGCTTCTGTTGAGCAGGAAAAGGAGATTGACCATGTTCTCTCGGTTTTTTGTGGATTTTTGGGTCAAAAAATTAGTGCCTCCAAGTCTAAATTTGCTACCTCTGCCAATACTGATGCCCAAACTATCCACCTCATTGAAGCAGCCTTGGGAATGTCTCACACGACGAACTTCAAAAAATACCTTGGAGTCCCCCTCCATCATACATGAGTTAAAAAAGAAGACTTCCAAGGTATTTTAGACAAAACCCGAGCCAAACTGCAGCCTTGGAAAGCGAATACCCTTTCCAGGGCAGGCCGAACTATCATTTCCCAGACGGTTCTATCTACGACCACATACTATCATATGCAGAAAGTTCGACTCCCCATCACCATTATACAGGAGCTTAATAGGATCGTTCGTTGTTCTTTCTGGGGGCACGAAACAGACAAACGGGGTCTCCACCTAGTGGGGTAGGAACACATTTTCCAACCAAAAATTACAGGGGGCTTGGGCATCCGGAATGCACGCGATATGAACAATGCCTTTCTCGCTAAACTCTCTTGGCAGATGCTGACCAACCGCGACAAGTTATGGGTCCAAATCCTGAACCGCAAATATGGCTCCCCGTTTGATGAACCAAAGCCGAACTGCTCACCTATCTGGAGGCACATCTGCTTTGCTGAACATCTCCTTGAAGAGGTTTTCGAGTTCGATGACACCGGCAATGCTATTTGGAAGCCTACTGCTCCAGGTAAATTTACGGTAGGTTTCGCCTATTTTGAATTAGCTAAGCACAACCATGTCCCAATTAGTACAAACAATGACTGCTGGAAATTAATATAGGGCATTAAAGGGCCACTTAGAGGTAATATGCTACTTTGGTTGATCTGTCGAGATGCTCTACCTACTGCGGGATTTCTAAAAAACCGCCACATAGGTGATAACGATATTTGCTTTGCTTGTGGAACACTGTCAGAGTCTACTTTGCATGCGATTCGTGGATCGCTATTGGTCAAATGTCAGATGGAAACAAATCATTCATCGGGTCTTTGGATTTACCTTTGCTCAACCTGACAATCCGATGACTTGGTTGGCTAACTGTTTGAAATTAACATGTACAAGTACAGTAACATTGATTTTTGGAGATTTTTGTTTCGAGAGATTGTGCAAGGATTGTGGTACTGGCGTAACTACGAGTTTCATCAGCACGATCGCTCATGCCCCCCCCCCCCCCAAGATGATTTTCATCTCGGAAGCTATCCGACAAGTGAAGGAACTTAGGGTAGCGTGGAGTTGATTATGAAATTAGTTTCTTAATTTAGCTCTTTATACAGATTTGGAACATTTCAATGTACAGTTTTTTGGTGTATATCAATAAAATATCCGGTTTCGACCAAAAAAAATTAAAACAAGTAACTATAATTAATTAATACGAAACACACTGAAAATCAGTACCAGCAAACTACTACCTCGAGGCCAGACTAGTCTCTCATCGGCGTCGATGGTAGCCAACCTTCAGTGCCGAGCCGCTCAGATTCGGATACATTTGGACATGCATATTAGATTCGGTAAATACAAATTTTCACATTGTTTGGTTAACAAAATATTTATTCTAACATATTAGGAATAAGCATGCAAAGATTCATGGATGAACAATTTAAAGGATAACACGATTATACCTTTGGTGTACTAGTTTAGACAATTTCTTCCCAACGTCTAACACGTTCTAGAACCAGAGAATCAACACAATCCATAATTGCATGACAAAATTGTTGGAATAGTGTCCTAAACCCAATCGGGTTGGACCGGATCCGACCGGGTCGGATCATTTCTACTATTTCTTTATGTTTGTACATATATTAAATGGCTTTTCTGTTGTCATATATCTGTTTCTTCTAAAGAACCAATTGTGAATTGTTATATGATAACGTCCTTAGTATTAAATCGTGGTAGAGAAACCATGATAGCGATTATGGTTGATGAGATCTCTAATCACTTTAATAAGTTTGATACTTAAATGTCTCTAGGTGATGTACTATTAAACAGTAGCATTGATAGTATAAACAGACTAGCACGTATTAGATGTGTCTTCTGCTTTAGTAAGGGATAGATCTCGTCTATCGAAGTGTAGAGACACTTGGGTATGCGACGGGACGTGTATTAGAGAATGCGACGTTAGGATCGACCCACTTACACGTATAAGTGTCACACTATGTGGCGGTTGTGTAATTATCCTTAGGACCGAGTCTTCATGGCATCACGGTGTGGATTGTCATGCTTTGACACTATTGAGGTTTCCCCTAGCCACGGGGTGATCATGCGGTAGTGATTGGGTATGATATTGAAGCATGCGGAGTATACATGGTTGGTCGTCCGGGAATCGCGTATCCTATGATTGGGATCGAATATCCGAAATGGCCTTCTTATAAGGAATGTCTTACTCTCGTGAATCTTTGCAAAGTGGGAGTAAACGAGTTACTTCGAGAGAGCATGATATTCAGATTATAAGATACGGTCGTTGATGTTTTGACACTCGACTAACGACCGTATGGATATTATTACAAATGATAGGATTGTAAGTTACACGTAAATCGCTTTCACATGAAAGGTAGTAGTCATTGCATTTGACTCTTCCGATGATCGGGGTCACGGTGTGTTGCTAGATGCTATCCCGTGATCGTTAGGCATGAAGGGCATTTTAAGTAATTTGCACTTTGTGTCTACGGCCAACATATTCGAAGCCTATCGGGTCACACACATAAGAACATCTAGTCGGATTAAAATGTGGTTATAGTAGATAACCAAATAAGGAAAGTTTATCTCGAGACTATAAAGGTTATAGTGGTAAATTAATATGGTGGTATTTATTTATTATGAATAAATTAAATACAAGATATTAATAATATTATATTAATTAAAGAATATTCCGGAAGCCAATTTGTTGGTCTAAGGTGGCGCAATTTGTGTGTGTATAAGATACACTTGGATTGTGCAATTTAATTAATGATATTACCTATTATTAATATTAGATATTAATAAAATAAAATAATATTGATGTATTATGCATATGTGCGTGTGTGCAATGGTGCAAGTTGGTGCTATGCATGCGCATGTGTGTATGTATATAATATATAGATTTATATGTGTTATTTATATATATGATATATACACATGTAGAATTGATTTATAGTAATAAAATAAAGATAGTCAATATTAGATATTGACAATATTTTGGGAATATTCAATATAAGATATTGACAATATCCTAGATTTATTTAATATGAGATATTATAATAAATGAGATAAATCAATCTATTATATTTTCCTTATTTTATTGGGGAAAAGGTTTTCTTTTTTTCTACTCTATTGGGGCGCCACCTATGACTATAAATAGGAGGTGGGTGTCAAGCTCTTTTTGACATCACAATTCCAAGAGCTAATAAGTTCTTGTGTAAAATTGGAGAGCATCCTATGAGAGTTGGAGAGAGGGGAAAAAGGCCGGTCTAGCAACCGGAGTTTTCCAATAGCAATCCATGATGGGATTCCGGTGGGTCATTCGTGTGGACTAGCGGTGAGGCCGAACAGGGGCGGCTCTATGCAACTACTACTCTCCCAGACGGTCAAAGCGTCGATCTTTTAGATCAACCAAGGTAACCACCGTCTACTATCTATTTGTTTATTGCTTAAACGAAGTCGATCTTGGGTAAAAGGAAATCAAATTTTGAATTCACTGCGTTCCCGCGTAGATTTCCTAACAGTGGTATCAGAGAGAGCTTCGAGTTTAAGCAATAAGCATGTTATTATGCGTAGTTAATTTTATCGTTTAAATCACGTAATTAAAAGATGAAAGATTTTTGATTTGCAAAATTGATACATAAAAAAAAAAAAAAAAAAAAAAAAAAAACGAGATCTGGTGGTGCTCGGCCGATCGGGCGGCGGCACCACCTCAAACGGCGGCGGCGGCGGCGGGCAACTAGGCAACCTCGCCGCCGGCAAATGGTTGACCGTCAATCTTTGGCGGATCTCCAAATTTTTGTTTTGTGTATTTTGTGATTCAATATGGTTTATAGTTGTGATTGTTAATTTCCTTTGTTTAGTTGTGTCATGCTAACCAATGGTTCAAATAGTTTGGGCTATCGGATGCCACACAAGCGATTAAAATAATAATGGTCTTTCCAAAATTTGTTTGGAATAAACTGCAGCCTTTCCAAATATTTGATTTGGGAAAAGCTTGCTGCTTGCCACTTCCAAAATTTTGATTTTGGAAAGTGGCTGAGCTTAAACTAAAATTATTTGGCCTTTCCAAATATTTGATTTGGAATAGGCTGCGCCTTTCCAAATATTTGATTTGTAAAAGGCTGGCTGCTTTCCAACTTCAAAAATTTTGATTTTGGAAAGTGGTCAGCTTTAAGCAAATTTGGTTTAGAAACCAGGCATCCCTTTGATTGCGAATCAAAAGGAAAGAAACAAAAGAGAAATAATTTTAATTTTGATTTATTTTGGAATAGTTCTAATTAATTAAAATTAAAATTAAAATCGGTTTAAAATTAATCGTTAATTTTATTTTCGATTAAAATCATTTAATTAATTAAATGTTAATTAGTTAATTGATTGGATAAAATTATTTAATAGATTAAATGTTAATTGATTAATTAAGACGCAAGTAGTTAAATTTTAATTTTATCTTTTTCATAAGATTTTATTGTATTGATTAGATATAGTAGATATAATATGATTATATGGATTCTCGATTGATCATGGATTCGATTCGATAGATAGATGTGAATGATTTAATTTTTCTGTTGGTTTAAAAATTGTCCTAGGTCGTTATGAAGAACGTGACCTAGTTTATTTTCTGCATTTATCCCATTCCCATTAGCTCCTCCCGTGTGCGGCGCGGTGTATTTATTTTATTCGATAGAATTAAATGTAACAAGAATGGAGCGAGAAGATGGAGACCAAAGAAAGACGAAAAATAAAGATCCCATTGGAGAATGGCGCATTAAAGATCCTATTGGCGGTTGCATTTACCCTTAGATTGTGACCCGCGGTTTCGCTCGCTTGTATTCAAAAACCGCACTCTAGGAAAAGTCCATGATCATACCGGTTATTTTACGCATTTATTTATTTTGTGCTTGTATTTATTTTATATGATACGATAGATGCATGACTAGGCAGCACGATCTAGATAAATGTGTAGGATGTATGTTTATAGAGATAGACATATTTATGATGAGACCGAAATTAAAATTAATTAAGTGTTAATTTACGAAAAAAATACTTCCACAACAAAAATCAAGTCGAAATATTGTCTCCCAATATTATAACGACGGTGAAGAGCCTGTGTTCGGATCCAACTGATCGACCACCGCCGGGAGTTGACCTACCACGGGTATATCGTCGTTATTGAGATATGATCGTATGAGATCTCGTGAATATTGGGTTATGACTTGACTAGGGTCTTTCGGTGATTGGCCACCGTCGTACCGTCTGACTTTAGAGACAAGGGGTTGACTAACACATAGTGATGTGTATCGCCAAAGAGTTGACTAGTCAACCACTGAGAATCACATAGAGATGTGAATGGTAAAGGGTTACCTACCTATCGAAATTATCTTGGTTGATCGACCACCGCCGGGAATCGAGGTAACTAGATGGGATCTCAAATTTACTAAAGAATTTTGAAAAATTCTTGAAAGTCAATTGGAAGTAGTTGACTAGTGGGAGCAAAATCATAAACCAAAAGACCATTTTTGATTTTGCGTATATAAACAACAACACTCTTTTATTTTCATTTTTATGTTGTAGTTTTAGCAAACTTTATATTTATGTTTAATTCTCGATTAGTAAAACCAAATTATGACTGTTAATTTTGAGAAACGTTCTCAAATATGGTTAAGTAATTTTAATCCTTTTAAAATAAGCAATGACATGAGCCATCCCGTTATAGTAGTTAGAGACAAGGAGATTACATAATTGATGCGAAAGGTTCGAGACTTTAATTATTAATGAAAGCGAAGCTCATGATATGATTAAATCATTTGAAATAAGTTTCAACGAATTAGTCATATATTGGATACGATCCAAGATGATCATTCAGTCATACGATGACAATTAATTCGAACGTTGGATAAGAATGACTACATCTAATTTTGGAAAGGTTGTTTTCAAAATTATAAGATTTAAGTATCGACTTAATTCTATCATTGCTTAAAGGTTAATTAAATAGTCAATATTTTGAATACGATTCAAAAGGATGAATAAACTATTTAATAAACTTTAGATTTTCCTTATGAAAGGAAATTGAAAACATAGCTCTTGTGATCTTTCTTAAGTCTTATGAAGACTACAATAAGAAACATTTCTCAAGTGCTTAAAGGATTAAAAGGGAGAGTTAGGGCATGTGCTTAAATATAGAGAACTTATTGAAGTTTCTATTATAGGCAAGTCTGTTGAGATAAATCTATCTAAGCTCAAGTCAACTCTTAGATATATGATATCTTACGAGTGTGATTAAATTAGAAAGATTAAATACTGAGATATGGAAGGTGAAGCAAATGTTGTAATACTTACCATATTCGGATCTAGTAAAGCGATAAAGGGAACTAAATAAATGTTGTTATGCTCCGGTTCTTATGAAGAACATGTTTTCGATTCTAGAGTTTAGGATTTAGTAGACATATTCAATTGTAAAGAATAAATGTTATTCCGATAAAGTTGGAAGGTCACTTGAATCTAACATACTAGATTGATGTCACTATATAGTTGATATATGTGACAAGATCTCAACTAAATATTTGTGTGGTCATATCCTTAATATTTGTGGTTGTTCTAGACATAGTCTCTCCGGGAGGGAAGCGTGTAATTAAACGTCATTACGATGATGTTGAACCATATGATTATGAATCATGTGGGTAATACGTATCTTACCTAAAGATGACTAAAATACCTTTTATGAAAAGGTTGTAAAATCTAGAAAAATTGTCTCAAGCCTAAACATACCGATGTTTGTTGGCTTGTGACAATTAATGCCACAAATAATTGTTTATTAGTCTCTACGACTATTTTTAGAAATAGTCAAGTGTACTCATGAAGTGCATAATTCGGAAGCCCGAAAAGTTCGAGCCAAGATGAATATGAGATTGATGAGCTACTTAGGAATTAATCTTCAATTGGATTGAAGTAATTAATACCTGAAGGGTGTTTCAGAAGTCGTCTGAAAAGGAATAAGGTTCTCCCTTCAAGGATACCATCTTTGGGATACGCAATTAGATTGTGTTCCCAAAATGGAAACAACACTTTATATGATAAAGGTGTGACGCAAGCCATGCAAAGTATCCCTTACCCGTTTCGGGATAGTGCCCTTATACTTAACCTAGTTCCAAAGAATAAAGGTTGAATAAATATGGAAGGGATAATGTCGAATCTATCTTAACCGATGATTTGAGGTTGTCATAGGCAAAGTCATAAAGGCTTGGAGCCTAGTACGGCATATGCAACTTTGTGGAATATCTTAGCAAGTACGCTAGATATTATTTACTTGCCCGCGGAGCAAAATGTTTGTCTCCAAACATGCTGTCTTCTAGAGGAAGTGTTTCTTCCAAGAGAAACAGTGGGAGTGAATCAAATCTCAAAAGAGTTTGAGAACCACAAAGACATATTCAACCACAGGAACGTGAGCGGATGCCACATAGCGATGAGGTGTAAAACACCGCCAAAGGCACACAAAAAAGTTCTCAGAAGTCTGTGGATAACCTCAAGCCTGAAAAGGCTGTTGGTATGTTCATCTTGAAGAATGAATATCTCATGACTTATGAAAGAATGTTTGAAAGGCAGGTTTGAGAGATATGGCCAGGAGCCATAGTATCTGAGTTAGATTCCATCAGTAACAACCAGGTTGCGAACCTAGTCTGTCTTACCCAAGGGGAGTGTCCCTGAAAGGCTGACATGGATAGTAATATGATTACCATAAGGCTATAGTGACGGCTGAAGGGTATGAGGTGTAAACCTTGTAATTACCTTTATCTTTGCCGCCAAATGAGCCCGATTCTATTCGAGATGATGCTTGTTATAACTTCGTATCATGGCTATATGATAGTGTTGAAGACGTTGGGCAGAAAGCTCAATGTTCATAGACGATAACATGATATGTAAGCCCTCGAGATCCATTTATGGACTCAAACAAGTTTCTCTAGACGATTTCTTTGTTTGATAATCAAAGGAGTTTGATTTAGTCAAAAGAAGGATATGCCCAATGTGCAAGATGGATAGTGGGAGTGTGTTATGATTTTTGAGCAAGGTATTAGATATCTATCTCGAGAATTATCACCCCATGTCACAGTCAATTAATGTTTGGTAGTTCAAGGTCTTTACGAAAGCACTTGGATTAGCAGTTCTCATTTTTAGAAATAAGAATCTATAGTGATGGATTTAACTGCTGTTAGATTATATAGTTTACCTATATAGATGTGATGCTAAAAGGAGTTTAGCATAGATCGCGACGGGATCTCAAGTAGCCGTGTTCTCAAGATCTATCTATGTTAGGACGTTAGTCCTAAAGGTAAGGTGAAAGATGATGCTTATGGAAGGTTTCTTCACATCGCGATAGGAACCATCTTATAGGTAATGCCGGATGTTCAAAGTCCATGAATAGTCATGAGCAAGTATGAAAGTAAATGCGTAAATGTCGAGAATATCCTTAAACAAGTTAAGGAAAGTTTCTAGTTTATTGAAACTTGGAATTAAATAAACGTAGATATCTGCACGTATATCCCGAGTCTTATGAAGGCGAGTGGGAGCTACAAGATGGGTTTGCGATCACTTTGATTAAGTGACACAAATGAGTGGAAATGTTCTAGCCTATGGGTCATCAGAATTCTACAACCAGGCCAAAACACAAGAGTGCCTTAGAGGCTAGCGGAGCAGCAAGATACATGGATCTGAAGGTTCATTCCTGAACCTTGTACGTTTCTTCCACCTTTTCTATATAGTGATATAGTAAGTGGATTCATTGCTTGAAGCAAGGACCGTGGTCTCGTCGAGAGATTCGTGTGTGTTGAGGTCGCCTTTGACTTGGTCATTTGGAACGTGATATGAAGATAGTCCGAGTCCCCATGGATAGCGATCCGTTCATGGCTAGTGGTTTGGTTCATGAGTAGTATTGCATGAGATTCTTGTGTTTCAACTTGGTCTTGTGTGTGCTAGTGATTGGTTTTAGGCCAAGTGGGAGATTGTTGGAATAGTGTCCTAAACCCAATCGGGTTGGACCGGATCCGACCGGGTCGGATCATTTCTACTATTTCTTTATGTTTGTACATATATTAAATGGCTTTTCTGTTGTCATATATCTGTTCTTCTAAAGAACCAATTGTGAATTGTTATATGATAACGTCCTTAGTATTAAACTGTGGTAGAGAAACCATGATAGGCGATTATGGTTGATGAGATCTCTAATCACTTTAATAAGTTTGATACTTAAATGTCTCTAGGCTGATGTACTATTAAACAGGGCATTGATAGTATAAACAGACTAGCACGTATTAGATGTCTTCTGTCTTTAGGGCAGGGATAGATCTCGTCTATCGAAGTGTAGAGACACTTGGACTGTACGTGGACGTGTATTAGAGAATGCGTACGTTAGACTGACCCACTTACACGGATAAGTGTCACACTATGTGGCGGTTGTGTAATTATCCTTAGGACCGGAGTCTTCATGGCATCACGGTGTGGATTGTCATGCTTTGACACTATTGAGGTTTCCCCTAGCCACGGGGCGATCATGCGGTAGTGATTGGGTATGATATTGAAGCATGCGGAGTATACATGGTTGGTCGTCCGGGAATCGCGTATCCTATGATTGGGATCGAATATCCGAAATGGCCTTCTTATAAGGAATGTCTTACTCTCGTGAATCTTTGCAAAGTGGGAGTAAACGAGTTACTTCGAGAGAGCATGATATTCAGATTATAAGATACGGTCGTTGATGTTTTGACACTTTCGACTAACGACCGTATGGATATTATTACAAATGATAGGATTGTAAGTTACACGGTAATAAAGCTTCACATGAAAGGTAGTAGTCATTGCATTTGACTCTTCCGATGATTGGGGTCACGGTGTGTTGCTTTGACGCTATCCCGTGATCGTTAGGCATGAAGAGGGCATTTTAAGTAATTTGCACTTTGTGTCTACGGCCAACATATTCGGAAGCCTATCGGGTCACACACATAAGAACATCTAGTCGGATTAAAATGTGGTTATAGTAGATAACCAAATAAGGAAAGTTTATCTCGAGACTATAAAGGTTATAGTGGTAAATTAATATGGTGGTATTTATTTATTATGAATAAATTAAATACAAGATATTAATAATATTATATTAATTAAAGAATATTCCGGAAGCCAATTTGTTGGTCTAAGGTGGCGCAATTTGTGTGTGTATAAGATACACTTGGATTGTCTGAATTTAATTAATGATATTACCTATTATTAATATTAGATATTAATAAAATAAAATAATATTGATGTATTATGCATATGTGCGTGTGTGCAATGGTGCAAGTTGGTGCTATGCATGCGCATGTGTGTATGTATATAATATATAGATTTATATGTGTTATTTATATATGTGATATATACATATGTAAGAAATTGATTTATGGTAATAAAATAAAGATAGTCAATATTAGATATTGACAATATTTTAGGAATATTCAATATAAGATATTGACAATATCCTAGATTTATTTAATATGAGATATTATAATAAATGAGATAAATCAATCTATTATATTTTCCTTATTTTATTGGGAAAAGGTTTTCTTCTTTTCTACTCTATTGGGGCGCCACCTATGACTATAAATAGGAGGTGGGTGTCAAGCTCTTTTATACATCACAATTCCAAGAGCTAATAAGTTCTTGTGTAAAATTGGAGCATCCTATGTAGAGTTGGAGAGAGGGAAAAGGCCGGTCTAGCAACCGGAGTTTTCCAATAGCAATCCATGATGGGATTCCGCGGGCGTTCGTGTGGACTAGCGGTGAGGCCGAACACTTGGGCGGCTCTATGCAGAACTACTCTCCTGTAGACGGTCAAAGCGTCGATCTTTTAGATCAACCAAGGTAACCACCGTCTACTATCTATTTGTTTATTGCTTAAACGAAGTCGATCTTGGGTAAAAGGAAATCAAATTTTGAATTCATTGCGTTCCCAGCGTAGATTTCTAACAGTGGTATCGAGAGAGAGCTTGAGTTTAAGCAATAAGCATGTTATTATCGTAGTTAATTTTATCGTTTAAATCACGTAATTAAAAGATGAAAGATTTTTGATTTGCAAAATTGATACATAAAAAAAAAAAAAAAAAAAAAAAAAAGATCTGGTGGTGCTCGGCCGATCGGCGGCACCACCAACCAACGGCGGCGGCGGCGGCGAAGCAGGGCAACTCTTGCCGGCGATCGGTTGACCGTCAATCTTTGGCGGATCTCCAAATTTTTGTTTTGTGTATTTTGTGATTCAATATGGTTTATAGTTGTGATTGTTAATTTCCTTTGTTTAGTTGTGTCGTGCTTTACTAATGGTTCAAATAGTTTGGTAATTTGGGATCTGCCATCAAGATTAAAATAATAATGGTCTTTCCAAAATTTGTTTGGAATAGGCTTGTGCCCTTTCCAAATATTTGATTTGGGAAAAAAAGCAGGCTGCGCCACTTCCAAAATTTTGATTTTGGAAAGTGCGCTTAAACCAAAATTATTTGGCCTTTCCAAATATTTGATTTGGAATAAACTGCAAAGCCTTTCCAAATATTTGATTTGTAAAGGCTGCAGCTTGTGCCACTTCCAAAATTTTGATTTTGGAAAGTGGTCGAGCTAAGCAAATTTGGTTTAGGAAACCAAAAGCATCCTTTTGATTGCGAATCAAAAGGAAAGAAACAAAAGAGAAATAATTTTAATTTTGATTTATTTTGGAATAGTTCTAATTAATTAAAATTAAAATTAAAATCGGTTTAAAATTAATCGTTAATTTTATTTCGATTAAAATCATTTAATTAATTAAATGTTAATTAGTTAATTGATTGGATAAAATTATTTAATAGATTAAATGTTAATTGATTAATTAAGACGCAAGTAGTTAAATTTTAATTTTATCTTTTTCATAAGATTTTATTGTATTGATTAGATATAGTAGATATAATATGATTATATGGACCCAGATTGATCGTGGACTCGAATCGATAGGATAGATGTGAATGATTTAATTTTTCTGTTGGTTTAAAAATTGTCCTAGGCCGTTATGAAGAACGTGACCTAGTTTATTTTCCTGCATTTATCCCATTCCCATTAGCTCCTCCCCCGTTAATGCGGCGGGTGTATTTATTTTATTCGATAGAATTAAATGTAACAAGAATGGAAAGCGGAAGATGGAGACCAAAGAAAGACGAAAATAAAGATCCCATTGGAGAATGGCGCATTAAAGATCCTATTGGCGGTTGCAAAATACCCTTAGATTGTGACCCGCGGTTTAAATCGGTTTGTATTCAAACCGCACTAGAAAAGTCCATGATCATACCGGTTATTTTACGCATTTATTTATTTTGTGCTTGTATTTATTTTATATGATACGATAGATGCATGACTAGGCACGATCTAGATAAATGTGTAGGATGTATGTTTATAGAGATAGACATATTTATGATGAGACCGAAATTAAAATTAATTAAGTGTTAATTTACGAAAAAATACTTCCACAACAAAAATCAAGTCGAAATATTGTCTCCCAATATTATAACGACGGTGAAGAGCCTGTGTTCGGATCCAACTGATCGACCACCGCCGGAGTTGACCTACCACGGGTATATCGTCGTTATTGAGATATGATCGTATGAGATCTCGTGAATATTGGGTTATGACTTGACTAGGGTCTTTCGGTGATTGGCCACCGTCGGGGCCGTCTCGACTTTAGAGACAAGGGTTGACTAACACATAGTGATGTGTATCGCCAAAGAGTTGACTAGTCAACCACTGAGAATCACATAGAGATGTGAATGGTAAAGGGTTACCTACCTATCGAAATTATCTTGGTTGATCGACCACCGCCGGGAATCGAGGTAACTAGATGGGATCTCAGCCACTAAAGAATTTTGAAAAATTCTTGAAAGTCAATTGGAAGTAGTTGACTAGTGGGAGCAAAATCATAAACCAAAAGACCATTTTTGATTTTGCGTGTATAAACAACAACACTCTTTTTATTTTCATTTTTATGTTGTAGTTTTAGCAAACTTTATATTTATGTTTAATTCTCGATTAGTAAAACCAAATTATGATCAATTAATTTTGAGAAACGTTCTCAAATATGGTTAAGTAATTTTAATCCTTTTAAAATAAGCAATGACATGAGCCATCCCGTTATAGTAGTTAGAGACAAGGAGATTACATAATTGATGCAGTGCTTCGAGACTTTAATTATTAATGAAAGCGGAAGCTCATGATATGATTAAATCATTTGAAATAAGTTTCAACGAATTAGTCATATATTGGATACGATCCAAGATGATCATTCAGTCATACGATGACAATTAATTCGAACGTTGGATAAGAATGACTACATCTAATTTTGGAAAGGTTGTTTTCAAAATTATAAGATTTAAGTATCGACTTAATTCTATCATTGCTTAAAGGTTAATTAAATAGTCAATATTTTGAATACGATTCAAAAGGATGAATAAACTATTTAATAAACTTTAGATTTTCCTTATGAAAGGAAATTGAAAACATAGCTCTTGTGATCTTTCTTAAGTCTTATGAAGACTACAATAAGAAACATTTCTCAAGTGCTTAAAGGATTAAAAGGGAGAGTTAGGGCATGTGCTTAAATATAGAGAACTTATTGAAGTTTCTATTATAGGCAAGTCTGTTGAGATAAATCTATCTAAGCTCAAGTCAACTCTTAGATATATGATATCTTACGAGTGTGATTAAATTAGAAAGATTAAATACAGATATGGAAGGTGAAGCAAATGTTGTAATACTTACCATATTCTGGATCTAGTAAACTGATAAGGGAACTAAATAAATGTTGTTATGCTCCGGTTCTTATGAAGAACATGTTTTCAGTTGCAGGTTAGGATTTAGTAGACATATTCAATTGTAAAGAATAAATGTTATTCCGATAAAGTTGGAAGGTCACTGAATCTAACATACTAGATTGATGTCACTATATAGTTGATATATGTGACAAGATCTCAACTAAATATTTGTGTGGCTGTTATCCTTAATATTTGTGGTTGTTCTAGACATAGTCTCTCTGGGAGGGAAGCGTGTAATTAAACGTCATTCTGATGATGTTGAACCATATGATTATGAATCATGTGGGTAATACGTATCTTACCTAAAGATGACTAAAATACCCTTTTATGAAAAGGTTGTAAAATCTAGAAAAATTGTCTGAAGCCTAAACATACCGATGTTTGTTGGCTTGTGACAATTAATGCCACAAATAATTGTTTATTAGTCTCTACGACTATTTTTAGAAATAGTCAAGTGTACTCAGTGAAGTGCATAATTCGGAAGCCCGAAAAGTTCGAGCCAGTATGAATATGAGATTGATGAGCTACTTAGGAATTAATCTTCAATTGGATTGAAGTAATTAATACCTGAAGGGTGTTTCAGAAGTCGTCTGAAAAGGAATAAGTTTCTCCCTTCAAGGATACCATCTTTGGGATACGCAATTAGATTGTGTTCCCAAAATGGAAACAACACTTTATATGATAAAGGTGTGACGCAAGCCATGCAAAGTATCCCTTACCCGTTTCGGGATAGTGCCCTTATACTTAACCTAGTTCCAAAGAATAAAGGTTGAATAAATATGGAAGGGGATAATGTCGAATCTATCTTAACCGATGATTTGAGGTTGTCATAGGCAAAGTCATAAAGGCTTGGAGCCTAGTACGGCATATGCAACTTTGTGGAATATCTTAGCAAGTACGCTAGATATTATTTACTTGCCCGCGGAGCAAAATGTTTGTCTCCAAACATGCTGTCTTCTAGAGGAAGTGTTTCTTCCAAGAGAAACAGTGGGAGTGAATCAAATCTCAAAAGAGTTTGAGAACCACAAAGACATATTCAACCACAGGAACGTGAGCGGATGCCACATAGCGATGAGGTGTAAAACACTGCTCAGTGCACACAAAAGTTCTGTAAGTCTGTGGATAACCTCAAGCCTGAAAAGGCTGTTGGTATGTTCATCTTGAAGAATGAATATCTCATGACTTATGAAAGAATGTTTGAAAGCGGAGTTTGAGAGATATGGCCAGGAGCCATAGTATCTCGAGTTAGATTCCATCAAGAACAACCAGGTTGCGAACCTAGTCCATCTTACCCAAGGGGGAGTGTCCTCTGAAAGGTGACATGGATAGTAATATGATTACCATAAGGCTATAGTGGATGTTTGAAGGTATGAGGTGTAAACCTTGTAATTACCTTTATCTTTGCCAAATGAGCCGATTCTATTCGGGATGATGCTTGTTATAACTTCGTATCATGGCTATATGATAGTGTTGAAGACGTTGGGCGAAAGCTCAATGTTCATAGAGCGATAACATGATATGTAAGCCCTCGAGATCCATTTATGGACTCAAACAAGTTTCTCTAGACGATTTCTTTGTTTGATAATCAAAGGAGTTTGATTTAGTCAAAAGAAGGATATGCCCAATGTGCAAGATGGATAGTGGGAGTGTGTTATGATTTTTGAGCAAGGTATTAGATATCTATCTCGAGAATTATCACCCCATGTCACAGTCAATTAATGTTTGGTAGTTCAAGGTCTTTACGAAAGCACTTGGATTAGCAGTTCTCATTTTTAGAAATAAGAATCTATAGTGATGGATTTAACTGCTGTTAGATTATATAGTTTACCTATATAGATGTGATGCTAAAAGGAGTTTAGCATAGATCGCGACGGGGATACTGCTAGCCAGTGTTCTCAAGATCTATCTATGTTAGGGCGTTAGTCCCAAAGGTAAGGTGAAAGATGATGCTTATGGAAGGTTTCTTCACATCTCTGCGATAGGAACCATCTTATAGGTAATGCCGGATGTTCAAAGTCCATGAATAGTCATGAGCAAGTATGAAAGTAAATCTGGTAAATGTCGAGAATATCCTTAAACAAGTTAAGGAAAGTTTCCTAGTTTATTGAAACTTGGAATTAAATAAACGTAGATATACAGACGTATATCCTGAGTCTTATGAAGGCGAGTGGGAGCTACAGTATGGGTTTGCGATCACTTTGATTAAGTGACACAGTGAGCTGGAAATGTTCTAGCCTATGGGTCACTGTAAATTCTACAACCAGGCCAAAACACAGTAGTGCCTTAGAGGCGCAGCGGGAGCGATACATGGATCTGAAGGTTTCATTCCTGAACCTTGTACAGTTCTTCCACCTTTCTATATAGCCGATATAGTAAGTGGATTCATTGCTTGAAGCAAGGACCAGGGGTCTCGTCGAGAGATTCGTGTGTGTGTTGAGGCTGTTTCTTTGACTTGGTCATTTGGAACGTGATATGAAGATAGTCCGAGTCCCCATGGATAGCGATCCGTTCATGGCTGGAAATAATGTTGCGAGTATTGCATGAGATTCTTGTGTTTCAACTTGGTCTTGTGTGTGCTAGTGATTGGTTTTAGGCCAAGTGGGAGATTGTTGGAATAGTGTCCTAAACCCAATCGGGTTGGACCGGATCCGACCGGGTCGGATCATTTCTACTATTTCTTTATGTTTGTACATATATTAAATGGCTTTTACATTTGTCATATATCTGTTTTTCTAAAGAACCAATTGTGAATTGTTATATGATAACGTCCTTAGTATTAAATCGTGGTAGAAAACCATGATAGGCGATTATGGTTGATGAGATCTCTAATCACTTTAATAAGTTTGATACTTAAATGTCTCTGAGGTGATGTACTATTAAACAGGGCATTGATAGTATAAATGACTAGCACGTATTAGATGTCTTCTGCTTTAGAGGCGTGGATAGATCTCGTCTATCGAAGTGTAGAGACACTTGGGTATGCGTGGGCGTGTATTAGAGAATGCGTGCGTTAGGCGACCCACTTACGAGATAAGTGTCACACTATGTGGCGGTTGTGTAATTATCCTTAGGACCGAGTCTTCATGGCATCACGGTGTGGATTGTCATGCTTTGACACTATTGAGGTTTCCACAGCCACGGGCGATCATGCGGTAGTGATTGGGTATGATATTGAAGCATCGCGGAGTATACATGGTTGGTCGTCCGGGAATCGCGTATCCTATGATTGGGATCGAATATCCGAAATGGCCTTCTTATAAGGAATGTCTTACTCTCGTGAATCTTTGCAAAGTGGGAGTAAACGAGTTACTTCGAGAGAGCATGATATTCAGATTATAAGATACGGTCGTTGATGTTTGACACTTTCGACTAACGACCGTATGGATATTATTACTGATAGGATTGTAAGTTACACGGTAATCTGTTTCACATGAAAGGTAGTAGTCATTGCATTTGACTCTTCCGATGATTGGGGTCACGGTGTGTTGCTGACGCTATCCCGTGATCGTTAGGCATGAAGGGCATTTTAAGTAATTTGCACTTTGTGTCTACGGCCAACATATTCGAAGCCTATCGGGTCACACACATAAGAACATCTAGTCGGATTAAAATGTGGTTATAGTAGATAACCAAATAAGGAAAGTTTATCTCGAGACTATAAAGGTTATATAGTGGTAAATTAATATGGTGGTATTTATTTATTATGAATAAATTAAATACAAGATATTAATAATATTATATTAATTAAAGAATATTCCGGAAGCCAATTTGTTGGTCTAAGGTGGCGCAATTTGTGTGTGTATAAGATACACTTGGATTGTGCAATTTAATTAATGATATTACCTATTATTAATATTAGATATTAATAAAATAAAATAATATTGATGTATTATGCATATGTGCGTGTGTGCAATGGTGCAAGTTGGTGCTATGCATGCGCATGTGTGTATGTATATAATATATAGATTTATATGTGTTATTTATATATGTGATATATACACATGTGTAAATTGATTTATGGTAATAAAATAAAGATAGTCAATATTAGATATTGACAATATTTTGGGAATATTCAATATAAGATATTGACAATATCCTAGATTTATTTAATATGAGATATTATAATAAATGAGATAAATCAATCTATTATATTTTCCTTATTTTATTGGGAAAAGGTTTTCTTCTTTTCTACTCTATTGGGGCGCCACCTATGACTATAAATAGGAGGTGGGTGTCAAGCTCTTTTGTACATCACAATTCCAAGAGCTAATAAGTTCTTGTGTAAAATTGGAGAGCATCCTATAGAGAGTTGGAGAGAGGGGAAAAAGGCCGGTCTAGCAACCGGAGTTTTCCAATAGCAATCCATGATGGGATTCCGGCGGGCTGTTCGTGTGGACTAGCGGTAGAGGCCGAACACTTGGGCGGCTCTATGCAGAACTACTCTCCTTAGACGGTCAAAGCGTCGATCTTTTAGATCAACCAAGGTAACCACCGTCTACTATCTATTTGTTTATTGCTTAAACGAAGTCGATCTTGGGTAAAAGGAAATCAAATTTTTGAATTCCGCTGCGTTCCCGCGTAGATTTCCTAACAAAAATAACCGTAACGCCCCCAGACCCCGGGCCTGGTAGCGCTAAACGAGTCATAAATGGTCCGGTCAACTGCTTAGACCGTCGTCCTCGATTGGTCTAAAAGGGCTAACCCGAGTTGACATGACATTTATGTCTCACGCTTATATGGGGTGAGCATTCTACTACTTTACCGATGTGGGACTTTACATTCTCCCTCTTGTAAGGGACTGGCGTCCTCGCCAGGACGGCCAAGACTTGTCCTTGTGGACTTGTCTATGTTTCTTCCCTACCAGAGGTAACTAGAGGTCATCCTTACACCGTCTCTAACGGTGCAGCGCATATTTCCATCTGATAGTCGGCTTTGATACCATTCTGTAACTCCCCCAGGCCTCAGGCCTGGTAGCACTAAACAAGTCATAAATGATCCGGTCAACTTCTTAGACCGTCGTCCTCATTTGGTCAAAAAGGGCTAATTCGAGTTGACAAGATATTTATGTCTCACACTTATATGGATGATGAGCATTCTATTACTTTACCAATATGGGACTTTATAATAACACCGAATAAACACCAAAAAAAAAATTATTGCTGAAGAACAAGAAGACAAAATTTGCATAAAAAACAGAAAGTAATAAATATATTGTAGAAGATTGTCAAAGTCTCGTGAATTTCCTATGGGTCTAGCTGCATTTATATAGGCTAAAATTGCTGTAAAATTCAGCTTCAGAACAGATTCCTACTCAATCTTGTAAAATAAAAGATAAGCTTCTTTGTATCTTGCTGAAACTGACCTAAAAACATGTTTTCTTTCCACCGAAGCCTCGATAAAGCACATAGAATCTTTGGTAATAGTGTGAAAGCTTCGGTAATATTTTACAGAACCTCTGGTAACATGAAAAAGAATCTAGATAAATGCTCATGCGCGGGTAGAAGCTTTGGTAAGACTGACCCTCAAAGATCTCCGGCAATCTCTGGTTTCCGAAAACTTCAGTTCAGCTTCACACTTTAGGCCCAATCAGTTATTCCTTCGGTACTAACTCGATTTAACATTCCAGTCTGGTCCAACTTTCGCTCCAATAATCTGGAAACCATAAATAATATACACGAAATGAGTAGATTCCAAAAATATCGACAAATAATACACCAAGTATACAGAAATTACGTATAAAACCATATAAGTTAACCTAATCGTGTCCACAACATGTTTAGCTAAATTAACCCATGATTCACACATTTTAAGCCATTAAACGCAAAAATTCAAGGTAAATTGACGGTAAAATATATCATAAAGTTAATTGAAAGGGAAGAAGATGTCATAAAGTTCATTGGTACAATATGGTTTTGGCAATTTCCAGGCTATGGGATGGTTTGTAGGTTGCTTGTTTTTATCTGTAGTAGATCAAAGGAGCCCTGCTAGACATATATTAGTGCTATTAACCTATGTTAGAAACCATCCCCATTTGTTGGAGTATATGTTCAAATGTTGGTTTTGTTTCATTGTGAACTACGTATGTATGTTTGTTGTTTCATGATGGATTTTGGTTTCAAAGTTGTATTTAAAATGGCAGTGACATTCCACCTGTAGAAAGTCAAATGTAAGGTCAACATTCCACTTTGCAGAGGTCTAATATCTATTTTTGACCCGTGTAAAGTCGAATCTTGCCCGAAGTGTGGTAGTGCCACGGTAGATTCAGTGTGACCAGGGCGGATCCAGGAAATTTTTCCAGTGGGGTCACTGGACCATAAAACTACATTTTTTATCCAAAAATTTGTTCCAGTGGGGTCAATGGGACCGAAAACAACATTTTTTAACAATAAAATGACATTTTTAACAACAAAACTACATTATTTTTGTATTAAAAAAATTCCCCGGTTCTTAGTAGGGTCACATGACCCCTATTGAGCTACTTAGATCCGCTCCTAATTGTGACACTGTAGATGTAGTGACATTGTAGATGCAGTAATAGCTGATTTGGTATTCAGAAAGTGTCGATAAAGATGTATTGACAAATGATTTGTGTTTCATAAAGTGTAACTGAAGATGTAGTGGCAACTGATTCGGTTTGCATAAAGTGTCAATAAAGAACATTGACACTTGATCTGGTCTTTATAAAGTGTGAAAGAAGATGTAGTGAGAGATGATTTGGTCTTCAAATGCATCTTCACGTGTCACTGCATCTTCATTTTCATTGTTATTGCATCTTCTGATTTGGTTTTCATAGAGATTCAATGAAAATGCATTGACAATGATTTGATCTTTATAAAGTGTGAATGAAGATGTAGTTTCACATGATATTTTCTTCAAGTACATTTTCAGATATCATTGCATCTTCATCTTCATTGTTACTATATCTTTTGTTATTCCATATGATTTGGTCTTCATAAACTGTCAATAATTACAAAGTGTGAATGAAGATGTAGTAACACGTGATTTGGTGTTCAAGTGCATCTTGACATGTCACTCCATCTTAAGCATCATTTTTATTGCATTTCTGATTTATAGTCTTTATAAAGTGTCAATAAAATGCAGTGACAGTTGATTTAGTCTTTATAAGGTGTGAATGAAGACACATTGAAACATAATAATTTGGTCTTCAAGTGCATATTAAAATGTCAGTGCATCTTCAATTTCATTATTACCACATCTTCAACTTCTCTGCTACTGCATCGTCTGTTACTGCATTTTGCAACTACATGGTGAGAAATCTATTACAAAAATTTCAATTTTAGAAATTACGTCGGAAAAATATTAAATGAGATATTAAAATAAAGAGGAGAAAAAAATATGAATTATGATGAAAGGATTGCGATGATCGGAGTCGTTTGAAATATTTAGTAGGGAGAAAACAAAATTCAATTCGTTTTTGTTTTTATTTTTATTTTCAGTTGTGAAAAAAGTATTAACGATAAATAAATTACCTCGCTAAACGAATATTTTTTCTGGTCCCGATGGTATTCATTTATCGACGTTGGTGTTCAACAAGGAACACCAGTGGCACCGACGTTCCCTTTATAAAGTGTTATAATTTAGAAAACGGCAGTCCACGACTTTCCACTGGTGTTACTTGTTGAACACCAACGTCAGTGGCACACCAGTGGCACCGACGTTTTTTTCATCCGAAAAAATAATCAAAAAATGAGTGTAAATAGTAAAATGGGGTGTGCCAATAGAACCCACATAAATAAATTGACTTCCTCTAAACGACCGTCTCCAGGCTAAGCAAATAAACCAAAAATCCAAACCGAACCGAAAACCAATCCGCACCAACCCGAATTTAACCAATCCAGAACAAACCGAATGAATGGGTTTGGTTTGTAACCACACCGAATAAAAATGGTTTGGATTGGATATTTAACTTTCTACCCAACCCGAATTCTAATATATATATATATACACATACACACGCACACATATTGTGTGTATGTCATCTCTTTTGTGTGTGATAGGGATATATGTTTTGAACATTTTAATGATGTGTAATTGTACTTTTTAGTGTTTTGGGTTGGTTTGTTTCGAAATGTTTGGTTTGTTTATCATTTTCAACTAGGCCTGAGCAATCCGAACCGTAAACCAATCCGAACTGAACCGAAGTAAACCAGACCAAGAGAAAACCGATCAAATCGGTTTGGATTGAAACCGAACCGAATTTAAATGGTCTGGTTTCGGATTACCCTAATTAGAAACCACCCAAACCGAAACCGAACCGAACCGAATTCAATTCCCAACCATATATATATATATATATATATATATATATATATATATATATATATATATATATATATATATATATATATACCCAATATTACTCAACCCAAATAAATCCTAGTAGTACATTAGATGTTGTACTAATTACGCACATGAGTTGCCACTTTTGTACATTTTGTTGTATTAATTAGGGCCATTTTTGAATTGATGATGTAGGTTTGCTGTTGTAATATATGTAATAACAACTAACTAGTAATTAGCCCTGATGTACATTTGCTATATGTTATTAAGTGGCTTTTGAATATGTTGTGTGCACTAATGTTATTAAGTAATTAGCACTGATGTACCTTTAATATATTTTTACTTTATATTTAAATACTTCAGGTGAAAATTGTGATTTATAATAATGTGTAGTTCAGACTTGTGAAACCGAAATCAAACCGGTTTACTACGAACCACGCTCAGGCCTATTTCAAGCATCAATCCAAATTTACTATGAAATAACCGGAACCAAACCATAAAAATAACTTCTCTAAAGACTTAACTCGTTAAACCGAACCGAAACCGAAACCGGTTCGAACCGGCCTTGTTTGGTTTACAACATAATATTTTATTCACCCTATTATCTTATTTATTATTATTTTATTAATTTTATTATAAATTCTCTCATCAATTATTCAACATCAACAAATAAAATAATATTAATCAATTCACTTTATTCATCCACTACACTATTTAATTAATCATTACTTTTTCAATATAATATTTCATTAAACTTTCTCTCACTAATCATGTATTCAACTACACAAATTTCAATACAACATTTCAACTTTATAACCATTATTTTACTATTTTTTTTTTCTTGAATCCAATCAACCCCAATCCAATCCGAAACCAAACAGGACCAGGCTGACTTCATTTTGGTGTGTGTTGGGTTACAAAGTTGTGCCCCCAAACTGACCACCGAATTAGTTAAATGGTACTCTATAAACAGTGAGATACTGTTGTACATTGTTTAGCATTTAGTGATGGTGATGGAAGATGGTGATTGTTAAAGTGTGGGTAGACATGGAAATATGTTGACCAGAAGCTTATCTTTAGTTATTCAAAACAAAAGCTAATTGATATTGGTTTTTTTTTTTTTTTTTTTTTTGTTGGTGTGTTTGGTGAAGATTGTGAAGTTTCCAAGGTGTAGAAAATTGTGAGAAGAAGTGTTACTGAACACTTGGTAAAGACTATTGCACTTCCTGATATTGACCAGAGTTCAGATCCTCATCTCCGTCCCTTTTTGGTGTGGTATTTGTAAGGTTAACTAGTTTTTTTTTTTGGCTAGTTAGGTGCTAACTAAAAAGTATCTAAATGTCGTGATACTTCTAGTTGGGGAATTCAAAAACAACTAAGGTGGTCTTAGAACATTGGAGCTGTAAATAACTAGATTTTCTAGGATCGTTGCTTTAGTTGAGCACGTACAAGTACATGATAGCGTATCGTGTGTGGAGTGATTTACGGAACAAATCCGTAATTAACGGAATAATTACGGATTAAATTATGAAATAAATAATGCGAAAAGATAAATTCGTATTTATCTAACAGATCTAACAAAAACAATGTTTTCGTGCAGATAAATTCTTATTTATCTAAGAAATTTCGATGCATAAATAAAGGACTAGAAATCAAACCGAGGCGAGTAGATACTTTTTCCTTAAGACAAATTGCTTCGATCAGTATGGTGTCCACGGTAGCAGCAACTGTCTCCCAAGATACAACGACTTACGTCTCGGATTTAGAGGCACTTCAAAAATCCGAGCTCCGGCGAACTTACAAAGTGCTCCAACTTTTCTTCGACTCAAGAACTAGATCTATATGCTAGACTTTTTATGGTGGAAAAGACTGGAGAAAATTCGATACTTAAACATTCATCAATGAGGTTCTTTATATAGTTGAGAGGAGGAGCCAATGCTCAAATCTGATTGGCCGAAACACATCATCAAACTTTTCCCCTTGGAAAAGTAACAGCCGACTTTTCCCTCAAGGAAATCATCTAGGCCGAAATTATTACATTAATTTCGAATTAATCCAATCTTCTGATTGGTCGGATGATGTGTCGGCTGAATTCTGATTAGTCGAATGACTTAATGAATTCTGATTGGTCGAATGACACAATCACATTCCAAAATTAATTTTATAGTTAATTTTATAAAGAAATTTTGTCCAAAAAATTAATAGTAACACCCGAACCGAACCGAGACCGAGCCGAGCCGGACTGGAAAATCCAAATTTAGAATCTAAAGAAAATGAATGTAATTAAGTTTTAATTAGAATATTGACCATTACCTTCTGGGTACATTTGTATATTAAATGTAAAAATACTATTCATAAAGAAAAATTAAAAATATGTAAAAATATTATCTAAATGAATATATATTCATTTATCGATAAATGAATAATATATTCATTTATCGATAAATAAATTACCTCGCTAAACGAATATTTTTTTTGGTCCCGATGGTATTCATTTATCGACGTTGGTGTTCAACAAGGAACACCAGTGGCACCGACGTTCCCTTTATAAAGTGTTATAATTTAGAAAACGTCACCCATCGACTTTCCACTTAGTGTTACTTGTTGAACACCAACGCTCGATGCAGACCGACGTTTTTTCATCCAAAAAATAATCAAAAAATGAGTGTAAATAGTAAAATGAGGTGCTAAATAGAACCCACATAAATAAATTGACTTCCTCTAAACGACCGTCTCCAGGCTAAGCAAATAAACCAAAAATCCAAACCGAACCGAAAATCAATCCGCACCAACCCGAATTTAACCAATCCAGAACAAACCGAATGAATGGGTTTGGTTTGTAACCAAACCGAATAAAAATGGTTTGGATTGGATATTTAACTTTCTACCCAACCCGAATTCTAATATATATATATATACACATACACACGCACACATATTGTGTGTATGTCATCTCTTTTGTGTGTGATAGGGATATATGTTTTGAACATTTTAATGATGTGTAATTGTACTTTTTAGTGTTTTGGGTTGGTTTGTTTCGAAATGTTTGGTTTGCTTATCATTTTCAAGTAGGCCTGAGCAAAAAAACCGAAAAACCAATCCGAACCGTAAACCAATCCGAACTGAACCGAAATAAACCAAACCAAGAGAAAACCGATCAAATCGGTTTGGATTGAAACCGAACCGAATTTAAATGGTCTGGTTTCGGATTACCCTAATTAGAAACCACCCAAACCGAACCGAACCGAATTCCCAACCATATATATATACCCAATATTACTCAACCCAAATAAATCCTAGTAGTACATTAGATGTTGTACTAATTACGCACATGAGTTGCCATTTTTGTACATTTTGTTGTATTAATTAGGGCCATGAATGAATTGATGATGTACGTTTGCTGTTGTAATATATGTAATAACAACTAACTAGTAATTAACCCTGATGTACATTTGCTATATGTTATTAAGTGGCTTTTGAATATGTTGTGTGCACTAATGTTATTAAATAATTAGCACTGATGTACCTTTAATATATTTTTACTTTATATTTAAATACTTCAGGTGAAAATTGTGATTTATAATAATGTGTAGTTCAGACTTGTGAAACCGAAACCAAACCGGATCAAAACTGAAACCAACCCAAACCAAACCATTGGGTTCGACATAGTTTGGGTTTGGTTTGGGTGGTAAAATATGTCAACCAAACCGAATAACTATGTGTAAAACCCAAACCGAAACCGACCAAAACGAACCACGCTCAGGCCTGTTTCAAGCATCAATCCAAATTTACTATGAAATAACCGGAACCAAACCATAAAAATAACTTCTCTAAAGACTTAACTCGTTAAACCGAACCGAAACCGAAACCGATTCGAACCGGCCTTGTTTCGTTTCCGACATAATATTTTATTCACCATATTATCTTATTTATTATTATTTTATTAATTTTATTATAAATTCTCTCATCAATTATTCAAGATCAACAAATAAAATAATATTAACCAATTCACTTTATTCATCCACCACACTATTTAACCATTACTTTTTCAATATAATATTTCATTGAGATAAAGAGCCAAAAGTCCTTTTTTGACACAAAATAAATAAATAGGACATACTCATTTTTTTAGTTGCAAAAAGGACAAACAATTTCAGACGGACAAAATTACCCCTTTTATTAAAGAGGGACGCGCGCATATGTATTAAATCTTCCGCTGCTTCAGGTTTGTTTGTTTTTTTTTTTCTTTTTTCAAACAAACGTAACTTTTGATTTATAACTCCGATCATCGAAATTTTTTCACCAAAATTCATGTTTTTTTTGCTCTTCAATTTGAGCCCAAATACGATACCCTTCCGACGTATATTTTGAAAGACGAAAAAATATTTGTATTAACCGGAGCGTTTTTTTCTTATAAACGACCGTAACTTTTGATTTAGAACACCGATCATCAAAATTGTTTCACCAAAGTTCATATTTTTTTTATCTTCATTTTGAGACCGCGTTTGATACCTTTTCGACGTAGTATTTGAAAGCCGAATTTAATTGCAGCATTTACACTAACACGATAATGATGTCGATGCTCGATGCTGAATGATGATCGTGCTCATTTAAAGCTTAATTCAAGTGACTACTTCAAGGCACACATAGTTGGCTCATATAAGACTCATTTAAGGCTTAATTCAAGTGATTAACTATTAAGCCTATGTCAAGTTTATGTGGTTTTGATTGATAAAAGGAATATCATAGATTAACTTGATTAAGGTGTGGTGTTTATAACATGCATGTTCAGCAGTTAATCACTTGAATTAGGCCTATCTATTGTATTAAGGCACACAATATCGCAGATCGACATCGACATCGATGATCGATGATCGATGTCGATGATCGATTATCGATATGATATGATGATCGTGCTCATTTAAAGCTTAATTCAAGTGACTACTTCAAGGCACACATAGCTGGCTAATATAAGGCTCATTTAAGGCTTAATTCAAGTGATTAACTATTAAGCCTATATGAAGTTTATGTGGTTTTGATTGATAAAAGGAATAGCATAGATTAACTTAATTAAGGTGTGGTGTTTATAACATGCGAGGTTCGATGGTTAATCACTTGAATTAAGCCTAAAAGTACATCGACTAAAAAGGTAATACATAGAAGTTCAATACAACAGACTATAGATTTAGTACGATAGTACATCGACTAAAAGGTAATACATAGAAGAACAATACAAGTCCCAAAACGATCAACTATCACCAAATTATAAGAAGGATATTCAAGTTCAAAGAACTAAATTATCATGCCCGAATTCACAAGGTGATGAATTACAAGTTCGATAAAGCCAATGAACTAGGCTATCTATTACATGATGATACAATGTAGATCAAAACCTCAAAGACACCAAGGCACATAGTAAGCCTATGAACTAGAGCCTATCTATTGCATTAAGGCACACAAAGATATCGTGAGTATCGAGATCGCAGATCGATGATCGAAGTATCGATCTCAGTAGTATCGATGATCTCAGAGTATCGATGATCGCCTCAAAATGACTCTCCTTTCGATTTTTGTTCCAAGGTCTATGTCCCCAAGTCCTTGATATGAACTCAATGTCTTCTACAGCTTCAAGCACTAATATTTACTTCTTTTCGGAGCATGTTTCGATACAACTTTTTCTTTAGGATCATTTCTTTTAGGCCTCTTCTTGTTCTTGGGTTCAATCATATTAGGCCACCATGCCAATCGTCTTTCTCTTGCAGCAGACATAAGCCTTAAACAATCGTTCCCATGTTTCTTTCATCATCCGAACCGAAGAGGCATGTCTATTACCGTTTTCGTTCGGTGAATTACCTCCGTCGTGAGGCTCAGGTTTCTTTAACAAGGTACCTAGACTCGACAATTTTTCCGCTGCCTTTGAATTCCATAATCAAGCAAGAATTGCCTTTTTTTCTTCTTCTTTGTAGAGTTGCGGTGAGGCTTATGAAGGCTTGTATAACTTCATCACCATTTTCTTGTATTCTCAATCGAAAAGTTGCACACCAAAAAAAAGCAGATCAAAATCCAAGTTTACACACACATTTGAGTCAAACAAAATGAAGACACAATCTGTTCATTTCAAACAGAATACCTTCTTGATTCTCCCATAGCAGTCTCATTTAAGGCTTAATTCAAGTGACTACTTCAAGGCACATATATCTGGCTCATATAAGGCTCATTTAAGGCTTAATTCAAGAGACAGAATATCATATCTGGCTCATATAAGGCATACAATATCACTAACAGTATCATATACGGCATACAACACCGATGATCGCGAAATGTGATATCATGACGTGATCGTGCTCATTTAAGGCTTAATTCAAGTGACACAAACATGCTCCCACATTTTACACCAATTCACATCTCATCAAGATTCTTTGTGCCAAAAAAATTGGCATCTTATTAACAAGTGGCACAAAATATATACAAGTACAACAAAGAGATACATGTTGCTCCAAAAATAAAAATAAATAGCAGGTAGAACAAGTCTACCAAACGAAAACTATGAACCTACACTTGTCCAAACGCAAAGAGTTGCCGAGGATTGCAACAAAAAGCTAGAAACGACCAAAGAACAAATCAACAATCACCTTACTAACGTAGCAAGTCGAATTGACGGCTTTGAGCGTTGAAGTAGCCATCTGCTTGACCAAAACTTGTCCACCGAACTCGACCGTCTACTTTTCCTCGATCAAGTTTTGAAGCTTCCGAGGAAGATCGTTCTCGACAATCGCTTGTTTAGGATGTGGATGACATTCCTCAATCTCCCAATATATGGGATTGGAGCTTTTTTTTTAAGGACAAAAAATAGGTAATCAAACTATCAAAACTTCCATGTCTGTGTATCCAACAAGAAGCAACATAACGAGAAAAGAAAAAGAAAAACAATTTTAATACAAAGTTGTACCAAGATCACAAAGGGGATTTCCCACGGTGAATATAATGTAATAACTCTTCAAATTTCTGCTGCAGCCAAGAGAGAACCAAAAAATGAAGCACAAAAACTACCAATGTAGTATCAAGAAGAAATCCGTGCAAGAACAGAGTACTTAAGAACGATAAAAGGACTTCAAATCAGAAGCTAATTCGCTGACAAAAACATCATTCCAACTTAATCTGTCATTCGTCGTGTTTACTTCTCAGATGAATTCAGCCCTCTCTTCTTTCCAAAACCAACAACGGCGGTGACAAATCGGCGATTGTATTACATACGCTTATGAGCACGCCCACGGGCTTTTCTTCTGCCTTGTTTTGCTACTACTTTTTGGTCCGGCCTCTCACCTTTCCGGCACAAGCCAAAGATCTCGTGAACCATACCCATGGTTGAAGATCTTTGAGGAACCTTCGCTGCAATCTGCTGCCATTGATCAAATGAGGATCGGTATTGGAGCTTCTTTTGCCATGGATTTGATGGAAATGGAAAAGTGGGTTTCACGAGAGTAAGAAAGCTTGACTTCATCCTTAAATTAGGACGCGATGCTCATTAGGGTATTTTAGTCAGCTTAAATTATTTTGTCGCTTTATCAGAATTAAAAATTAAATGTGGATTAAAGATTAATTAAAAGGAGAAAAGTGGACTTTTACCTATTTTTTCCTATTTCATTAAACTTTCTCTCACTAATCATGTATTCAACTACACAAATTAATACAACATTTCAACTTTATAACCATTATTTCACTATTTTTTTTTCCGAATCCAATCAACCTCAATCCAATCCAAACCAAATAATATGACTGAAAATGACTTATTTTGGTGTGTGTTGGGTTACAAAGTTGTGCCCCCAAACTGACTACGGAATTTTAAACCGAACCGAACCCACTGACCTAAGATCAACCTACCTACTCTCCATCAACAATAGTAAGAACCCTAATCCTAAACCTTGCTTGGCCTGTTTTCCTACATTTTACAACATTCTCTCCGCACGATATGGATATGGATATAATCGGGAAAAAACATAATAAGATGGGCAGTCCTCGTCTTCCTGAAGAAGTAATTGAAGACATCATTGTGAAGTTACCTGCGAAATCTATCATCCGGTTTCAGGCTGTAAGGAAATCATGGTTTGATCTTATAAAAAGCAGTCGTTTCATACGCAAGCACCAAATCGAAAGTGAGGAATGTTTTCTTGCTTTGTGTTTCATCGCTCCCCCACTTGGAGTGCAGTGGAATTCGGCGGAATTATCCACACCGTTTAATTGTGATTGGAAAAAAGGAGCCAATTTTTTTAAACTGCATATACTGCCAGGTCTTAATGTTGATCTCTCCCCTTCCTGCGACTTTTATTTGGAGGGTGATCGCAATTGGTATGCTGTATGTGATTACAATGGGATACTGTGTTTGACAAATTACAAAAGTATTATGTTGGTTAATCCATCTTGGAAGGAGATGAAAACGGTCCCAAATCTCAGCCCGGATCCTCAAATGTATTGGTTTTGCAGATTAGTTGGTTTTGGATTCGATATTATGACCATGGATTTTAAGGTTGTTAGAGTATTGAGGTGTACTACAAGGTCCGGTGAATCTGTTCTTGAAGTAAGAGTTGAAGTATACAGCTTAAGATCGAATTCTTGGAGAGAATTGAATGGATTTCTTTTTCCAGAGTTGCTTAATTATGCTGTTGCATGTTGCACCTTCTTCAAGGTGTCATTTACTGGTGTTTCTACAGAATAATCCTCACTTTCAACATGTCTAATAATTTGTTTAACCAATTGGAATTTCCTCAAGGTTTGGATAAATCTAGCGATTCTTTTAATCTTTTTGTTTTGAACCATGAGTCCCTTGCTTTTCTTTCATACACTCGATCCTCTAATTTTGTGGGTGTCTGGATACTGAATGAACACGGTACTGAAGCAACCTGGACCAAACTGTATTCGATCGGACCTCTAACTCATTTTGAAAAACCATTGTCTTTTTGGACGAAGCATAAATTCATTTACAAAGAAACCAATGGAAAGATAATCTTATATGATCTACTCAATCATAACACCTCTGTAGTTTGTGATGTATCACAAATTCGGTTATCTGATGCGCGTTTGAAGGATTGCTTGGAGTTTGGGGTATACAGGCCAAGTTTAGTATCAATCAACATGTGAACAAATTCGGTATGTGGTACTTATGCAGAGAAGAAATTATTTCATGGATGTGGAAACTACATTTGTAATGTCTTTACTGCTTAATATGATGAAGTTCTGTTTCTATGAATTTAGTGCTTTGGAAATGTCTAGATTTTATAAATTAATGTTATATATGTTCGTACTAATTGCGTCCTTATATATTTTTTGATTCCGATTTTTGCATGTACCTTAGATTTCTTTCTTTAATGGAATGATGGAAAATCATCAATTTTTTTCTAAACTGTAGTTATATCTGTGCTGATCAGTTTCTGTTCTTGATAGAAATTTACAGAAGCCAATGTCTTGGTTCTTCTGTTTTTGACAGATTAGGAGTTTTAAATAGGAGAGATTTTATGGTGCAACGGTTGTAGGAAGGTTATACCAAGTGGCATACATTAGAGCCTCTCATTTTTACTCTCTTTCACATAATACACTTTTATCGTGTGTGAGAGGTTAGAAATGAGTGGTTGTAATGTATGCCACTTGGTAAAACCTTCCTACAACGGTTGTATTTTAAAATTTCACTTTAAATAGACGGGTTGCACCTTTTCTAATCGAACAAGATATCAAAATCGATAGAATTTCGGATCCCTTTTGCAAACAGATGGACTTGTTATAACAGCATTCTTTTAACCAATGTGTAGCTTTATTTTGCAGCCATTCCACTCAGGGAAATGGGCTCATAAAGGCTTTATCTGGGAAATAATCAATATAGGTAAACTCTTTGTTATCTCACCAGAATACTATATTTTCCCTTTATCTGAGTTTCTTATTTCTTGTCATCTTGTCACTCTGTGTGGTGCACAATGGGCATGGTTTGCTAGACAAAATACTGTGTGCTTACCGAATTAGTTAAACAAGAAAGAAACTGATTTTCTTTCTTGGATTCACCCAATCCTAGTTTTTTTTGGACTAGTTAGGTGCAAACTAAAAAGTATCGAAGTGTTTGTGATACTTGTAGTTGGTTTCTAGTTGGGGAATTCAAACAACTAAGATGTTAACGCGAACCTAAAAGAAGGCGGTCTTAGAATATTGGAGCTGTAAATAACTAGGATTTTCCAAGATCGTTGTTTTCGTTGAGCACGTAGAAGTATGTTGAAATTGAGGATTGTAAAAACGGGAAATCATACAATGTTAGATCTCAAAACTTCATCATCTTCAGGCCTGAACAAGATTATGCGGGTTGTTGTCTTTGATGCGTATGTTTGTTTAGTATGCTTGGTGAATTTGAAACATTATGCAATATGAGACAAGTCTCTAAATGATTTTGTTGGATTTTAAAGTTTTTTACTTGACGTCTTGCTGTCCTAGCTTTGTTTAGTATGCTTGGTGAATTTGAAACATTATGCAATATGAGACAAGTCTTTAAATGATTTTGTTGGATTTTAAAGTTTTTTCTTGACATCTTGTTGTCCTAGCTTTGACAAGAATGTACCATGTCGGGGGGCAAGAGGTTTTGAAAGCAAAAAATGTCCAAACTCTAGGTGCATTCTTCACAGAGTGCTTCAGGGAATCTGAAAGGTTGTACATGTTCTTGTTGTGGTGGCAAAGATTTGGGGCATAGAGTTGCTGCTATCTTGAATGTAAGTGTATTTTGAAGTGACACTGGCAGTTTGTTAATGTAAATGTATGTTTATTTTGCAGCGACACTGAATGTATGCCATTGTGGCTGTTTTTGTATTTTGCAGTGATGGTGAATGGTATGTATTTTGCATAGTGTATGTAGTAGTTAGTGTAATTGTATGTATGTGATGTGTGACATTGATTGTGAAGATTTATTATTTCAATATGTGACATTATGTGACTGCAATGGTCATTATGTTTCTGCAATTATTCAGTAACAGTGACATTATGTTTTAACTTGTTATTGTGATTGCATATAGTTACTGCTAGGGTTGTACACCAGTGGCGGATCCACGTACTCCGGGGAGGTCACGTGACCCCACTGGATTTAAATTTTTATTTTTTATTTTTATTTAATATGAAAACGATATAGTTTTGTTGTTAAAAAATGTCGTTTTGTCGATAAAAATTGATGTTTTAATTTCAATTGGCCCACTGGAATTTTTTGATAAAAGATGTAATTTTAGACTCATGACACCACCTGGAATAAATTCACTGATCCGCCATCTGGTGTACATGGTTCGCTCGAGATCGGTTAATGGCGTAATCGAATCCAAACCGAACCGTTTGTAAAAGAAAACCGACCGACCGAACCGACCATAATAAAATCAAAAGTAAATAATTAGAGATAATCGAATTGAACCGAACTGAAATAAACGGTTGATTAACCGAAAAAATCGAATCGAAATAACCAAATTTCATCCATATTATACAATTACAACAGTTTGATTCAATATATGGTTATAAACGGTTTGGTTTTTTCGGTTCGGTTTTCGATTCGGTTTCTGTTCGGTTCGGATAATTTACACAATAACCGTAACCGAACCGAAAATTTCAGTTTATCCATTTTGAAAACTGAACCGTAGCTCTTATTACCCGAACCGAACCGAACTACTCCGGTTCGGTTTGGTTTCAGGTTATCAGTATCCGTGTACACCCTACTGCATAGAAGAAGTATGTGACAAGATAAAACAGAAAGCAACATACATTGATTTGACAAATGAAATTAAGTAATTCAAAAATGTTGTATATAGTATACTACTAACATAAAAAAGGACATTATAATTTGTACTTCAAAAAAACTACAACAACAACAACAACAAAAAAAAAAAAAAAAAAAAAAAAAAAGGAATTTATCATGATGCTGTTTACAATCATCTCTTTCATTTGCCAGACTTCTTTATCTGCCAAATTTGTTTAAATTGGTTTATCTGTTAAGAGTCTGTTAATGCAGCATATCATATAAACAGCACAATCACACCTGCAGTAGTTGTGAAAATAGTTGTAGCTCAATGGATTAATGGTTGTATTCCTTTACAGACGTAATCATTTGCATTACAATGTATTAGTAATCGGATTTCATAACGTAAACAATACTTACGATTCAATATCTTGCAGTGGCAGGTTTTCAACTTTCACTCCTCGGCCATGTGTTTTCGGGTTCCTCCTCGATTTTGTGGCTTCATTGGGGTGCAAACACTTCCAAATATATGATTGTTGTTAATGTCTAATTGCAATAGATTAGTTACTGCAGTATATTAATAATAATATAAACAACCATAAGCACAGATATCACATTAACACAATATGTAACACCTTATGTATATACAGTAACACTAACACAGATTTTAAGATTCTTGACCGAACTTTTGGCTCCACATTTATGAATAAGATTTTTGAGCCATGCTTTCATTTTCCTTTGCCTTGTCTTCAAGTTGTTCGATTTTGAAATTTGCCATTTCCAGTTCATTCTCAAACTTTTTTCTGGCCAACTTCTCATTCTCTAGTTCACATAACAACTCGGTTTTCTTAGTAACTTCTTCATCCAATGCTATTTCCATCTCAAAATGCTCAGCAGCCATTGTTTCTTGCTTTCCAATTAGATTCACTTGTTCCCACTTAAGGCTATCCACAATTCCCTTAAGCCTTGAAATTTCTTCTTCAAGCTTTTTCGTTTTATCATCTTTCTTACGGCCCTGCACGAATATTGCATGTTAGATTTGTATGTTATTGTATATGTTACTGTGACGAATACCGTAACAATTTCATGTTAGTTTTAGAGTCATATGTAGTACATGTATATGCATTGCATATGCAGTGACATGTAGTTCCATGTAGAAAATATGCATTCTATTTCTTACATTTTTCTCTTTGATGTTTTCTTTAGTCAACCTTCCCTTCCTCTTTCCAAGCATATTAACTGTCTTCCCTTTTTCTTTCTTCTTCTTATGTTCATCCTATAATATGAAAAGAAAAGATAAAAAAACGGTTACTTCTTGAATATATATAGTAGGTTGAAAAAAAGACTAAATATGTAGCCATACCCGATCAGCCCCGGTGTTTTCAATTGGTGCATGTGGAAGTAATGAGAATGTAAGTATATCAGACATTATAGTGGATTTGCATTGTATATGCAGTGACATGTAGTTCCATGTAGAAAGTATGCATTCTATTTCTTACATTTTTCTCTTTGATGTTTTCCTTAGTCAACCTTCCCTTCCTCTTTCCAAGCATATTAACTATCTTCCCTTTTTCTTTCTTCTTCTTATGTTCATCCTATAATATGAAAAGAAAAAAAGAACCGGTTACTTCTTGAATATACATAGTAGGTTGAAAAAAAGACTAAATATGTAGTCATACCTGATCAGCCCCGGTGTTTTCAATTGGTGCATGTGGAAGTAATGAGAATGTAAGCATATCAGGTATATCCCGTGCCTTTTCTCCTTCTGGATTATCCCCTGGTTCTTCATTATTTTCAATGTCTTTTTCAACTTGTGTTGCTTCACTTTCTTGGTTTCCTTCTGAACTATATCCTGATTCTACACCCGATCCTTCTTCTGCACTGTCTCCTGAACTCTCCTCCTTGTAGTTCTTAACTATTTTCACTCTCTTAAACTTTCTCTTCATTAAGTCCACCAATTTTTCATCATCGGCTACTGATTGTTCTAAACCTAAATCCTGTTCAATGACAATTTTCTTTGCCTTTCGCTTTCCGTTCAAGCTTTTAATTAGGTATTCTTCAGCAATTGTAGGCATCAACTCATTGCTATTGAACTACAATACAACATATATAAGTCATGTTAGGTTGTTATTTGACAATGTTACTGTGAAGAAATGCAAGCATCAAAAAATTTGAAGTGTTGTTGTGAAAAATAGTAGATCTTACCCACTTTTTATCCTCCTTGTAAAGTACACATTTTTCAACTAGTTTTTCCAACTTTTTTAGCTTCCACTTTGTAATCCTTGGTATTCCCTTTGATGAAATTTCTTGCACTCCCTTCTTCATTGGCTCTTTATCTGTACCATTCTTATACATGTCCTGAATTTCATCCGAGTGCTCGCAGAACCAATACTGCAATGAAATGTAATTTTGTTAGTATGGCATAAGTAACAAAAGTAGAATCAAGGGAAAAGAGAAACGTACAGGTAAGAGCAGAATGCATCCATTCACTTGTTTTGGATTACTCCAATCATCATGCAACCCGTACATCAGTTCATCCAATACATGTTGTGACCAATCATAAGAATTTAATCTGTCAAAATCATCAACATAGTACAAGAACCCTTTGCTATATATGCTCCTGTATTTGAAAATAACAGACTGTGTAGAAGCATTACACACAGTAGCTTCACAGTGTCGTCAATAGATTCTTGGTCCTCATTGTCGACCAGCTCTTTTATTTTGTCTTTTACTTTCTTAGCGCTTAGCCTACCAGCATTTACAAAGTGTCTTGCCTCTAATTCCGATTCTCCTCTTCCATGACCTCTGATATTCCCAACATCTTTTGTTCCATCCTCTATGCCAAAAATTAGTTTGACGTCTAATCTTGTTGGCTTGTAAAACTCAGACCCAAATTTAAATTTTTTGGTTTGTCTATCATAGCAAAGTATCAAATTATCCAACACTGCATCCTTCTTCTTTTCCTTAACGATTTCATCATCATGTAATGCCTTGAAGAAGTGTTTGAATGGAGTTTTTTCGATTGCATCATGGTGCCCTTTTCTTAATTTAATTTTGACTTCTTTGTACAATGTTTGGATACCTTGTAGAGTGCACCTGTACTGCAAATTGTCCCTGGTAGATGAATATTGACTTTTAAGATTCCGAATATCTAGTTCATAAGCAATGACAGTACTATAATCACATGTTGATATGCAATAACAGGACTACACTTCTTGTATTACATTTTGTATGCATTGACACAGTTTGTAGTTACAACATGCCTAGTCATACCGGTTACAATTAAAATACTTGTATATTTTTAAGATTCTAAATGTTGGTATGCAGTGACAACCTAGTAACAAGTTAATATTTACATGTTCATATGCAATAACTAGATGCTAGATGCAGTAACAAGTTAAAATTTACATGTTTAGTTGCAGTAACAGTGTCATACTCACTAACATTTGCACTAATAGAGACGACATTATCTTCGAATTTCATATAAATCAATTCATATATTATACAAAACTCACATGCATTGACATTTTACTTATATGTTGTTTAAATTTAACAATTACGAAGCTTATTGCAGTAACAATTTCATGTAAGCACCGGCATGTAATCAAAATTTCTAAAATATAATTGAATATTTAAGAAAATTCAAACTATTTGAGTTATAAGAACTCACCCTATCGATTCTTCGTTATCTATTTCTTCCATTTTCTTCTTAGATCTTATTTTTCTTCTTCTCATTGTGTAAGAATTGCTTCAACCTTCAATTTCCCTATCTGTCAATGCTGCTTGTTTCTTTCTTATGGTGAAAATTATTGCTTCGGCTTTCGGTTAACTGCAATAGATTGAATTAAAACCAAATTAAAGCCAACCACAGCTTGATTAAAATCGTCAAAAAGAGGAAAACTGAACAGAGAGGCTAAAATGGGGAATTAATGTTCCATACCCAAGAATGTAATAACACAAGAGCCGTTTACAGTCTTCAGACATCCATGAACTGCACATGCATTTACAGGTTGCTCTTCGATTTAGTAGGAATCCACACGATCTGCTATGAATCACCACGATCTGCTCAGATTCTGGCCAGATTCGACATGAAGCAGATTAGAGTAAACAGAAAAAGTTAGGAACTTAGGATTGTGATATCTGTGTAATGGTGTATGGAGAATGTAAAAGGGCGAAAATCGAGAGGGAGGAGAATGAAGATGAACGACGATCGGCGACTGAGTGACTGTAGCAGAGAGGGTTTGAGGAGTGAGGCAAAGTTTCTAGAACAGTGAACGATTAAAGATATTTAGGACAGCAGATAGGTAAATATATATAGTGGACTGGATTTAAGGATTTGGGTTGGGCCCATTCAGATGGCTGGTTCAAGGCTGCATCCATTAAAAAATGGAAGATTTTATGGTCAAGTACTCAAGTGTAAAAATTGTGCTAAATGACACATTAAAGTTTCACTAATTTTATGTTGGTTTTATGATCACAAAACAGGACCGTCATATCAGTATTTTCATCTAATAAAAAAATTTAGAGAGGTAGTTTTTTTTCTTACTAAGGGCCCGTTTTTTTTATTTATTTATAGAAAACAAATACTTTATTAATCAATATCCGCCAAACAAGCGGCTAAAACGTCACCAGAGGGCAAAGCACCCCAAGATGTCCTAACAGAATCTGACTAAACATGCCGAGCTAAAAGATGCGCCTGGACCTTCCTCACACGCCGAATAAATAAAAAGGAAACAGATAAAAAAAACTAGATAAAAAGCGCCAGCGATCATGCGGAAACAATCCTGAAAGTAAGATCTCCACAGGCGTCGTCAAGTCGCGAAACAAAGGCCCGTTTGTTAAACCAACTTATCTCCATTAAATACTTATTCTAAACAAAATAAGAGGTGATAAGTTTAAATGGTGTTTGATAATAATACGACTATCAACCTATTTAATTAAGACTGTCTGAATTTGTTAACAAAATTTTCAATGACTTTGTCGCTACTTATATCTGAAAATCATGCCACGAAAATTTTATCACCCTTGTTTACTTCTATTTAGTTGAAGTCCCCACGTTTAGTGATAGGTGATATTTTTTTTTAAATATATTATACTATAAATGAATGCCAACTGTGTATTAATATTTGTTTATTGATTTTTATTTGACATTGGTGTGTGTATGTATATACACACACTAACACACACATGTATCTATATACACACAACTTTGATAACATTTTGTGTAAAAAAAACTGTATTATTCGAATATCTATTATATTAATTTTCTAATACTTGAAAAGCCACAAGTGACAAATTTTAAAGTTAAAAATTTAACAATTCAGATGATGATGTTATCAAACTGTTTCAAATTTCATATTTCAGTTACTTATAATATTCAGATTTCAGACTTTAGATATTAGACTTCGAATTTAACAAACGGTCCCTAAATTTCAAATTTATGGATCACCAAGTCAGATTTGGTTTTGAACCAAGATAAAATTTTTGTTAGAGTGTTTTTATTTTATTTCTTTCTCATGGTACAAGTTTTCTAGAGCGTGTATATTGTACAATTTGTTAATATAAAAGATTTATTAATGACCCTAAAAAAAAGATTTATTAATGTGTATTTCTGTTAACGCGTCATTTAAATTTCGGACACCATATTTTTTTTAATTAATTTATTATGTATAGCATTTCAAAATTATTTCGACACCTCACATATTACAAACGTTTTACCATCCATAAATGGATACCATTTATCCCAGCTCTTTCCTTCAAGACCTCTTTCATTAACGACATTTTGAAATTCTTTGAAGCTTTGATCAGCATTAGGTGGATTATATTTTGACTTCAGTTTCCTTTTTGTTTTAAAAACGACATATTATGCTCTCTCTTTTTTTAACCTTAAAAACAAATCGAGACCCTCACGTCTGGTAAGATCCTTGTAAGGGTTCTTTTGTCATGGCTTATTGAATTCTTTTGACAGCTTATCATCAATTGTCAATATTTTTGAAGCTGATCATTCGAATTCTTCTTCTACATGCGATATATCTTCAGATCTTGTAGTACGGAACGTCGCTCCTTCCCTATTATTAAATCTTTCTTCCCATGTTTCTCTTTCCCCTTTGTTGTTGCGTCTTCCCCGGGATAACTCTTCCTTATCCTCCCTTTTGGCATCAACAATAAAGGTTAAGAGGATGTTGATCAGATTTTCCTGGGATTTTATCAGATCACCCACCTTCTTGTCAACCAAAGAAATCTTGTCTTCATCTTCGCTGAAGTTCTAATTCACGTTATTGTTAGATGTAGTGCCTGCAAGACAATTTTTATAATTATTTTTAATTAATAAATAATATATTTATTTAGCATCTTATTATTTGCTTCGTGCTTATAAGTAATACAACATTGAAAACTCTAACTCATATCACATGTAGCCATGTAACTTAGTGTGTATCACACGCGATGATTAAATTTATGATGATACACTTAAATTGTTAGTCTGTGGTGAACTTATTCAAAGTTTAAGGTCTATTGATTAAACCATCAATGATGCGTCCATAACATTTTATAATTTAACCGTCTTATCTGGACCGTCGATATTGGTTAAATAAATGGAGCTTTATATATAGGATTGTACTGATTTAATCCGCATATCTCGTATAATTCTTTAATTGAGAAACCTTATAAAATGATAAGATGACAAAATGATCATATATATATCAACCTTAATCCTGAATTGATTGCAGACTCATTCTTGTTTCAATATAAGGTTTGATGTACGTGTTCGTTAAGAACTGTTAAGTGGTGCGGTCCGAATCACTTTCACGTTGGCACTATTCGGGAATGGGTAAATATGGAATTCATTCATTCTTTGGGAAGTAGAAAGACAATCATCTTATTTTATTAATCCTAGAAACTGATCAATCCTGAGAGTTTGTATTGGTTATGAATTAATTAATGGCTAGTGGTAAATAAGAATAACATGTAATGAAGAATGTTTACGGAAGCTTTCCTACTTCATAACGAATAGTCATGTAACTCAAATATACACATTTTTAGGGTACGGAAATTGATCGGTTACATAACTTACCCGAAAAATTATAACTGTATAAATGTATGTTTGGATTGAACCGTATGACACTCATAAAATTTATTGATTTTACATAACTTACACACAAAAAAACAAACTTACATTCCATGCATTTTAGACACAATTAATACACTTTCCGGTGGAATCATCGTTTGTGTGTACACATTCATGGGCAAATAACATCCATGGATGTTGCACAGAATTTTTGCATCAAGTACAACTACATATAAATACCAAGCAAAACTGCAAAATTGGTCTAGTCCAAAAATACAAAGAAAGCCCCTCTATTTCACAAAAATGACAGGCAAACCATTAGCATCCTTTTATTTTGATCACTTTGCCTCACAACAGCTCACTTCTTTTACAAAATTTATACAGTTATAACTTTAAACCCGTAATTTCGTAGCCTTTCGTCCTCCAAAATATTTGGGTCATCTTGTTAAAAAAACTTATTGACATTCAACATTTCAATAATATAATTTTAGCATTAATTTTCTGCCTTGTCTCCAGATTCTTTTTAAGGCATTTTTCACCGTAAGTGCAAGTTACTGAGAAAATCTGATAACCTGAAAAGACAATGCAAAAGCATGAGCAAGATGCACAGGACACTACAAAAAACTTGCTATTTAGCGGCGGATTTTAACGGTGGATTTTAAATTCCACCGTTAGTGATGTGGTTTAGCGGTGGTTTTTATACATCCGCCGATAAAACAAATAAAGACTTTCTTTTAGCGGTGGATTAAAAAATTCCGTAACAAAAACCTTTCTTTTATCGGTGGTCTATAAACACCCGCCGCTATTGCTATTTTTATTTTTGTAATACGTACAGTAGTTAGTAAAGTTTTAATATACTGTTTATTTATTTTAAGTTCTTTACTTCTTTTTTAAATACCTTTACATTACCTAAAACAAAGTATATTACGATCTCAAAAATCAACGCAACGCTAGTCTGCGGCGGCAATCAACAAAACCCTGGCTTCCATCGGCGCGATCTAACCTTTCTCCATTCATTCAATGAAGTCATGAGTGAGGTATTTTCTTGCCAGTGCGATGCTTTTTTTTTCATGGTTCAGGTAGGTTCTACTATAATGTGCTGAGCAGGTCCTTGTGTTGTGTCAGTCACCTTATTATGTGTCTTGTTAAGACCAGCCTGCACTTTATGAGTCTGATTATGCTAGTTGCCTGCTATAAAAGTCAGCTGCATCATATCACTAAACTCTGTGGTGCAAGGTGGTGAGTCTACTTAGATCTGCAGAATGATTTGTTGCGTGTGCTGCTCTTATAAACAGGGTAATGTCAAATACACTTTTCCATTATGACCAGTCTTGGAGTGTCCAGACATGTCCGCACCATGCCCAGTGTGCCCCATGCTTTGCATTGGCTTCAAATCTTGTTAGCATCATGTTTTAGGTTGTTTTGTTCAAGTCTTGTTGGTTTTTGACCTTGTCGGGACATGTCCTGGACATGTCCAGACCATGCCCAGCTGTGCCCCATGCTTTGCATTGGCTTCAAATCTTGTTAGCATCATGTTTTGGGTTGTTTTGTTCAAGTCTTGTTGGTTTTGACCTTGTCCAGGGCGTGCCCATGACTAATCAACTTTTTAACAATCGTTTTGATTCCGTAAAGTCATCATTTTTATAAGGATTGAGCTGTCCAGTTTTTGGTTTATGGGTTTTTGTTCTAGTGTATTTCAAGACTTGTGCATGCTTTGAGTTTTCGGTATAGTATATAATAACTTATTGAGTGTGTTTTTTAATCATTTCTCACCTTTGGAAATTATGGTAAGGAGACCTAAAGCTAGCCCATGGAAGTCGGAATAGGCTCAGTGCCTAAAGATGGAAATTGCTGCTTGGTGCTCTTATTTATTATTTTTGTTGAATTGAACCTGTTTTTTTTATTATATATTATATTTATTATTTATCAGTTTTGTGAATTAAACCTGTAAAGATCATTTATTATTTATTATGTTATTTTATATGCGGTGGAAATCCGCCGCTAAAACCATTTTTTACCTGCATTATGTTTATTATTGGAAAAATGTTTTCCTGGCGGTTTTTAGACAATTACCGGCGGATAAAAAGCCACTGCTGAATTTTCTTAGCGGCGGATGCAGAAATCCGCCAGCAAAGGGCTTAAAAGTTTTAGCGGCGAAGGCAAATACGGCGGATTTTAGTCCGCCGCGAAAAAGTTTTAGTGGCGGATTCCCAGATTTCGCGGTGAAAAATTTCCGCCGCTAGTGAGAGTCAGAACACATGGTTTTATGGTGTTTTAATTGTACAAAATTTAATGCGTTACATCTACTCGTTCCTACTCCCTTTTGTTATGAATATGAAACTGGAAAAGAAAAGAAAAAGAAGCTGCATAATAGATAAAGAAGATAAGATGATTGTTTATTTCATGTCTTTGGAAACTTGAACTTTACAAGATGAAGATTTCTTTGTGCTCTGCATACCTTTATATAGATAGGTAGCTAACAGCAGCTTATAAGAATCTAACTTACTAGTTAAGTTACAAAACCGACTTGACAACTAACTTACATAACTGACTAACTAACTTGACACCTAACTTCATGTAGTTGTATTATCATCAACACCCCCCTCAAGTGGAATGTGAGGGCATTGCTAGCTTGACACCTAACTTCATGTAGTTGTAGTCTCATCGCCAGGTGCATATATGTTCTGGATAGGGTATGCTTTTAGTAATCTGTTCAGAGTAGCATGATCCACTGGTTTGGTAAGTATGTCTGCCAAGTTGTTGACTGTGCTGATAGGCAAGGGTTTTAGGATGCCTTTTTGGTACTTCTCCCTCACAAAATGGCAATCCACTTCTATATGTTTAGTTCTTTCATGGAAAACAGGGTTTTCCACTATGTCAAGTGCACTTTTACTAGCACAATAGAGAGGCATAGGTTGTGGGTGTGGAATCTGGAAGTCCGTGAGTAAATACAAGATCCACTGTACTTCACAAGCTGTAAGGGTCATTGCTCTATACTCTGCCTCAGATGAACTCCTACTAATTGTCTCCTGTTTCTTAGCTTTCCATGAAACAGTGAGTTTGCTAGAAAGATAGTAAAACCAGTGACTGACTTTCTGGTAATGCTGCATCTTGCCCAATCCGAGTCTATAAATGCCTTGATCTGTAATGTACCTGTGGATGGAAATAGAATACCCTGACCAGGTGCATCTTTAAGAAATCTCAGAACTTTGTGTGCAGCTACTAAATGGTTTTCTGTTGGTTTGTCCAGAAACTGGCTCAATTGTTGGATAGCAAAACCTATGTCTAGTCTTGTATTCCCAAGGTATAGCAATTTGCCAACTAAACTTCTGTAGTATGTGTTGTCTTCCAAAGGAGTAGAATCTGATTGCTCTAGTTTTATCTGTGGATTGATAGGAGTTTTAGATGGTTTGGCTCCAATGTAGCCAAGGTGCTGTAATAGGTCTAGACAGTATTTCCTCTGGTTTATAACTATGCCTGCTTTGGATCTAGCTACTTCAAACCCCAAGAAGTATTTCAAGGTCCCAAGGTCCTTGATGGTAAAGGCTGTGTGTAACAGATCTTTTAACTCTTGAATGAGATTAAGTGAAGGGCTTCCCATAATAATGTCATCTACATATACTAATAGTGCCACAAAAGATGATCCTTTCCATTTAGTAAATAGGCTATAATCATTGGATGACTGAGAATATCCAGAATGAAGCAAGCATTGAGTGAGTTTTGCATTCCATTGTCTACTAGCTTGCTTTAATCCATAAAGAGATTTAGTTAGTTTGCAAACAATATTAGGAGCTGTTTGGAGGACTAATGGAGGTTTCATATATACTTCTTCATTGAGGTCTCCATGAAGGAAGGCATTGTTTACATCTAATTGATGTAAATGCCAATTTTGCAAGGATGCAAGGCTGAGAAATAACGTGATTGTAGTCATTTTTGCCACTGGAGAGAAGGTATCCAAGTAGTCTATTCCCTCAGTTTGTGTATAACCTTTTGCAATGAGTCTTGCTTTGTATCTCTCTATGCTTCCATCAGACTTCCTTTTAATTTTGTATACCCATTTGCATCATATAGGAAATTTTCCTGGTGGTAAAGGCACTAAAGTCCAGGTGTTTGTCTTGTGTAAAGCATCTAATTCGAGTTGCATAGCTTTTTGCCATTTTGTGTGTTGAGCTGCTTGTTTATAACTTGTCGGCTCTTGGTCAGATGAGATATTGCAGATAAGACAGTCATATGAGTCAGATACGTGATCATGAGAGAAGACACTTTGAATGGTGTGAGGAGTGCTGCTTTTAGAGCCTAGATTGACTTGATAATCTTGTAGATATTTAGGCATCTGTCTTGCCCTAGTAGGCCTGACAGGTTGTTGTTGTGGAATGCTAGTAGAATCCTCATGTGGAGTAGCAGTTGGTATAACTGAATCAGTACCAGGGTTGGGATCTGATGTAGTGTTGCCAATGTCTTATGGTGTATGTGTAACATCCTCAAAACTGGAAATAGGCAAAACAGTGCTTGAAGTAGTATCAGGTTCAGCAAATGGAAAGTGTTCCTCATGGAATGAAACATCCCTAGAAATGTACATATCATGAGTTTGTATATCCAGCAGTAGATAACCTTTTGTATGAGCAGGAAAGCCTAAAAACATAGATGGTCTACTTCTTGCATCAAATTTGCCCCTGCCCTGTTGGTTAGTAGATGCAAGATCTAGACAACCAAAAACTTTGAATAAATGATAGTTAGGAGTTTTATTATATAGCAGTTCATAAAGAGATTACTCTTGTAAAAGAGGGGTAGGGTGCAATTAATCAGAAGTGCAGCATGAGTTAAACAATAACCCCAATAGTACATAGGCAAATGAGAATGAAATCTAAGTGCCCTAGCAGTATTAAGTAAATGTTGGTGCTTCCTTTCTACTATGCCATTTTGTTGAGGGGTATTTACACATGAAGTTTCATGTACAATACCTTTCTCAACATAATATGATGGCATGTCAAACTCTAATCGATTGTCTGATCTAATGATCTTAATAGAAGCATTAAACTGAGTTTGTATTTTTGTACAAAAAGTTTGCAGCAAATGTCTTGTTTCAGATTTAGATTTCATAAGGAAAATCCAAACAAAACGAGTATGATCATCCACAATAGTCAAAAAATATGATTCATCATGAAGAGTAGGTATCCTATTTGTACCCCAAATGTCAACATGAAGCAAATCAAAGGCCTTTTCTGAAACAGAGGTACTAGTTGGGAAGGGGAGCCTTTTTTGTTTTGCTAAAGGACAAATCAAACATTCATGTTCAAGAGGAAGTTTAACATCAGAAATAGACTGTTTTACAACTTTCAATCTCTGATTAGAGAGATGACCTACCCTATAATGCCAAAGTAAAGACTGAGAGACATTAGGACAAGTGACTGAATGAACAGATGAAGAACAATTCTGAGAAGAATCAACAACCAAGATATATAATCCATTAAGCACATTAGTTGAACCAATCTTCCTCTCGGCCTGATCCTGTACAACACATTGATCAGGAAAGAAAGACAAAGAAAAACTTGTCCCTAATGTTAGCTTTCTGACAGATAAAAGATTATAAGAAAATGATGGCACACATAATACATCTCTAAGTGTCAAGTGATCATTGAGCCTGACCTATCCAATGTGTGTAACTGCAACCACAGAACCAGTATGTAATGTGACAGTTACATTATGTACAGGTACAACATGAACCATTAAAGAGAAACAACAAGTAATATGGTCAGTGGCACCTGAGTCCACTATCCACTTGTAAAGGTTACCTGTAGACTGTGAAACACCAGAATTGACACTAGCTGTTAAGGCAAAAGAAGGACTGGGACTAGCAGGAGGCATATCTTGGATTTTTACATTATGTAGCAACCCTATGATATGATCATACTGGCTTCTAGTCATTACAGATTCATTCCTTCCAATTAAAGAGGCAACAGAAGAACTAGAGGAAGTAGTAGATTGATCTGACACAAAACCTTGATCTGGTACAAAACCTTGTGAAGACTGTGAAGCATCAACACAATGAGTCATGATTCCCCCTCTGCCTGTACCTTTAAAACCAGGAGGAAACCCCTATTTCTTATAACACTTCTCCACTATATGGCCCTCTTTACCACTGTGTGTGCAAACCATCTTTCTACCATATTGATTAGCACATCTTCCTCTACCATAAGATGTTTGATGCTGATTAACCAAAACTGAAGAAATGCCAGAATCATGGGAACCAACAGAGGAACTAGAAGATGCATTCAAAACAACAGAGCCATTCTTAGTGGAGGAATAGGAAAGTTGTCTTTCATGCTGGATAGCCATTGAAGAAACAGTACGAATGTCTAGCAAAAGGGTTGTCATTAACACCTGGGACTTCACATTACTGAAAGTATCATTCAGTCATTTCAAGAAACTGATAACAACATCTGAATCACCATATTCCCTATACACTGTCCTGGCCTCACATGAACAAGGGGGAACAGGGCGTAAAACAGTATATTGATCCCAAAAACTCTTCAGCTTGGTAAAATAAGCAGTAATAGAAAGTGATCATTGCTTAGTGGTGTAAATATCTTCAATCAGATTAGACAGCCTATATGCATTACCAGTACTAAAACGATGAACAAGATCTACCCAAATCTCCCTAGCCGAAGTCAACCACATAACACTTTGCACAATATCATCGTGCAGGGAATTAACAATCCAGGTTGTGACCATATCATTACATTGTGACCAGGCTTCAAAATTTCTATCATTTTCAGGAGGCTTAGGCAAAGTACCATCAATAAAACGTTTCTTACCTTTCGTAGAGATCGCCATACTCACATTATGTTAATCGCAATACTAGCTGGAAACAAAATGGTTAGTGAATTTAAGTGTCCTACCTTCCCTTAAATGATGAATTGTTGGATGAGTTTGGGAGCATTGTGGTATTTTGTAAAATAGATTTAAGGTCTGGATTCCATCAGATTCTGATGAATGGGGCTGATGTCCAAAAGACTGTCGTTGTGACTCATCATGACCAATTGATTTCAAAGTGATGCCATAGAAGTATGAGAGAGATGTTGAGACCTTATTTGAGAAAGTTTGTGCTGATATTTTTTTTATGACATCGTAATCTTCAGCCTTGACATGCATTCTCATATACAACAACTTAAAGTGGTTCTAGAAGTTTTGAAGAAGAACCAATACTATGCTAAATTGTCCAAATGCTCTTTTGGACAAACCAATGTTGAATACTTGGTTCATATCATACATGAGGGTGAAGTGCATGCTGACCCAAGCTAGATTCAAGCCATGTCAGATTGACCACAACCCTATAATGAGATTGTACCGAAAGGGTTTTGGGCCCAACATGTTTCTACAAGAGATTTGTGCCTCATTATGGGATTATTACTAAACAATTGTGTTATTACAGATCAATCAAGAAGTGATGGTGATTGTGTGTAAAGATAAACAATTAACAAGTAAACAAACATAGAAACAAGAAGAACACAGATTTAACGTGGTTTCCGGCAATGTGCTGACTACACTACGGACAAACGAGGCATATGTTATTATCACGAGAAAGTTACAAGTTACATGCAATTACATATGGTATTTATAGCCTTGAGAATCAAACCTTAACCGACTAATCAGTCAACCCAGTATATGACTGAAATACCCCAGAAGTAACTTCACCAAATACGAAAACCATGCAGATGTGTTCCTCAAGTCGGTCGTTAACCACGCATAGACACACGACTCAAAAGAGTGATCAACTCTGCTGCTTCCCCAAACGAACGCCAGACCATAGCTTTCACTCCAGATTTCAGCAGCATAGTTTAAGTCACCATTACAAATTGAATGACCGTAACTCTAGAAAGATGGATTTTGCTGGTCTCAGAGTGCCTCAGAAGCACACTAGAAACTCAAGGAGGTCATGTGCAAATCATGAGAACTTGTCTTACCAGTATTTAGAATTCCATTTTGCATTGAAACATATGCATGTGGCAAAGGATTAAGGGCTATTTTACAACATAACAAGAAACACGTGCTTATCTAAGCAAGGCCTTCATCTCTAAGGAGATGAGATTGTTCCTAAATGAGAAGGAACTCCTAGCAGTCCTCAAGGCATTAACCAAATGGAAGCCATATATTCAAGGTCAGCCCTTTGTCATCGAAACTGATCAACGGAGTCTGAAGTTCATTCTAAATCCTAGGGCCACTACTACACTACAACAAAAAAGGGTGACCAAGTTGCTTGGGTAGGATATCAATATTGAGTACAAAAATAGAAGTGAAATTGTAGTGGCTGATGCCTGGGATATCATGAGGTGTTTGCATATTCCTAAAGATTGCCACCAGTGAGGGGCTATAAGCAAACCATAACTTTAAATGAAGGTGTTGAAACTAAAACCTTATAGATAAGCTGATTGTCAGAAGGATGACATAGAACAGTTGATGGATCAAATGCTACAACGATGGATTATACAACACAGTAATAGTCCATTTTCATCACCCTTGCTCCTTGTGAAAAAAGAAAGATGGAACCTGAAGATGTTGTGTGGATTACAAAATATTAAATGACTTGATTGTCAAGGATACATACTCTAATTTCCTAATTGATGGATTTTTGGATGAGTTAGGAAGTACTAGGGTAGTTTGTAAAATAGACTTAAGGAATGAATTCCATTAGAACACGTGCGAAGCACGTGCATTTTGCTAGTATATATAAATGTATGTATATATCAACAATAACCAGAACAAGCAGTGAAATACAACATTACATGCTAAACAAATGCTGCATTACATGCTGTTTGATTAAGGAAGATTGAGTACATAATACTGAATACCGCTGCACTACTAATGCAGTCAATTAAGTTAAAATTAAGTTTAAACATACAACAAAATAAGCAGATTAAATTAGTTGGTCAACTACAGAACGAGATCGTTAACTACGATTAACAAGATAATTTAGAATGAGGTTTTGGACAGATGATCTCCAGTCCCAAGTCAAGCTTTAAGAGAAGAAATGGGGCTAAATTAGTCAATCTACCAGAGGATTATTCAACAGATTACGCACTTTCTGGATTATTACCTCCTCGGTTTTCATCTTCGTAATCTCCTCTTCCAAAACGGACAGAGTCCTATTTAAAGTAGCCAATTGTTCATTCGTTTTTTTCAGTTCTTTATTTTTCTTGGCAAACACCTTAAGAAAGACCTTCGCTTCAAGAATATCATCTAACTTCTCACTCAGCCATTTCACATTAAGCCCCATATGCTCGAGTCCAGTGATGGTTTCTTCCATCTCGAGAAGCTCTCCCCTTTTGATTTCTTGGAACGAGGAGCTTTGTAGCTTCTCGTAAACATAACAGACTTTTTCAAGAAGACATCCTCGTAAAGCTTTCACCGCCTTGCAGTCTTTATCAATGTCGCCTTGTTGTTCAAGAATCTGATGAAGAACAGGCGCGGTTTCTGGCCTCACACGATACCCTTTTACATCGACTGATGTAGGACCAATGGATGATTCAACCCCATCTTCGTCATCATCAATAGCTACCTCTGATAAATTGAAACTGCTGCATTTAGTTCTTTTCTCTTTGACATGGCAGCTTATCATGCTCGACCCGGATTCCGATTTTGATGAATCAGAGGATGTCGAATTCTTGGTAATTTCATTCAAAGGGCCTGAAACCTGCATAACATAAAGATGAAACATAGATAAAGCATCTGTTTCTGCAAGATATTTTCAAGTTTTTCACATAACCGAGTTATGGATACGCATATACGATTACCGTATTAAACTTTTTAAAATTACAAATACGCCCTCAGGTTTGTATCGGTGTGTATCTATGTCGAATACTAGACAGACTATTTACCGGACAGAAGTATGTTTGCATCATCTACTGATTACCTTGTTTACTTGAAGAGGGGATTCAGAAGCAAGTTCTTCTGCAACTTTTTCGCCTTCTGTTTCTAGAACAGCCATCTCTTCATCAATAGGGGTAGCATGGTGGCTTGAACTTCCCTTCTTACCCCTAAGTAGGTAGGTACAGAGATCAATATGTGAAGGATGCTTAAGGGCTGCATCAGAATCTTGAACAGGAAGACTTGGATCAATGGTGAAAAATTCCTTCAAAAAGCCACAGAAACTTTCATTATCTTTTTGACACTCTAAATGCAGTCCAATTCAATCAATAATTCAAGATTTTCACGACTAAAAAAACGTTCGTATAAAGACACTTTTAGTCCCTCTATGCATTTTGTTTACATTTTCAGTCCAAAATGGCATGTGTCAAACATATAACATTAAGGTTAGACATGATTCAACCAATGAACACTTAACACATGGTAAAAACAGACTGAAAAGGCAAAAAAGCAAATACATAGTAACATAGATGAAGGGTAAATATGAAAAGATGAAAGATAAATGATATAATCGCAAAAAGCGTAAAATACAAATGAACCAAAAGTGTCTTATCTCCATAGAGACATTATTCATCAGCAGAAACTTCACTTTCTGCACACAAAAAACAGTATTTGACAAACAGAATAGGCTCGGTACTATCAAAAGCAAGAAATTACTATTTCATATAGGGATAATGATAATTTTTGTTTCATGATTTTTTCATTTTAATCCTCTATCTTCTATCTTGACACATTTTACCTCATCTATGCATTTTTCATACATTCAATGCTAAATTATGGACACACCTATACGAGGGGTAAAAATTTCCGGACGAAACATTGACGATCGAAACAAATATCGTGAAACAAAGTGAACCAAAAGTGTCAATATACTAAAAAAAAATGAGTCTAAAAGTTAGTGTTTCTCTAAAAGAGAAAGTAAGAAACAAATAAAAAAGCCACATCCTTTAAAAAATACAAGAACAAGTAAAATAACACTTTTCAAGACCAAAAACGAAAATTTCAACATAATGCATTGTTTTCCATGATATATTGACAAGTTTTTGAACAATACAAGCAAATTATGTTACAAAAGCTTCAATCTTTCCGCATTTCTAGTGTATAAAAAGCTTCATCTACCTCCCAATACATCACCAAAACGCCAATACACAAAAAAAAAATCACAAAAACACAAGGAAAAGCATAAAAGAAGCACCTTTCAAGTAAAAACCCACAAGAAACTATAAACCCATGTAAAAAAAGAACAGATCTTTGATATGTGTTTTTGAAAAGGGGTGGGTGGGTGGGTGGTGTAGGGAGTAGGGGTAGGGGTAGTGAGTTACCTTACGAGGGGAGGGAGCATAATCACTATCAGAGCTGAAAACCATTTCTTGGTCCGTCTTTTTTGGCCTTCCCCTTCCCCTCCCTCTTCTTCCCCCTCTTCCTCTGGCCATCCCCCTTGCACAGTTTCTCTCCATTTTCTTACTGTTTTCTTTCTTGGAAAAGAAAATGACTTCTTTCATTATGTTGTCCTGCTAAAAGAGCATAGTAGTAAATAATTTCTCTTACATTAATTATGATGCTTTTATTTAATTGAAATTTAAAAAATAGTTTCCTTTATTGGATATCTGTAATGCATTTCAGCTTTCTTGCAGTTCAAGGGAAAGAATTTGTCTTTTTTCCTTATTTCAGCTTCACGCTTTCAAATGCATCGCAAGAATCAGGACAAACAATGGACGCCGGATTTGCCACATATGTGTATAGGTATATCCACTTGTAATTATTGAAAATTGGACGCCGGATTTGGATATACCTATGCATAAATCGGATATGTGAAATGAAGAATCACGTTGAAAATTTGGTAAAAACTGCCATATCACGTTGAAAATTTGGTTAAACCTGCCATATCATGGACGCCGGATTTGCCAGATATGTGCATAGGTATATCCACTTGTTCCCAATTCCATGTTAGTTTGAGAGTATGTGTTAGTGTCAAATCTTGTCCACCGCATGTGAGTGTATACTGTTAATGTATATGCCATATGTACATGTATATGCATTGCATACGCAATGACATACATTATAGTGGATTTGCATTGTATATGCAGTGACATGTAGTTCCATGTAGCAAATATGCATTCTATTTCTTACATTTTTCTCTTTGATGTTTTCTTTAGTCAACCTTTCTTTCCTCTTTCCAAGCACAGTAACTGTTCCCTAATTCTTTCTTCTTCTTAGGTTTATCCTATATTATGAACAGGAAAAAAAACGGTTACTTCTTGAATATATAGTAGGTTGAGAAAAAGAATAAATATGTAGTCATACCTGATCAGCCCCGGTGTTTTCAATTGGTGCATGTGGAAGTAATGAGAATTTAAGTATATCAGACATATCGAATCCACATTCCACCAACTGATCATGGACCTTTCTTGCTTCTGCAATTGACTTTCCTTTTGAACTATCCCGTGGTTCTTCAACATTTTCAGACATAGGTATATCAGACGTATCAAATTCAGTTTTCATCGACTCATCACAGGCCTTTTCTGCTTCTGCATTTGATTTTCCTTCTGAATTATCTCTTGGTTCTTCAGCGCTTTCAATGTCTTTTTCAACTTGTGTTGCTTCACTTTCTTGGTTTCCTTCTGAACTACATCCTGATTCTACACCCGGTCCTTCTGCACCATCCCCTGAACTCTCCTCCTTTTTCTTCTTAAGTCTTAACTAATTTCAATCTCTTATACTTTCTCTTCATTAAGTCCACCAATGTTTCATCATCGGCTGGTGATTGTTCTAAATCTAAATCCTGTTCAATGACAATTTTCTTCGCCTTTCGCTTTCCGTTCAAGCTTTTAATTAGGTATTCTTCAGCAATTGTAGGCTTCAACTCATTGTTATTGAACTACAATACAACAGATACAAGTTATGTTATTTGTTAATGTTACTGTGAAAAGTAAGTTAGATTGTACTTTGAGGTGTTACTGTGAAGAACTGCAAGCATAAACAAATTGAAGTGATGTTGTGAAATGTAATAGATCTTACCCACTTTTTATCCTTCTTGTAAAGTACACATTTTTCAACTAGTTTTTCCAATTTTTTTAGCTTCCACTTCGTAATCCTTGGTATTCCCTTTGATGAAATTTCTTGCACTCCCTTCTTCATTGACTCTTTCTCTGTACCATTCTTATACATGTCCTGAATATTATCTGAGTGCTCGCAGAACCAATACTGCAGTGAAGTGTAATTTTGTTAGTAAAGTTTGTTATGTTACAGATTATGGCATAACAAAAGTAGAATCAAGGAAAAAGAAACGTACAGGTAAGAGCAGAAGCATCCAGTCACTTGTTTTGGATTACTCCAATCATCATGCAACCCGTTCATCAATTCATCTAATACATGTTGCGACTTGCGACCAATCATAAGAATTTAATCTGTCAAAATCATCAACATAGTACAAGAACCCCTTTGCTATATATGCTCCTGTATTTGAAAATAACACACTGTGTAAAAGTATTACACACAGTAGCTTCACAGTGTCGTCAATAGATTCTTGGTCCTCATTGTCGACCAGCTCTTTTATTTTGTCTTTTACTTTCTTAGCGCTTAGCCTACCAGCATTTACAAAGTGTCTTGCCTCTAATTCCGATTCTCCTCTTCCATGACTTCTGATATTCCCAACATCTTTTGTTCCATCCTCTATGCCAAAAATTAGTTTGACGTCTAATCTTGTTGGCTTGTAAAATTCAGACCCAAATTTAAATTTTTTGGTTTTTCTATCATAGCAAAGTATCAAATTATCCAACAATTCATCCTTCTTCTTTTCCTTAACGATTTCATCATCATGTAACGCCTTGAAGAAGTGTTTGAATGGAGTTTTTTCAATTGCATCATGGTGCCCTTTTTTTAATTTAATTTTGACGTCTTTGTACAATGTTTGGATACCTTGTAGGGTGCACCTGTACTGCGAAACGTACCTGGTAGATGAATATAGACTTTTAAGATTCCAAATATCTAGTTCATAAGCAGTGACAGTACTATAATTACATGTTGATATGCAATAACCGGACTACAGTTCTTGTATTACATTTTGTATGCATTGGCAGTTTGTAGTAACAACATGTATAGTAATATCAGTTACAATTAGCAAATTTGTATGTTCTTTCACACTCTGAATGTTAATATACAGTGACAATCCAGTAAGAAGTTAATATTTACATGTTCACATGCAGTGCCATAATCACTAACATTTGCAGTAACAGTGCCATAATCACTAACATTTGCAGTAACAGAGCCAACAGTATCTTGGAGTTTCTAAGAAATCAAACCATATTATACAAAATTCACATGCATTAACATTTTTCTTATTTGTTGTTTAGATTTAACATTTACGAATCGTATTGCAGTAACAATTTCATGTAAGCACCGGCATGTAATCAAAATTTCTAAAATATAATTGAATATTTAAGAAAATTCACACTATTTGAGTTATAAGAAACTCACCCTATCGATTCTTCTTCATCTATTTCTTCCATTTTCTTCTTAGATCTTATTTTTCTTCTTCAAATTGTGTAAGAATTGCTCCAACCTTCAATTTCCCTATCTGTCGCTGCTGCATGTTTCTTCTGGTGAAAATTAAAGCTTCAGCTTTCGTTAACTGCAATAAAATTGAATTAAAACCAAATTAAAGCCAAACAAAGCTTGATTAAAATCATCATAAAAGGAAAACTGAACAGAGAGGCTAAAAAGGGGAATAAATGTACCATACCCAAGAATGTAATAAGACGAGAGCCGTTTACAGTGGGGCAAAGCTTCTAGAACAGTGAACGATTAAAGATATTTAGGATAGCAGATAGGTAAATATATTTAGTGGACTGGATTGAAGGATATGGGTTGGGTCCATACGGATGAATTGGGATCGTCTGCTGTAAGTCCGCCCCTGTTGTCTTTGTCTTTGTGATCAAACGCGGCGTCGTTTAACACAAAACGATACTGCCATTGTGATTTTTTTTTTTTTAAACTCTGAACCAAAACGACACCGCTTAGTCTCAAAACGACGTCGTTTTGGCGTCACAGCACCGTCTGCTGTGAATCCGCCACAGCAGAGGATCCGACCTCCATTCAGATGGCTGGTTCAAGCCTTCAAGGAAGATTTTATGGTCAAAGACTCAATTGTAAAATTTGTGCTAAATGAACAAAACAGAACCACCATATCAACATTTTCAACCAATAAAAAAAATTCAAAGAGGTAGTTTTTTTACTAAATTTCAAATTTATATTTTATTCTATTTTTCAGGAATCACCAAGTCAGATTTGGTCCTGAACCAAAATAAAATTGGTGTTAGAATTTTTTTATATTATTTTCTTTCTCATGGTACAACTTTTCTAGAGTGGGCATATTGTAAAATTTGTTAATATAAAGATTTTATGATATAATAGTTGTATTAATGTGTATTTCTATAAAAGCGTCATTTTAATTTCGGACATTTTTTATTTATTTATTAATTTGTTATGTATATAGCATTTCAAAATTATTTCGACACCCCACATATTACAAACGGTTTTAGCATCCATATATGGATACCATTTATCCTAGCCTTTTCCTTCAAGACCTCCTTCATTAAAGACATTTTTGAAATTCTTTGCACCTTTGATCAACATTAGGTAGATTATATTTTGACTTCAGTTTCTTTTTTGTTTTAAAAACGACATATTCTACTCTCTTTCTTTTTTTTACCTTAAAAACAAATCGAGACCCTCACGTCTAGTAAGATCCTTGTAGGGGTTCTTTTGTTCTGGCTTATTGAATTCTTCTGACAGCTTATCATCTAATGTCAATATTTCTGAAGCCGGTCTTTCAAATTCTTATTCTACCTGCGACCTATCTTCAGATCTTGTAGTACGGAACGTCGCTCCTTCCCTATTTTTAAATCTTTCTTTCCATGTTTCTCTTCCCTCTTTGTTGTTGAGTCTCCCCCCTGGAATAACTCTTCCTTATCCTCCCCCCTTTTTGGCATCAGTGATAAAGGTTAAGAGGATGTTGATCAGATTTTCCTGGGATTTTATCAGATCACTCACCTTCTTGTCAACCGAAGAAATCTTCTCTCCAGCTTCGTTGAAAATCTAATTCACATTATTGTTAGATGAGGTGCATGCAAGACAATTTTTATAATTGTTTTTAATTAATAAATAATAGATTTATTTATCATCTTATTATTTGCTTCATGTTCATAAGTAATACAACATTGAAAACTCTAAGTCATATCACATGTAGCCATATAACTAAGTGTGTATCACACGCGAAGTTTAAATTTATGGTGATACACTTAAATTGTTAGTCCAAGGTGAACTTATTCAAAGTTTAAGGTCTATTGATTAAACCACCATTAATACGCTCATAACATTTTATGATTTGGCCGTCTTATTCGGACCGTCGATATTGGTTATCTAAGTGGAGCTTTATATGTAGGATTGGACTGATTTAATCCACATTTATCATATAATTCTATAATTGAGAAATCTTATAAAATGATAAGATGACAAGATGATCATATATGGATCAACATTAACCCTGAAATGATTGCAGACTCATTCTTGTTTCAAGATAATATTTGATGTGTTCGTTAAGAACTGCTAAGTGATGCGGTCCGAATCACTTTCACATTGACACTATTTGGGAATGGGTAGCTGAATGTGTGTTTCATATATATGAAATTCATTCGTTTTGCAGGAAGTAGAAAGACGATCATTTTTTTTATTAACCCATGAAACCGATCAATCCTGAGAGTTCGTATTGGTTATTAACTTTTTGATCACTAGTGGATTAATGGTCAATGAGAGTAAGATGTAATGAAGAATATTTACGAAAGCTTTCCTACTTCATTACACTTCATTACGAATAGTCAATAATGTAACCCTAATGCTCTAATAACATGTAACATAATTTATCTTGATCTTCTATCACTTGTGACAATTGATAAAATCACTCGAATTTGCTTCTTCACTTTCATTTTCTTCTTAAATTTTTGTTGTACAATTTTCCTTTGCGAATCTATATCGCAGCATCGATACTCCGATTCCGTAGGAATTCATGTTTATCAGCCAAAAAACATGTTCCTGAACCAAAAAAAAAAAAACAATTTTTTTGGGTACGAGGATTGATCGGTTACATAACTTGCACAAAAAATGATAACTGTATAACTGTATGTTTGGATTGATAACTCACTCACAGAAAATTTATTGATTTTACATAACTACTTACACACAAAAAAATAAACTTACATTGCATGCATTTTAGGCACAATTAATACACTTTTCGGTGCAATCAACGTTTGTGTGTACACTGTACACATTCATGGGTAAATAACATCCATGGATGTTGCACAGAATTTTTGCATCAAGTACAACTACATACAAAATACCAAGCAAAACTGCAAAATTGGTCTAGTCCAAAAATACAAGGAAAGCCCCTCTATTTCACAAAAATGACAGGCAAACCATAACCATCTTTTTATTTTGATTACTTTGCCTCACCAAAAGCTCACTTCTTTCACAAAATTTATACAGATATTATACTTTAAACCCGTAATTTCGTAGCCTTTCGTCCTCCAAAATATTTGGATCATCTTGTAAAATAAGATTATTGACATTCAACATTTCAATAATAAAATTTTAGCATTTTCTGCCTTGTCTCCAGATTCTTTAAGGCATTTTTCACCGTAAGTGCAAGTTACTGAGAAAATCTGATAACCTGAAAAGACAATGCAAAAGCATGAACAAGATGCACACGAGTCAGAACACATGGCTTTATGGCATAATCGTTGTACTAAATGTAATGCATTATATCCACTCGTTCCTACTCCCTTTCACAACAACACACTCCTTGAAGGAGAGTATGAAAGAGTGGATATAATATGTATGACACTCGCTTCACCGGAGGATCTACCTTATACGGGGTGGGGTCACGTGATTCTTTTTAGTATTAAAACGATGTAGTTGTGTTGTTAAAAAATGTCGTTTTGTGGTTGAAAGATGTAGTTTTAGGCTCCGGTGAGGTGATCCCACTGAAACAAGTTTCTTCTGAATAAAAAATGTAGTTTTAGACTCCGGTGACCCCACTGAAACAAATTCCAGGATCAGCCCCTAGGTACAATCTAGTACTGGTTGTAGGACAAAAAAAAAAGAATCATAAAACAATGTAATAAATTATTGCAAAAAGAAAGGAAAGGAAAGGAAACCTGATATCTTTGGCAATCACTGTTTGTCCATCTTCTGCCCCTAGATGACGTAGAACTACTTCCTCCAAACGTCCATCGCGATATGCATGCTGTGACAAGGAAGAACACTTTTTATGTCAATTTAAAAAGTTCATAGGATGGAATTAGAATAGACATTGAAGATTAACGTGACATTAACCACCACCATCGTCAACTTGTGGGACGCTCAAGTAATTTGAGAAACGTCCTATAGGAGTCGGTATTTCCTATTGACAAAAACCCCATAAAAGAGTGGTGCCTTCGAGCAATTTGTTAGTTGGAAAGGAATGGAAGCCCATCCGTTTGAAAACGCTTTAGTTGAAGGCCAAGAATGGAAGATCTTGGGAAGTTCTCCACCAAGCTCAAATTGAAGGCCGTGTGTAAGTTGGGGTTACTAGATAATCCACATGTCCTTGTGTGCAGCCTGGATGTCAAGATGACTATAACCGGCTCTTTTCATGAAAATATTGTATGATTAGACATTTTCCTACGGCTCATTCGATGTGGATGGTTGAAACTGGAAGATTGCGTCGTTAAGTGGAAAGCCGTTGCAGGGGGACTCTGCATTTTAGATCTCCTGTGACCTTATGTGGCAAAAGGTTTTAATTGAGGATGATTTAACTAAAAACCGAGATGCAGAGGACTTGGGATTGGAAAAATGCTCATACGGGTTTTTGGCAGAGGGCTAATGCTGAACTTTGGCCTGAATATTGTGTTTTTGAGGATTGAAGGGATTCAAAGGCTTTGGAGGGGAAAAGTAATTTTGAAGAAGAGGATTAGACATAGAAATTCAGGTCCAAATTAGGTCAATGATGATATTGAATTAGTGCCGGATGCACACTTGCAAGCAGTAGATAAAACTTTAGCCACATACACCGTCATTGGATGGGGAAGGCTTCGGTCCCAGACATTCTGAAGGAAAAGGCTCATAAGGATGGTGTGTATAAATAAAATGCTTTAAAATTTTCCTAAAAATAACTTCCTACATGTTATGCAATTGATATACGATATCAGAATGAAGCAACAACACAAGTCAAATTTAAGCCTAACCCAGATAGATAAACAGCACAAAAGATGATATTCAGAACCAAAGAAATAAATAAAGGCAATACATGAGCATCCTGCAAGAAAGGCTTAACTGAGCACAACAAATTCAGAAATGCAGTTACCTTGTAAAAACAACTAGTCCCAAATGGGCAGGTACCATTTCCAAAATCAAAATGCTTGCAGTCGATAGACCTGAAGGATAAAGAACTGGTTAAAAAGAAACAAAAACTGAAGGAGAATAACAATCTACACATTCCAAGCCTATAATCATCAATACCTAAGCAATCAGGCCCGAGTATCTCAAGTTTGACATAAACACAAAACTGAAAGATGACTGAAAATAGATACGAAAGACATTTAATCCCATATAACCTAGAAAAGCAAAAGAAATTTTATCTAAACAAACACAAAGCCAAAAGCTCTGGACACGCTTCTCCTATATTAATATGTAGACAATTTCACGTGCTGATAATTTTCCAGTCATGCATGTTCCATAGCATCACTTTGAAGTGCTAAACTATTGTGACTCACCATCAACTAAGCTTACCTAATACAAGCAGTTTCAAAGCAAAACCATGACAAGTCAAACATGGCCTTTTGTGCATGACATTCATAAAACAAACAATATGCAATGGCTAGCTAAAGCATATTACCGAATCATTCTCAGTGAAAGCAAGCAATAACTTGATACTTTACAGAACAAAACAGGTAGAGACAAAAAGGGTCTAGAATAATATTAACTCTTTTATATTCAATCAAGAAATTTCCATGTATGTACTGTATGATGTAGAGATAACATCAATTAACCACTTCAGCCAGGTGCAAAGAATCGCTAAAGACATGGAAGTTCACCCAATACGCATTTAAGAAAAAAGATAAATAAACTAAAGTTTAGATTGCAGAAAACTACATAGCTGCAAGCCTGGGAGAAAGATACCTTAATTTAGTTCTATAGCCCTCAACGATCTCCTCTTTTTCCTCCTTGGTAGAATACCATATGACACTTGGAATGACAAAGTACGATAGCTTCCTACATATAGGACAGGCTCTCAAGGTAGAATTTACATCCATCCCGTAAGACGGTGAATTACTGCGCCAGTTCCGGATACAGGATACACAGAATGGATGGTCGCACTCAGATAGTACTCCAAACTTGCGTTCAGCTGCTGTTGGCTTCGATAAAACACGCTCAAGGCATACACTGCACTCAACTTCTTGACTGCGTTTTAATGCTTCCAGATGCTTTTGCCTTTTACTGCATGTTTTCAAATGTTCTTCTCTCTCTGTTGTCTGAAAGGATGCAAGCAATGTTTCCCATAAATTGTACATAAATCACCATGAATTTGAGGGCATTGTTCTCCACGAGGACAATTTCCAGCAGCAGCAAAAGAACAGATTGACGATCAGCAGGATTAAGACTCCTTAATTCCCCTATGTCACTACTCTCTGATGAAAAGTCATCTCCGGGATTTTTAGTCCATGCAGGTTTCTCAAGAGCCGATAAAGATCTGTTTGATGCTAAACCCTCATCAACTGATATAGCTCCAGGAGAATAAGTAACTGGTATAGAAGCTGATGCTGAAGGTAAAGAACGAGAAACTTTCACATGTTCATATCTACACCGACTCCCATATGAACAAGCTCCTTTTGATAGAACGTATATATCTAGTGCAAGTATCGAATACTACAAAGTTAGAATTTCATTAAATTTGTAGCTCAACAACAATAAAGATTAGAGTGGACATTACATTGTTTGCCGGGCAGTCCAATCATGTGAAAACTCACAAAATTCACCCTTTAGACAGGCTCCATGGGAGAAGAACTTGCAAAGGACCCTGTATGAATTAGGTGTTACCAATATTTTGCAAAACAAATTCTCCAAAACAAAAAGTAACCTATTAATCGTCAGACTATAGGGTCCACTATATCAAATTATATTCTTGTCCGAAGCCAATTACATTCATCACTAACAGAAGGATTAGGGCATGGCATGGTACAATACCAAAAAGTAGGAGAATATTAAAGCATCTTAGGGAACAAGAACATTGCAATCTTGTTTCTGAACAGATAATTTCCGAAAATATTAAGAATCAACACTAAATCAAAAAGCAGCAATGAACTATACAACAGATAGCTAGCATTAGGGGCACAGAAAAAGTTATTCTTCTATACAGAACAAATTCAATTATTTACTTTGAACATACAAGTTCAATTAATTCACCCTTCCCCAGAAACAATAACGAACATCTTCTATGAAAAGGGTCCCGTCCAAATAAAACTTCAAGATTCTAGAATTCTTGTGAAAGATAAATCAGATAATCCTGCACTTTACTTTCATGGGTTGACACTAGAATCCCATATATTTTGACGCCCCATTCTTTTGGTTTCTCAAAAGAGGAATCCAGAGAAATAGGAAGAAAAAAAGGGAAAAATTATCAAACAAGTTGAAAAGAAGGATTTGCAAGACCCATAATTCCAAAATACAAACATCTAAAGCAAAGCTAGCAACCCAAATTCAAGATTTCCATATAGCTAGATAAAAAAATAAATAAAAAGAATTCAAAGAAGGAAATGAGTGAAAGTTTAAAAGGCATCCTCAACAAAAGGGAATTCCTAAGCCAAAAGGAACACAAAGAAATCAATCCACAAATACATTTCGCATATTGATAATCAGAATCAAGATGAGGAGGGGAAAGAAACAATTTCTTTACCTTTTCTTCGACATAGCTATCAACCTGTTGAATTCAAGCTTGCGAGTACGAAGCGGCTTATAACATTGAGCCCTTTTGGCGGTTTGGATTGCAGAAAATCGATAATAATCAATGGTAAATAGAAAATCGGTGGTCCTGCACCTTAATTTGTCAGTCCACAAGCTAATGACCTACTGTTATTTTTTACTTTCAGACCCGTTTTGATAGAAAGAATTACTATATAAAAAGAAAAAAAAAAGGAGGAAAAAAAAAAAAAAAAAGAAAGATAGTGTCACAAAAGAAAAGAAATCACGTCTGAAATTTTTTTTTGGATATAGGATTATAAAGTTTATTTTGAGTGTTTAGACACAATTAGGCTGATAAAAGAAGATATAAAGATCGTCAATTTAATTTTACGAAAATTGTATTGTTTCCTTCCATTAAACGAGACTTATACGATTTTTAACGGACCTTATCCTCCTCTCTCTCTTTTTTTACGAAACACAAAAGAAAAATATCCTTTAAAATCATATCATTATTTTCCTTTCTTTCGATCCAACTTTAATTTTATTTATTTATATATTTTACCACAATTAAACTCGATAGTTGTCACGCGGGTGGTGAATGCGAAATTAATACACGGTACATTCACTCACTCGTGTAGAGAGTGAAGGTGGTTTCATCGGTGTCATCAATTTAACATTGAATTTAAACAGTATGATTCTAAATATTTCATCTGTCACTTTATCAAAAAAAAAAAAAAAAAATACACTCTAAATACGTATCCCCGTGGTAGATAGCATATGCAAATCACAATTACTTCACCATGTGCTAAGTCTCGGGTGGGGCTTTTTAGGGCACAATTATGCCCAAGTATATTCTTGGCCTCGCTAGGAGATTATGGGGTTGCCGTTTTACCTTTTTTTTTTTTTTTTTTTTTTGTTAGTTGTTATTATTATTATTTATTTATTGAAACCACATATATTAACGATGCATAAAACTAGACAACAATCCAGTATAATTCAAAATATGAATTTAGATTATAATCCAAAGATCGGTATCAGAGTTGAACTCCCGCTTGAGCGATATAAAAATAAAAATATAGAAAAAAAACTAGACAACAATCATTTACATCATCGCGATTTTATGTATTCACCTATATTATCCGTGTACCGTAACGAATCGATTTTGGGAAAGTCAAGTCTTTGAGTCAAGAATCGATCTTTCAAAGAAGATCGGTTGTGAGGATTGACCTTTCAAAGTAGGATTTTGACTCAAAAATCGACTTTTCGAGGCTCGATTCGGTGTGGTGCATCGATAAGTTAGCTGTGGTTTAAATAAAAACTCCAAAAAGAAAACAAGATAACAAATACAATATCTGAAAGAAAGAAAAAAGAGTATATATAAAAAAACAAAAACAAAAAATATACGGGATATGGATACGTTGCTTGGCATATTCTTTGTGATAAGGATACGTTAGGGTGAGAGTTCTTAAAGCAAAATATGGGAGCCCCTTGGATAACCCGAAGCCGACTTGCTCGTATCTATGGCGGAGTATCTGTATGGCCGCGAGTATGCCACGGGGAGCCTTTCTGGTCAATGGGGAGGGAAGAGTGGTGTCTCGGATTTTATCTAATGAAAATAACAAGTAATAATATTTATAAATCCGGTATTCCCCAAGTGCAGGGATCGTAGTATAGTGACTAATACCGGAGTCGATCTCAGGGAATCGAGGTTGTTTAATCTAGTTTATTACTTCTTATAATTTGCTACTACTAAAACAAAACTAAACACGAGAACAAAACAGATAAACTGGACAGAGGGTTGTCAATCCAAAGCCAGGAAAATATAGTTGCGAACCAATTTAAACTAAACTAAACCTAATATGCAATAAAAAGACTAACTAAGCTAAACAATTCAAGTTCGAGGATTTTAATCAATAATTTACTTAACGAACAAGCAATTGATCCACCTATCCTACAACTATCAATTCCGATCTAGATTATCTCGTGATTTCTAACCAAGTTGTGATTCACCAAATCAAAGGCATGAACTCCTAATTTCTTAGAAAAGTTCGCTTTAATCTTCTATCTCTCGATCTTAAAGATTATTACTTTCAAAGCAAAGGTGTAAGATTTCTCAATCTAGTTATCTAGAAATTCAACCTAATTAACTCTCGTTATTTTATAGGTTAAAAATCTAATCTTTATTATGTTGATTCTGGGTTTAACAAGATTTTCATCCAAATCAAACAAACAATCAACCATGCAACGATCTTTCGATATAATTGCAATAAACAATGATAAACGATAATAAAGATACAACTTGAATAAAATACTCACAAGATAATCCGAAACGAAATCAATATGTTGATGGATGGCTTCACAACGCTTGTTCAAGGAAGCCTTAGCCTCTAAACATCACTCGAGTTGCTTGAATTGTTGAAGAAAAGAACATAAAATTAACTAATTTAATCTAGGATTTGAGTGCATAAAATCAAGGAAAACTAAGGAAAACGCAGCCTAAGCCGCCTTGGGTTTTAGGGTTCGAATATGTGTCATCCGTGGAGAAAATACGCTTTATATATAGAGAAATAAGTCGGTTCCAAAGAAAGTCGGCCGCGGGCGCCTGTCTCGCTTCCTGGACGCTGTCGTCCACCGCTGCTGATGCTGGCGGGCGGCGCCGTCCATGCAACGCCCAAACTCTCTCAATGTAAAAACTCCTCCGGGCGCTTGATCCATTTTCAAGAAACGCCGCCCCACTCGGACAGTGATTCTGGACGCCAGTTTGATATGATCGAATTTGATTTCTTTGATCTTTATCTCTTTTCTTCTTGTCAATTCTTTCATTATCTCTTTTATCATCAATTAGCTCGAACTTAATCACCTTTTGATCATCTTTTGAGTCTCGAACATGTATCTATAACACATAAAAACATCGCAAAATGTAATAATGCTCAAATAATCATAAAATCACAATTAAAACACATAAATCAACCTATTTTGCGATTAACTTATTTAAAATGTCATTTACTCAATAAATCCATTAAACACTCGCTTTTATGCAATTTCATACGAATATGAGGGAAAATATCATAGAATATAGCGTTATAAATCGTATAAATTCACCCTTAACAACTCCCCACACTTAAGCTTTTGCTCGTCCCCGAGCAAAACAAAACTAAAATTAAAGCTCGAGACAGTAAATGCACACCTAAGACAATACAAAGATAGATCAATAAATCGAGGTTCACCAAAGTGTGTGCAAAGCCATAGAAAACTTCCACTAAATCCAAACTTGAGAAACTCAAAGCAAAACTAGCCAAGACTTCCCTAAGACTAGACTAGCGATAAATGACACTCATAAGGTGTACCCTACAAACGTGACATATCCCGAAAAGGATGATAGAATATATCTAGGGCCTTTCTGAAATACTCAGAGGATAATCCCTATAGCATATCTATCAGTTTATACTGGGGAAAAGATAGACGATTACTTAGTCTTTCATTCATTTCATACCAATTCACTAGTTGATTTAACTATTTCACTTTAAACACACATCAGAATGAGCTGTTGCCCTGTCATAGCAGAATAGGATATTCGAGATATACCATACCTTACTCAAATCATAAGGCAGCTTCTCCTGACTGTCGTGAGCTTTTAGTCATCATAGTGGTATAGGACATTTCGAGATAATGCCCTATCGCACTCAAATCATCGACTAGCTTCCGACACACCCAATAATTCTTCATATTTTTCAACTTTTTCATTTGACAATAAGTTACGTGTTACTTATCACATTCAAACCTAAGATATTCACAGTATATCATACTCCGGATCTAAATACAAACTATCATAAGTCTCAAGATATATACGTAGCACTAAGTACACGACTTATAAGAAAATCAAAAATCACTCGTCAAAAGGGGTATAACTTTATAAACTAGCTCATCATTTACTATGGCACGTGAAAAATAGATCTCAGGTGAAACAACTAACTCATCAAACATATGATATATAGCTTAAATGACTATAAAAATAACGAACATAGATCTGAATTGCCTACTCGGGACAAAACAAAAACAAAAATGTCGAAAAATTTCGAAAATTTTAGCTCATTTTGCATAGAAACATTACGAATTAAGCAAATGTATAGATACATAACGAATCATTCCCCTCCCCCACACTTAAACTACAACATGTCCTCATGTTGTGCAGAATTAAAAGGAAAAGATAAAGAACTTAGCTGATTGTAATTCGAAAGTGGCAATTCCGGAAGTGGCTAGCATCAAATCCAGAAATGCCCGAGGAAATCAATAGACTGTGGACCATCCACCGGAAAACTGATATCATCTAAAAGCTCACAATCGCTATCGCAAACATCCTGCACACTTGAACAAACAAAACAAAACGGACCTCGGGGAACATAGGGGGATATTATCTCAAAAATGAAAAAGAAGGATAAGGATAAAATCGAATAAGATAAAAGAGTAATCATTCATCACAATAAAACACAGCTCAACTGACAGATACAAACATAATCTAAATTAGGCTTAAGATAAAAACTAAATCAAAGAAAAGAAATAACATAAAAGAGAGTCCTAATATAATAAGGGATATCTAGGATGCCTCCTAGTGGCGCTTTTGGTTAATGTCGTTAGCTCGACACTCGTTAAGCTCAGCCTGGATCAGGCCATTTGACTTTCCTGCCAGCCACTACCTCATGTAAGCTCTGATTAGTAGTGTGGCTGCAGAAACAACATCTTACACATAGGGTGAAATCTTTAACAGCTTTCCAAATACGCTTAAACTTCCCCATGACTGACCTCTTCCTCTTCTGATTCTCCTGATGACGTTTCAGTTGACGCTCCCTCCAATACTCTTCCATACCCCAACTACCTGCTAGAACTTCTTCAGATCGACCACTACCGTCATCCTCTGAAAACAGGTCGGGTGAAAACTCGTCGAATTCTTCGACTGCTGTAGCACCACACCCGAGGATATCGATGAAACGAACACTCAAGGGTTTCCCTTTAGGCTCACCAATATAGTGCTTGCACCTTTGACCATTCACTCGAAACGGTTGGTCACCATAACCCCGTAGTTCTAGAACGCCTCCAGGAATAATTTGGAGAATTTCGAAGGGACCGGACCAACGTGTCCTCAACTTTCCCGGAAACAGATGTAACCTAGAATTGTATAGAAGAACTTGTTCTCCGACTTGGAATTCTCTCTTCTTAATCTTAGCATCGTGGAGGAGTTTCATCTTATCTTTACTAATCCTCGCACTTTCATAGGCTTGAGTCCGAATTAGCCTAACTCATGTAATCGCTAACAATGATGATGTTTCCCACAAGATTGGGAATCAAAGTTCGAAACTTCGTAGCCCAATAAGCTCTATGCTCTAACTCGACAGCAGATGACATGGCTTTCCATAGACCATTTGATATGGAGATGTACCCATAGGGTTTTATAGGCGATTCTCTGTATGCCCATAGTACATCATCCAACTTCAAACTCCAGTCCTTTCTATGATCATTAACCGCCTTCTCGTGATTTTCTTGATACTTTGGTTGCTCCTTTCAACCTGACCACTAGTCATAGGATGATATGGTGTGCCAGTTTTGTGACGAACACCATACTTTTCAAGCACTTTCTCCAGAGGTCGGTTACAGAAATGCGTCCCTTCATCACTGATCAAGGCACGTGGACATCCAAACCTCACAAAGATGTTCTTCTTTAAGAATTTCATGACCGTCTTATGATCATTGTGAGGAGTGGCCTGAGCCTCCACCCATTTAGACACGTAGTCTACGCAGACTAAGATGTATTTATTACCACAAGATGATGGGAATGGTCCCATAAAATCGATACCCCATACATCAAAGACCTCGCATTCTAGGATGGGTTTCAAAGGCATGTCAAAACGCCTTGTCAGAGTACCGGTTCTTTGGCATCTATCACAAGCTTTACAGAAAGCTTCTGTGTCCTTAAAGATCGTAGGCCAATAGAAACCGGATTGGAAGATCTTAGCAACGGTTTTCCACGGACCAAAGTGACCTCCAGGTGGGTCTCTTCGTGGCAATCAAGCTCAATAATATCGCGTTGCTCGGATTCAGGAACACATCTTCTAAGCAAACCATCTTTACAGATCTTAAAAAGATAAGGTTCATCCCAAACGAAATATTTCAAATCAGAGAAGAACTTTTTCTTCTCCTGATAAGACATTTCCGGATCAAGATATCGGGCATGAAGGTAGTTAACTATGGAAGAATACCATGGAACATCAGGAGGACAACCGTCTATTAGCATAATGTTCTCTAGAGGAAAGTAAAGGTCTATATCATCTGGATCATCCTTTTCCTCACTTAACATTCTAGAAACATGATCAGCTACTAGGTTTTCACTGCCCTTGTTGTCCTTAATTTGAACGTCAAACTCTTGTAGGGTCAGTATCCAACGCAGTAAGCGCGGTTTGGCCTCTTTCTTAGTCATCAGGTACCGTAAAGCAGCGTGATCAGTCCACATGATCACTTGAGCTCCTAACAAGTAACTACGAAACTTGTCCATAGAAAAGACTACGGCCAGTAGTTCATTTTCAGTAGTGATATAGTTAACTTGAGAGGGGTTCAATGTGTGACTGGCGTAATAGATAGGCTGGAATTTCCCTTTGATCTTTTGTCCTAGAACAGCACCAACAACATAGTTTGATGCGTCGCACATAAGCTCAAATGGTAGGTTCCAGTCAGGCGATATAAGAATTGGAGCAGATATTAAACGGTCCTTGAGCTCCTCAAACGCTTGCTTGCAGTTTTCATCAAAATTGAATTCAACGTCATCCTTAAGTAAAGTAGACAGGGGCTTGGCTATCTTGGAGAAGTCTTGAATGAATCTTCTCAGAAACCGACATGTCCAAGAAAGCCTCTAACTTCACGCACATTCTTGGGATAGCTCATCTTCTCGATAGCTTCTACTTTTGCCCTCATCAACTTCTATACCTTTATGGAGATTTTGTGGCCAAGAACTATTCCCTCATCTACCATAAAATGGCATTTTTCCCGGGCTTGAGTACTAAGTTCTTTTCCACACATCCGGATAACACTTGATCAAGATTGTCAAGGCAATCATCAAAAGATTGACCAAAACCGAAAAATCGCCCATAAAGATTTCCATACACTTCTCTACATGCCCACAAAAATAGCCAACATACATCTTTGAAATGTAGCTGGGGCATTGCAGAGACCAAATGGCATTCGCCTTGTAAGCGAATGTACCATAAGGGCGGTAAAAGTGGTCTTTTCTTGGTCAGCGGATCTATGGGTATTTGGAAGTATCCTTGAATATCCATCCAGGAAGCGATAGAATGCGTGTCCCGCCAGACGCCAAAGCATCCGATCAATGAACGGAAGGGGAAAGTGGTCTTTCATGGTTACCTCATTTGAGCTTTCGATAATCGATGCACTCAGAACGAAAGACAAGTCTCAATGCTATTTCCTCTCCTTTCTCATTCTTCTCAATCGTAATTCCACCCTTCTTGGGAACTACTTGAGTCGGGAAACCCATTCACTATCCGCGATGGCATAAATGATTCCCATGTCCAAAGAGCTTTGATGATCTCCTTTTACGACTTCTTGCATATGAGGGTTGAGCCTCCTCCAGGGTTGTCTAACACATTTTGCACCCTCATTCGCCTTGATCTTGTGCATATAGATGTCCGGAGATATCCTCTCGATATCTCCTACCGCCAACCAAAGGCTTTTTCATTTTTCTTCAAGACGTTGATTAGTTTCATTTCCTCTAAACGAGACAAATTGGCGGATATAATCAATGGAAGCTTGTCGCCTTCTCGTAAAAAAACACACATACTTTAGATGTTTGGGCAACGGCTTCGTAACCAAATCAAGCAGGGGGTCTTCCAAACTTGACTTGAGATCTCCACTTTTCAACTCAATATCACCGAGTTTACTCTGTGGTCCCACCGCCAAAGCTTCTCCTTCCAACAACTCTTTCTCGAAATCACCGCTAATTGATCTAGATTGACCACACCATGAGTATTTAGATTATCAACCAATCGCTCATATTCAAACCTACTACACCATGACTTGCTTATCCATATAATCGGTGAAATCATCCGTCATATAATCAATAGAAAAGCCGGTTGGAGGGCCGAGGGACTTGAATGGACTTTAAGACATTGTAACTCACCTCTTGATCACCAACTCGGATAGTCACTTGCCCACCATCACAATCGATGAGGGCTCTAATTGTAGAGATAAGAAAGGTCTTCCAAGAATCGGGGGACATTTTCATCTTTCTCCATATCTAAAACATACCAATCAACCGGAAAGGTAAATCTATCAATTTGAACCAAAACGTCTTTCAGATCCTGAAGCTTTCTTAAAGATCTATCAATGAATTGTAAACTCATAGTAGTGGGTTCTGAAGGCTTTGTAAACCGAAATGCTTGCATACGCACAATGGCATCAGTGATGGATGCACCCAGTCACATAAGGAATTCGGGAAGACTAAGCCTCCCATCAGCAATGTGAGCGCAAATTTCCCAGGGTCACCTCTCTTGATTGGTAGATCATCATAAGTTACCATAGAACAATCCTCACCAATCAACCGATCCATGTTTTCTAACTTCTTCTTAGAAGAAACAACATCCTTGATGAACTTGGTATACTTAGGCATCTCAACCAAAACATCAGATAGTAGAAGATTAACCTGAGTATTTTTCAGAAGGTTAAGCACTTTTTCATATTTCTTGTCCTCATGCAAGGAGATGTTGCTCTTTCTAGGTGGAAATGGAAGTTTCTTTAAATCACTCTCAGAAAAGACTTTCTTCGAGGATGAACTAACAGCTTTATCTTCCAAATCTTTCCACCTCACAACTTTTTCAATCTTTCTACTAGTCAGGGGATCAGCCTCCTGACTCTCACTTGATTCTTCATTCCTCAGGGGTTCAGCCACCTGAGGACTTTCAACTTCTTCACCTCTCAGGGGATCAGCCACCTGAGTATTCTTTTTCAGCAAAGGGGAATGTGGATGCTCGACTTCCCTCCCGCCTTACCATTGGCGGGAGGGGTTAGTGGTTTCCACGTGAGGGGACCACTCGGCTGAGTACTGCACCTAAATTCATTGCACCGGCCTCTTCTACCGTATTGAATTGATGGCACGAGGTCGAGACATGGGCCTTTGTTCAAGTCGGCTGAGCAACTTGACCACCCTTCGATTCTTCTCGGTGAAACCGGCAATGCCTGGGGGTCTAAAGCTAACTGCTCACCCAGGCTTGCCCAATTTGTCTCTCTAGATTCTTCATTGACCTACTTTGCTCCTCCAATTTAGCTTCAAGATTGGTAGGTTGGGAGGGCCTTGAGAGTTTTGGAAGTTTGAAGAATAGAAATGGTCCGGGCCGACTTTGGAATTGAGAATTTGAATTGGAAGGCCACTTCGATTGAATTTTTGCGTAGGATTGGAAAAATTCGAGTTTTGGTTCGATTAAACCTAGGGTTTCTATTGAAATTTTGATTCAATTAAAATTCAATTAGGAGTGAAATTTGATGATGGATTAAACCCTTGGTTTTGGAAATTATTCTCGCCAGAAACCGATTGAACCTTGGATTGTTCGCCATAGAATGCATTCACTTCGCGTTCTCGTCCGGTCATAGGACGAATTTAGAAGTGTGCCCCACCTCGTCCACAATTCGACATGTGACTTGATTGTACTGGCCCATAATCATGGACAGCATTGACTTGATAGGTCGATGGGAAATGAATTGACATTGGCCAACCATGTGGCCGCTTGACAAGAATTGTCACAATCTGAACTTGAGAGTTCATGGAAATGAGGAAGTCGATAACTCGGCTTTGGAGACGTGGTGAGTAGCCACCATTGCTTGTTTGAGATGGCGATTTCACTCTTCATGTTCACCTCCTCGATCCTAGGAGGAGGAGGTGGTGCTTGAATAGCTTGATACGAGGGGGCATAATTGTATTTGGCAATATCCTTGAATAATGCCCACCCTCTTCGTGTGTTTTCCTTAAAAATGCCCCACCGAAGAACTATTAACCATGCCGCTTCGTGAGCTCGGTCAATCCACCGAAAACGTGTTGACTTGCCGCAAGTCCAAACCGTGGTGGGGGCATTTACTGAAGAAGAGCTTTGAATCTCTTCCAAGCCTCAAAAGAATGATTCGCTTTTCCGCTTGATAGAAATTAAATATTTCTCTTAGGCCTTCGGGTCGCATCTTGGATGGTGGGAAATATTGACTTAGGAACTCTTTTTCGAGTCCAGCCCAATTAGGTGGTAATGGATTCAGCAGGGAGAGAGCTGTACCACTCTTTTGCCTCTCCCTTCAAGGAAAACGGAAAAAGTTTCAACTTTATGACATCCTCACTGACTTCTTGGATGCGAGTCGTACCATATATCTCCAGAAATGTGTGTACGTGTGTATGAGGATTTTCAGAAGGAAAACCATGGAAGATTGATGCTTGCTGCATCATTTGAATGAGCCCGGTTTGAGCTCGGCGGCGTGCATTTATGGTTGGTAAGACGATAGCCGGGTTGACTTTGACTTCGCCAGGCATGGCATAGTCAGCCAACATACGTCTATCTTCTGCAGCCATAATGATGAAGTTTCCGAATTCTTCGGCTAACCGAACCTCAAGCACACTATAACTAAAAACTAAAGGTTAAACTAAGAACTAAAGGTTAAAACCTATGAAAAGAAATTAAAATAAAATAAAATAAAATAAAAGAGGGCAGACGGGCGTCCAAGGTCCTGGACGGGCGTCTGCCTGGAGGATGAACTGGACGGGCGTCTAGATAACCCGAACGCTCGTCTGGATAACCTGAAGAACTGGACGGACGCCCAAATTGGATGGACGCCGTCCGACAAGTTAAAAACGATTCGAGTCGAAATTCGAATGCAGACGGGCGCCCATCGTCTAGAGACGCCCGCTTGGAAGCGTAAAACGAAGCAGGAACAGAGAAAAATAGTAGGAAAAGATGGGGAGAAAAACAGAAAAACAGAAAACAGATAGAAAGGAAAAACTAATCACAAGGGAACTATAAAGAGAAGACCTTAAATCCTAACTAAAACCTAATTACCTAATTAAAATCTACCTACGAAAAATTTAAAACAGAAAAAAACTAAGACGGTAAAAAAAAACGTGTTGAAATCTTCTGGGGCCAAAATGGAAGGGAAAACAGCAGATTTTGACCTCGAAAACAGTGTCGAACGGCCGTAGGTGTTCGCCACGTCGTCGGCGTCGGAAAGAGCTTTCCGAATTGGGGTCCTGCGCGCCAATCGGACACTCGAGCCGAAAGTTATGGGCAAAACACTACCAAGTGCCCTAACTAACCCTTTTATCCCAACTTATAACAAAAAAAATCAGAAAAACTAATAAACTAGACAACCGTACCGATTCCCCGGCAACGGCGCCAAAAACTTGTCTCGGATTTTATCTAATGAAAATAACAAGTAATAATATTTATAAATCCGGTATTCCCCAAGTGCAGGGATCGTAGTATAGTGACTAATACCGGAGTCGATCTCAAGGAATCGAGGTTGTTTAATCTAGTTTATTACTTCTTATAATTTGCTACTACTAAAACAAAACTAAACACGAGAACAAAACAGATAAACTGGACAGAGGGTTGTCAATCCAAAGCCAGGAAAATATAGTTGCGAACCAATTTAAACTAAACTAAACCTAATATGCAATAAAAAGACTAACTAAGCTAAACAATTCAAGTTCGAGGGATTTTAATCAATAATTTATGAACGAACAAGCAATTGATCCACCTATCCTACAACTATCAATTCCGATCTAGATTATCTCGTGATTTCTAACCAAGTTGTGATTCACCAAATCAAAGGCATGAACTCCTAATTTCTTAGAAAAGTTCGTATCTTAATCTTCTATCTCTCGATTTTAAAGATTATTACTTTCAAAGCAAAGGTGTAAGATTTCTCAATCTAGTTATCTAGAAATTCAACCTAATTAACTCTCGTTATTTTATAGGTTAAAACTCTAATCTTTATTATGTTGATTCTAGGGGTTTAACAAGATTTTCATCCAAATCAAACAAACAATCAACCATGCAACGATCTTTCGATATAATTGCAATAAACAATGATAAACGATAATAAAGATACAACTTGAATAAAATACTCACAAGATAATCCGGAAACGAAATCAATATGTTGATGGATGGCTTCACAACGCTTGTTCAAGGAAGCCTTAGCCTCTAAACATCACTCGAGTTGCTTGAATTGTTGAAGAAAAGAACATAAAATTAACTAATTTAATCTAGGATTTGAGTGCATAAAACTGAAGGAAAACTAAGGAAAAACGCAGCCTAAGCCGCCCCTAGGGTTTTAGGGTTCGAATATGTGTCATCCGTGGAGAAAATACGCTGCCTTATATAGAGAAATAAGTCGGTTCCAGCAAAGTCGGCCGCGGACGCCCGTCTGCCTTCCTGGATGCCCGTCCAGCTGCTTTGGCCGCTAGGGCAGACGCTCGTCCATGCAACGTCCAAACTCTCTGAATGTAAAAACTCCTCCTGGACGCCAGTCCATTTCAGCAAACGCCCGTCCACTGGACGGGGATTCTGGATGCCAGTTTGATATGATCGAATTTGATTTCTTTGATCATTATCTCTTTTATCATCAATTAGCTCGAACTTAATCACCTTTTGATCATCTTTTGAGCCTCGAACATGTATCTATAACACATAAAAACATCGCAAAATGTAATAATGCTCAAATAATCATAAAATCACAATTAAAACACATAAATCAACCTATTTTGCGATTAACTTATTTAAAATGTCATTTACTCAATAAATCCATTAAACAACGATTCTTATGCAATTTTATACGAATATGAGGGAAAATATCATAGAATATAGCGTTATAAATCGTATAAATTCACCCTTAACAAGTGGAGTGGACACCCGCGACGTCACGGAAATTCACTGTTAGTAGTGCATACCATGCTCAACTTCCATGGGTATGTTCAGCATAGGAACAAAAAGGTTGGAAAGCTCTTTGGGACATTAAAGGCCCTCAGCGAAGTAATATGCCGTTATGGTTAATTCGTCGAGGTACTTTACCTACCATTGCCTTTCTTGTGCAACTTCAGGTTATGCAGGATGATGTATGTGTGGTCTGTCGGGTGCATAGTGGAACTATTTTACATATGATTCGGGATTGTGCGGGGCTCGCTCGATTTGGAAAGATGTGGTACTCCCAATGTCGACGCAATACTTTTTCAGCATTGCGCATGAACGAGAATGGGTGGATAGTTGTCTCAGTAAGGAACTACTAGGGCAAGGGGACATTTCCTTATGGAGATTTGTTTTTTCGAGAAATTATTCTACGAGTGTGGTTCTGGCGTAACCAATATCAACATCACGTGGGAAGTTCAAGACCTCCTAAGCAAGTGTTCTTATCACAAGTAGTTATAAAAGCGAGAAAATTGCATTTATCTTGGAATAACTAGGTTGGGAGAAGATTTGTTGCTTTTCGTAGCTAGTTCCTTTATTGCTTCTATAAAATTGTACAGTTTGTGGTTTTATATAATATTTGATCCGGTTTTCACCAAAAAAATCACAAACTCTACTAATGACAAAGATTCGGGAAAATTTTGAAATGCGAATCGGGAATTTATTGTAACACCCCGCTCTCGTGTATCGATTCCTTTTCCGGAAATGGAATGTTCCACACATGATTTTTAAAAAAGACCATAAAACTGACGTATGTTTGTCGTAATATCAGAGTAATTAAAGATGACGCGTAGGAAAATAAACATGCTAAGACTCGGGTGACAGAAACTCAAAGTCTTCCATAAAAACACAACCAACAAGAAGGTCATTGTTGTCAAACTAAAATGATAAATAATTGAAAGAACTACTAGAATTCCATACAACCAAATATGTCTAAAAAGGGAAACTACCATTACTACTTGGCACACATGTTTTATTCAAAGGGAACAACTGCTGAAACATTAAGAACTACATTACTTCATTCAAAATTTGCTTTCCAAACTCATAATAGTCTTCGTGAACCTACATACCTTCTTATTCCAATTAAAAAAGTAAGCTCATGCATAGGCTTAATAAGAAGTGAAAGATCAAAAAGATAAATACATATTTATCAAGCCGGAAGACATGACTTTAACTTTCTTACCAAGCTCTTTAAGTAAATAGTTTGTAAACGGTTCATAGTATAGCAAAGTACTTAAGAAAACAACTTAAAGTGCACAAAAAATGATCTTACATATTGATTATTCATCCACATACCCTACATTCTTGTTACATCCAGACTTACATATATCTTGTTTTTGCTACAAACAGATTTTACACAGAGCATAACGTAACCTATGTATGATGTTAGTAGATTGACATACACACATAGTCAAAAAGGGTTTAACCGAGTATTAAATAGTACAACGTCATGGTGAAACCCCACCACGAGGCCATAAAGTGTAACAGAGGAGGTACCTTCCAAGGTACTCAAAAAGTAGATTGCGTTTCTTATCTGGTACATGAATAACAGTCATCAAGTATGTTTAATAGGACATAAGTCAATAGGTTCGTTTTTATATAATTTTGACCACCTAAGTTAGCACACAAAAAGACCAAAATCATAACTAACACGAAACTTCCAAGCCTTATCTCCAACTATTATAATGAAATCATTAAAACGAACTGCAAGAATTTCAAGAAATGCACGATACTTGAATATACTTCGTATGACACCGATTAAACGCATAAAACAAAACCAGGATTGTTCTTGGACTCACCCTGACTCGCTGAGGCGAGCCTGAAAAATATCTATAATCAGTTTTTGCTTCTATTGTTACCGGCAAGATGCATACACACATAGTCCTAAACTAACAAGTTACGTGCAGAATCATGGAAAAATGTTTACTTAAAACAATTATACAGTTAAAAACGATATCTTTTTTTATAAGAAGACCTCCTTACCTAATCAAGCAACACTTCATACGTGCAAATTGTGATCAAACTTCACATCTTTGCAAATATACGAAAAAGAAACAAAATTAACTTGAATTCGTCAAAAAAGGTAACCTAACCAAGATCAAAATAAGAACTCTTACGAAAGAGACAAGACTTTTACCATCTAACGATGTATCTAAATTCAAAACTGCAACCTGATCAACTTCAAACTCGGAACTTTGATCTGCAAGACACAACTAGAACGATCAAATTGTCCTGTTAGATTTCGGGTGGCTCATTCAGCCGAGGTGCCCTCTCATTGAGGCGAGCTCCCCAAATTCCAAAAACAAAACATCAAAGCAAACAAAAGAAGAACAACCAAGTTCCGGAAAAGTCCTAGTTCGTGGCGACGAGGTCTTACATCGCCTAGGAGAACAACTCAAGAATTAGAATTTCGGAAATACTCAAAACTTATGAAAAAACGAGCCTTTATAGTGGCTTGAAGTCCTTTTATAGGATCTCAGCGGCCTTAAGGTCTGTTTGGAAGGAAATCAATCGAGTTGCGCATTAGAAATTTTTTTTTTATTTTTTTATTTCCTTCTTACCTGGGGGAACGACTTCATAGAACAATTAGAACACAAAAGAGGGATACACTAATCCGTTCCTGATTGGTCTAATAGATCGCCGCTTTATCTTGGTTAATTGCACAAACACAAGAGCCGTGCGTGCAAATGTTCAGCCTCTAGCAGTAATCCACTCGAACAACTGCCAGAATCATCAAATGACTTATCTACTCAGAAAGCTCGTCTTTTCTTCTCCCAATTTTCTCTCAAGAAGCTCTCTATTTACTTGCAAATTTGCAAATAGTATTGTGACATAAAAGAGCTTGACATTCAATCCCTTTTATAGGGCCGTAAGCGCCACTTGCCAAAACTTAATGGACTTGGGCTTTGCTCTTTGACTTGAAAATAAAAATCATTTTCCATGTAAAATAAGGATTATTATATTTATTTAAAAAATCCATTAATTTTTTTTGCCTTTTAACTAATACCTAATATTATTTATTCATAATAAATAATACGAATATTAATTACCTACAACACATTGTAGCAAACATAATAGAACTTTATTTGATTATCCCATAATCACAATCATATTCTGGACAACTATTCTTATGTGTGATCCAATAAACTTCCGACTATGTTGGTCGTAACTATAAAGTGCATTTGCTAAAATACCCTTCATACTTAACGATTGTGACAAACATCTAAAAATGTCTCACGACCTGCAATTATCGTAAGAATCATGTGCTATGACTACAACCTTTCCTGTGAAACGGTTACCGTATAAATAGAATCTTTACGCATCCGCAATATCTGTACAATCATTACTTGAGTGTCGATACATCGATCAACAATTGTATCTTATAATTGAATATCATATTCTTTCTAAATAACAATCTATTTCCTCTTTGCAAAAACTTTTGAGAATAATACATTTCTTATAAGAAGGCTCTTTCGGCTATACATTCTTACTAATGGGAAATATGAGTTCTAGATTAACGATATAAATCCTATGCATGCTTCAATATCACACTCAATCAGTACTGCATGATCGCCCCGTGGTTAGAGGAAACCTCAACTGTGCATGTCAAAGTGTGACAATGTACAGACGACTCCGATCTAAGGATAAATACACAACCGCCACATATATGTGACAGTTAATAAAGGAAGTGAGTAATCTAACGAATGAATTCACCAATACACGTCAACGTATAATCCAAATGTCTGTATACTTTGATAGATGAAATCTATCACTATCTTCACAAAATAGGAGACATTTAATACGTGATAGCTTAAGTGTGAAATCCCAAACTTTTAATAAAGGGTATTGTTGTCATTTGTGGATTATTGAGGTTTACGGATATAGTAAATCACCGAAAAATACGTGTTTGACCGGGATTGTGACTTTTAAAATAAATGGATAGTTATGGGGAGATATTCGGTGATCCGTTAATTAAGTATAAATACCTAAAAATTAGGAATTAGATTCGCACAAGTAACTAAAGATATTGCTTGAGGACTGGGTTATCATATATCTTATAAATATGCATACGTGTGTGCAAAGCATATGTCGATCGAAAAAAAAAAGAACCGGCGTCATATTGAAAGAGCTCTTGGCCAGGCCTTACCTCTGAGTAAGAGTCAGACTCTGCAGACACGACCAGGGCCAAACTTCGGATTAGTCAGAGCAGTGGGTTCCGGATATTGGGAGCGTTAAGTCAAAAAAAAACAAAAAAAAGAGCCACCGATCAGATGATGGAATTGTGATGAAGAGTTTGTGCTACTCTCAATTTGGGTGAGCAGTGGAGTTTGATATCAAAGGTAATAGGTGGAGCGATAAAGAAGTCAACAAAGAAGCTATGTTAATTGTGGTTCGTAGGCGGGAGCGTCATCGTCTAAATTTAGGCCGCAAAAAAAATTTAGGCCCTCGCCTTCGAAAAAAAAAGAACTAAAATATATATAAAAAATAAAACAAAAACTCATGTGTGATAGTACATGGGTTTGGAAGGAAAAAAAACCTACTTATTTAGCTCTCCTAGTCTAGTTTAAAAAAACAAAAATTATTGTAGCTTGCAAGATTTGAAACCAAGTCTCATGTATAGTATACTTGAGTCTAACCATTAAGGTAATACATTCCTTGTTTATATAAATACAGATATATATAATATTAGGTCAAAATTTAGTAGGTAGCCTTAAATTCATTGATTTTGGGCCAGCCATTACGCGCCTCTTCTTTCACAGGCGCCTCTGTTCGTGGGTGACACAGCATGGAAGAAGGTGGTGCTGGCCGAAGGTAGAATAAAAGGAGAAAAAAAAAAAGAAATAAGAAAGATGATACGATCACCGTTCGGTATACCGTTTCTCAATCCGTTTCACAAGCGGTTTGCGGGTAAGTTTAAGTTATGATATTTATCGTCTCTTAAGAGCTTTAGTTTTAGATTTGAGGTTAAATATTGTGTTTTTAATAATTAGAGTTTATTAGGAATTGACGGATGATCGAAAAAGGGAATCGTTATTAGATCCATTGTTGGTTTATAGATTCGCGTAAGATTTGGAAGCAAGATGTTGTTCGGTTCGTAGTTCAGCTCGTTTTTAAAGTAATGAGTTTTTCTTATCAAAAGGTTCCGTTTTTAGTTCAATGATTATGTTTTAAGTTGATTCGAATATTGTTTTTAATGCAACTGCACGAAACGAGACTTAATTACGTATTGCCGGGTACTTGCCAAACTGCGTTTTCAGAATGTTATTCAATTTCCTGTTTACTTTCTTGCAAACCATTTTATGCATTTTGGTTTTCGTGTTAATAGTGAGATATGTTGGGAGTATGGTGTTGTTATGATCTTTGAATGCTCTAGTAGGTTGTTTATGGACTTTAACATGGAAACTATGTGCTTTTTGTGCTCCTAAGTGTTTCACTCGTTAAGTAATTAACCGCAATGTGTTACAAGAGCACTACGTCGACTCACGTGTCGTATTTGGATGTATGGTTGGCTATTACCCCCTGTCGTTCCCAAGACGATGTATTACAAGAGTACCGTGACCCTACGTGCCACGTGGGGATGTGCCAGTCGTATTACTCAAAATTGCAACATGAACATGACATGAATATGTATGACAAGACATGACAAGACAAGAATATGATTATGCTAAGTCAGTAAGAGAAATGAACATGATAGACAAGACACGAACATGTTATGGTTAGCACCAAGTAAAATATGGGTTAGTAGATAGCTTACGTAAGTTTGATCAATTAAGTAATGTAACAAACAAGTACGTACAAGATAAATTGAATGTAGTTAATAGACATATTTTATAAACATGGTTTAAAGTTGGTTTCCAAGTGGTATTCCTTATATGTCAAGTTTGGTTTTAAAGTGCATGTTCTTATGTTTCATGTTATGTATTAAAAGTAGTTCTCTTAAATGCTTCAAGTAATGGCTTTCAAGTTATTTTGTCAAGTGGATGAAGTAGATTAATGTCAAGTCTCCCGGCATCCGACAAACATGAATATCTCTTTTGATATTCTTTCTCCTTACTGAGTAGACAACTGGTGCTCACTCATTTTATTTGGAATAAGAAGAAATGCAGGTTAGAAACGAGTTGGATGATGAGCATGGAGAGCAAACTTAGGAAAGAAGCAATGGAGTTCATTGAGGTTCGGTGGGTTCCTCTTTTCAGACAAGTTGGGTTGTAATAAATATTAGTAGTTACTTACGTTTTAGTTTGGCAACAATCGTAATCGGTTGAGTTTGTTAATGGAAAGTCTTAAGTGTTAGTTTCTCGAGTCTCTTAATTGTTTCTTTTCTTCCACGCTTTCGAGTATAACACGAGGCTTACGTGGGATTTAGGGTTTACTCTAAATGTCACGTGCCGAACGTCTCTTTTCCGGATAAGGACTCGGTATCCGTGACGGGGCGTTACACTAAGTGTACTATTAATGTCCCATTTAATAATAATGGAAATGTCATTTATTATATGTATAAACATAAATGTCTCATTTAATAATACATACGACTATAGATATTTGAGAAGTAAAATCATTATCCGTGAGTCGAAATCTCATCAACAATAATTATCATTAATTATGATTTCTCAATCACGGTTTAATCCTAATGACATTATTATTATATACAATATTTAAATTGGTTTGCTAAACAAACAATTATTTAATAACAAAAATGCCATTTATTATATGTATAAACATAAATGTGTTAGTATAATTGATTCTCCAACCCGGTCGGATATGGGCCATTTCGGCGCTTATTCTCCGACACTTAATTAAAATGTCAAGATCGAATGTGCTGAGTAAATCACATTCCAAATTGTTTTGAACCTAATTCATCAAATGTTAAGGGAATTAATTTGTACAAATGCACAGCCGTTTAATTTAGATACAAAATGATTATTACAGCTATGCAAAATGGACTGTTTTTTTCAAGAAACTAAACAACACAAACATAAAGGAAGGCCAGACGGTTGATTGTGAAGCACATGCACTTACATTAATTTGTTAATTATTCTAGCAACCCTTTTTAAATTTTTTTAAAGGATTTTATTTCAAACAGTATGAAACTCACAAAGCCGAGTTTCTAGTTTTTGGAAGAATAAAAGCAGGAAAAACAAAAGAAAAAGCAAAACTAAAGATCAAAGATCTTCTTTTTCTTCCGGGTTCTAGCAACCCTTTATGTTTGTAACAGGAAATGGCAATGACATAGATGACAAGAATACATGTTGTACCACCACCTACTGCCATAAGAACTCAGTCATGTCTGTGTTGTCGCGATCAAGCAAATCGAAGAGGATATTAATTAATACCCAGGATCCCAGCCACCACAATAAGAAAACTCAGAACGAGGGTCGCTGTGGTTAACATTACCCCCATTTGCAATTGCAACAGATGGTTCTGTTTTTCGTCCAACATGATATTGTGTAGTCTTCAGTGTCATCTAAATACTCTTTCAGCTATATATATATATTATATATTGTCAGAATTATAACATCAAAATGCATTGTTTATTGATATTGATGGAATAGCTATTACAAGATGTTTATATAGAGAGCCACAAGGGCTATGAATGGAAATACAAAAATAAATATAAAACCCTAATATAAAATGACGGCACAGTCCATCCTGATGCGTACGGGTGGGGCTATATTGTCTAATACGCCCCTCAAGCGGACGGCGCCACGAAGACCAAGCTTGAAATAAAGCAAAGAAATACACGAGCAAATCCAGCTACACGAGCAAATTTAATTATAACTCCAATAGGCCCTCAAGCACATGGGAGCACGTGAGATATGAAGCTTGAAACTCATGTGTGTCCGTCGCATTTTTTTTTTTTTTTTTTTTTTTTTTTGATATACCCATGCAGAGAAGAAAAATATTTTGGGATAGACTGACTTGCAGAAAATAAAATATTTTGGGATATACCCATGCAGAAAGAAAAATATTTTAGGATAATGCATTGCAGAAAATAAAATATTTTAGGATATACCCATGCAGAAAGAAAATATTTTGGGATATACCTTTGCGTAAAATAAAATAAAATAAAATAAAATATTTTGGGATATACCCATGCAGAAAAGAAAAATATTTTGGGATATACCCATGCAGTAAAATAAAATCAACCCGTTGGAGAGGGAGTCGCCATCGCAAATGCGGAAAAGAGAAGATCCGGCGGCGGGGTAACTCTAGCAATGGCGGCCGCTAGGGTTTGTCGGTTGAAGAGAGGAGTCGCCATCGCAACGGCGGCAAAGAGAAGATCCGGCGGGCGGCAACCTGCCAGCAACGCGGTCGCTAGGGTTTTTCTAGAAGTGGAAGAGAGAGTCGCATCGCATCGAGCCTGAGGGTGGCGGCGGCGCGGCAAGCCCGAGGGTGGAAGAAATTAAAAGGGAAAAGAGCAGAGGAATTTGCAGAGGAAGGAGAAATTCATGCGAAGAAGAGAAAAAATTTAGGGTTTAGGATCGGAGCTCTGATACCATGTCAGAATTATAACATCAAAATGCATTGTTTATTGATATTGATGGAATAGCTATTACAAGATGTTTATATAGAGAGCCACAAGGGCTATGAATGGAAATACAAAAATAAATATAAAACCCTAATATAAAATGACGGCACAGTCCATCCTGATGCGTACGGGTGGGGCTATATTGTCTAATATATATATATATATATGTATAAAAATCCACGAAACAATAAAGTTAGTTAGTAGACATGCGCAGAATGTGGATCAAGTATATATATGTTTGAAGGTGTTAGTGAGTGTTATAAATTAAGGAGGAAGTGCATGCATGATCGAATTGAAGGTTGGATCACACGACTGACGTATAAACCGGGTTAATATATAGCAGTCTAATTCCGTGATAAGAGAGCTCTGTTTCCAAACAGAGATTTGTCCATGAGTAATGGGGATCACATTAGTGGGAATGTAGGCCAATACGTCTTCAGCTAGGACGTAACTAGGCCCTGGCTTGGGTGGGCGTAGCCCACCCGACTTTTATTTTCGGTACATTAAAAATCCTATATAATCCAATCCAACAGTGTTAATTGTTTTAATCTAGCCCACCCGACCATACATATATAGTCCGTTAGCCCACCCGATCAAAAATTTCTGGTTCCATCCCTGGTCTTCAGCTTGTGTTTCAATGACAGGTACTGTCTGGAGATATATTACATTATAGGCTTTTTTAATTTGTAAGATAAATACAAAGGCTAGGACATATATCCTAGTCAAGCCTATAAATATGGCAAAGCATATAGATGTCTCTGTGTTAGCTAAACATCAAAGGGACACTCCCAAACCTAATAAACCTCATAATGTATATGGGGTTCCTCCAAAATACCAAATCTTACTCGCACAAGGTGGTTTGTAACCTTCACTAATTAATGACCAAACTCGAATAACATATATGGCTATATATAGCTGATGAAGGACAAATCACATGCATGTTACCCAAATATTTAAAAAACTCTATCCTACTATTGAAACACAATTTCATACCCAATAAAAGAAGTGGGAAATTAGGGATAATGACACGATCTGGAATATTATTAAGTAACATGACAGCTACATATTTTTTATAGGGAAAAAGGACAACTACATAATTTTTATAGCAAGAAGGACAAACAGTGAATCCCGAGAATCAGTGAATCTCCCCAGTGAATCCCGAAATCAATGAATTTCGACAGTGAATCCCGAAAATCAGTGAATTTCGACAATGAATTTTGAAAATTAGTGAATTTCAACAGTGAATTTAAACAGTGAATTTCGAACATAAGTGAATTTCGACAGAGAATAAATAGTTTTGTCCTTTATGCAAAAGTTTCAAAAGACTGTCCTTCTACTCAATTGATGAAATATTTCTGTCCTTCTCTCTCATTCCACTCAAAAGAAAAAAAATCAACTTGTCAAAACCGATAACGTAACATAATAATACTATCTCCGTATCAAAATATAAATCCATTTAGGTATTTTTTTTGTTTTTTCCCCGTAATATAAGTACGTCTATTAATTGAATTAATAGCAGTCAAAGGTTATTTTAGATATTTTCATTAAATTAATGATATATAACCAATTAAACTAATTTTCTTAAATTGTGTGAAAAATCCAAATGGTTTTATATTTTGAGACGGAGGTAGGTTGTACAATTTAGTTGTATCTTCCTTCTTCATAGGAAAAGGAATCATCAACAAAACGGAGTAGGAGTAAGAAAGAACGAACTGCCGTCTCGATCCATGAAATTACCAGAAGTTTAAGGTTGCCAAAAATGTTTCGGGGAGATCGAGGTAGTGCTCACTGCTACTTTCCTAATAAACTACATGCCCTCTAGAGTTTTGAAGTTTTCTACTCTTATAAGTCTATCTGTAGGAAGGGATGATTTTATAGAATATTTCATTTTATTAATTAGCTTGTAGAGTTATGTTGTAATTCAATTACAATAATTAATTGTAGGGCCTAATAGGAAGCTTTTATAATCCTTGACCTAGGGGGATTTGTGGGATTTTGTTATAGATTTACGGTTTGTTTTGTTGAAGATAATATTATGTCGATCGATTGATTTCGTATTTATTGTATTATTATTATTATTATTATTATTATTATTATTATTATTATTATTATTATTATTATTATTACTTGTTCCCTAAGTTATTGGACTACTTGTTGTAACGGGTCGTCAGGAGGCTGCTCATAGGGTTCTAAAATTCATCAAACTGTCTCCTGGACTGGGGCTATTTTTTCCTTTTAGCAAATAATTTGCAGCTTAACAACATTCACAAATTCGAGATCGGGAGGGTGCCATGATACTAAAAGATCCATAACATGTTATTGTATGTTCCTAGGCAATGCCATTGTGTCACGCCTGCACAGAGCGGTTAAATGAAAGACGCTAAAGTAGGCGGAAAAGAAGAACAACCCTTTTATTCATTACACAAATATCGTACATGGCCACATAGTTTACATATTTACACAACAAAACTGTACCATGAGTAGTTTATACAACAAGGATTGTTCCGAAACTAAAAAGAAAAGTCTAGCGACTTCACCAACACGTTACTTCATGCGTGCCCGCCCCGCTCTCTCATCAACTCCGCACGCTTTGGAAAAGATTTTCACAAGAGGTGTGAGTTATGAAACTCAGTGGGGCTCGGTGTGTGCTGAATGTGTAGTTTCACAAATAGGCTTAGTTAAAATAAACAGAGCAGTCAATCACAGATATATGTATATCATGTTAACATATACACAAATTCTAGACAGTCAATGCCACATAAGGGACAGTGATCATACCAGAGCTCAGATACCAACCTTGTAACCCCTCAGAATATTATGAGCTACCTCACACTCCAATGCCGAAATAAACGGCTAGTCAGATTGCAGATGTCCGGAATTCATCTGCCAGAGCCTTCGGCCTCACATGGCTAAACCTCCTAACCATGTTTGGCCAAGGCGAGTCAGGATTAGGAAATGACCAATTATCAGCCCAAAGCTTTCCCAGTTGATCAAGTCCCCGCTTGAGGGCCCCAGTAACGGTTAGCCAAAACAGCATGCCGTATCACTATTTGTCCATAACTAGTATATCACCAAAGTATCATAGAAACAATACTTAATTAGCATGTATGTGACGTTACAATTAATAACTCATTTCAAAGAGTAAGACCACATGATCTACGGATGTCAAGATTGCTTTACAACACATATTAAGCAAAATTATATCATGATAGGCTTGCTATAGGGATACAAACACGAGATAGGCTACCATACTAACAATTGAAAATCGTGTATTATAACATATAAAAACATAAAAAAGCCTCACAGGGTATCAACCTAGCTTTACAACGTCTTTTCTACAGCACGTTAGCTTGTATTTCCGTTACTCCGGTGATATAGCATCCTCTTTTTTAGTAAAAGTAATAGTTGTATATCATAATACTAAGCACTGTAATGCTATTTATACTAAGAGCTGGGAAGTGTTAAGTAGGCATAATAGACTGCCACTAGTCTATCTTCGAAAGTTATCCATCAAAACTTTACACCTAAGTAAAACATTAACCAACCCCCACCTTAATGGTCACCACAAGTCTTCACGTGCATCACATGACAAGGTGAGGGTAAAAGAATTCATGGAAGAAAATATTGCTAAGTAATTTAGTATTTATCCTATTTTGTTGCATGCATATATGTAGCAAGCCACGTGACTCCACTTGCAAGGTAAGTATTCTAGTCCAAGCATTCACTCTGTTTACACATCACTTTTTCTTTTTACATATATCCTCTACATATATATGATTATGCAATACAGATATGTGTAACATATGCATACTAACATATATATATATAGAGGCCTGTAAACGAGTCGAACCTTACCGAACCCTGGATGAGTTCGAGTTCGGTTTGCATGTATTCAAATATCAGATTCGATTCGGCTCGAAATGGTCGAGCCTAAAATTGGATGATTCAATTCGTATTCATTTGAAAAATAAGGAAAAAAATTCGATTCTATTCGGCTCGAGAAGTTCGAACAGTTCAAACATGTTCGGTTCGTTGACATGTTATAAATTAACTTATAATTCTAGTTCAAAAATATTACATGTCCAAAATATTACATTGTCCAAAAATATTACATGTCCAACACTACATAATAATAAGTAGGCAATCCAAAATATTATTACATGCCCAAAACTTCAAAATGAATTCAAATTTGAACAAGTTCAAAAATCATAAGTAGACAATCCAAAATATTATTACATTCTCAAGTGCCAATTCATGTTCTCCTTGATTTTCTTTGGCTTTTGTTGGAGTTGCTGGGTGGTTTGCCGCTACTGATAGGAGAGTTAGTTTTGGATTGTTTTCTTGTGGATGGGGTTGTGTTGACATCTTTTGATGTTTGGACAACATGAGAAGGAAGGCTACTTTCTGCATGGTTTGATGCAGCAGCATTTACTGTAAACATCATAAATAACACAAGAGTAAAGTGCCAACATATTACAGAACTGAATTCAAATCTATGGAAATCAGTGTATAAGTTCATCATCTTTCCATCAAAGTACAGTGGGATCATATAATATATATTCTCGTTGGAACCCCGCTTGGAACGTGTGTGTGAGTTATCCTTTCGTTTTCGAAAAAAGAAAATATAATGTATATTCTCGTTGGTCTTTAAGCTCTGTCATGGGCCACAACTTTTTTTTAGTGCATGGGTCAGACCTTAAATGTGAAAATTTGCATATTCCTTATGTTTGACATGGTTTGTGTGAAACTGAAAAAACGGCAAATAGCACAAAGGACATCCATTTTCCAACTTCCAAAGTAAAAATATATTAAAATATTCTCATGGCCCATTTACAAAAATAATTGAAAGCAACTTGATGTAATGGCTCTAAAAGCAACTTGTTCAGAAAGCCCGTCCTCTTATGCTTCTACTTTTGGATGGTTATATGATGGGCTGAAAAAAAAGCCTTGAAAATAAGAGTCATTATTTACTAATTTTTTTTTGACCACATCTACACTTATGGACTGCTGAAAAAAAAGCATGAATAATAAAGCCACTACAATTACCCTTAGAACCCTATGAGCAGCCTCCTGATGACCCGTTACAACAAGTAGTCCAATAACTTAAGGAACAAGTAATAATAATAATAATAATAATAAATATAAAATAAATCGATCGACATAATATTATCTTCAAGAAAACAAAACGTAAATCTGTAACAAAATCCTACAAATCCCCCTAGAACAAGGATTATAAAAGCTTCCTATTAGGCTTTACAATTAATCACTGTAATTGATTTACAACATAACTTTACAAGCTGATTAATAAAATGAAATATTCTATATGATCATTCATTCCTACAGATACACTTACAAGAGTAGAAAACTTCAAAACTCTATAGGGCATGTAGTTTATTAAGAAAGAAGCAGTGAGCACTACCTCTCCCTGAAACATTTTTGGCAAACTTCTGGTAATTTCAAGGATCAAGATGGCAGTTCTTTCTTTCTTTCTTTCTTTCTTTCTGCTACTCCGTTTTGTTGAGGAATATGTGTGCAAGAGGACTGATGGATGATTCCTTTTCCTATGAAGAAGGAAGATAAAACTAAATTGTACTACCTACCTCCGTCTTAAAATATAAAACTTTTTGGATTTTTCACACAATTTAAGAAAATTGGTTTAATTGGTTATTTGTCATTAATTTAATGAAAATATCTAATATAACCTTTGACTGCTATTAATTCAATAAATAGACGTACTTATATTATGGGAAAAAAAAACTAAATGGATTTATATTTTAGTACGGATGTAGTATTATTATGTTACGTTATCGATTCTGACACGTTGATTTTGTTAGATAAATAGATAGTAGTGTACAGGTTTGCAATTTTCTAGAGATGAACAACATGCAATTTGTAGAAACATAAATCCAAAGGATGAAGACATAACATGAAAATTTTATTCATATATTCATGATACTACAACACAGAAGAAAATATGCAGAAAGCAAAATGTAAACGTGAAAACTTATTGTGACTGAGGCGAGTTTAGAACACTGTCCTTAAGACATGATTGCCCCGCCTATGGTGCACACGGTTTATAGCAATACGTCTCACAAGATACAACAGTCTACCTTTCCGGGTTCTTGCACTTGAATGTGGAAAGCAACGAACTGATAGGGCCTTTGATATCTCTGACAATGCAAGTGTTTAATGTTTATTTGTGCAAAGTAATGGTATGAAAAAGTCTCTGGTATTTTCATTCAGAACTGGTGTTTATATAGGCAGAGGAATGAGGCAATGTACAGACATATATGTTCAGAGATTCACAGCAAAAGAGGGTTGCATGTGTTCAAAATCGACAGTTGTAGCTGTTTAACTGTTGTCTGTTCATCAACAGACATTTCGAACAGATGCATTAGCATATCCGAACTGGTGCTTCCAATGCTTGCTTCTATTGGCATTTATTCAGAATTATTTTCGTTGAGCTGGTCCAAAAATTAATATTGAGCCAAGCTAAGCCCAAAGCCCGAGCCCGAACCGAACCGAGCCGAGGCCGAGCCGAGCCGAGCGGACAACGGCGGGCGCGCGCGTGTGAACCAACAAGCATCTAAGTCCTCCCTCCTTCACAAAATTCTCTTGCCCCTTGGGGCTTGCCCTTCTATGAAACTCTCCCACTTTTATAGTGAGCAACTTTAGTTTCATTACCTATATGGGACAAATGGAACACACTTTCATTATAACACCCACATAAATTACTCTACCTGTAGGCATTAATTTCTCATTCACCCGATATCGGAATCGAGTGATTCACAAGCCTAACATCAACTACTATCTTAGTAGTTTCCAATAATAGTTTTAGCTCCCGGAAATTCATTCCATAAGTCATTCAAAATCGAGCCTAAAGTGGACTGTTCGCCACTTACACTTAGACCCGGTTTGAGCTAAATTACCATTAAAGTTCCAACAATCCCCCACATGAATTAAATTAATGCATATGCTATGCAGACTCTGTAGAGATAACAAAATGGAGTTCTAGTGCATCGGGCGATGTGGTTTGCTGCCTTGAACCTTCCTTAGTAGAATACCATCAAACATACTCGGCTAAGCAGTGAACTAGGTCTTGAACTGCTCAGGCTTTGATGCATGCCTAGACAATGATACCCACACAATAGACCCCCTGTCCTTCTCAAATTTCTCATGGTTGTGTCCATTTTGGCCCTGGAACACCTTGGTTTCAGAAAGTGTGTTAGAGAATTCAGCCCACAAATTCTCACAGAAGTGGCCCCACTTCCACTTACATAGGTGACCTCCTATAAAGAGTACTCTGTAATACCCCACTTGGCTTAACCAAGATATAAGAATCATTAAAAGCTTTATGCTTAACCTAAACCTTCGTCAGACAGCACTTTTGTTCTGACAGAATGGGTAAGTGCTTACTGTCCCTCGTAACTTAGTTGTCCCTTTTGAACCATTATCTCAGGATCTCCAGTCATTATGGTTGGGTTTCCATTATAAGGGAACACGCGTAATAGGCTTAAGACCCATTCCGTTTGTCAAGATTGACATCTGATCTTTAGGTAAACCTTTAGTTAGCGGATCCGCAAGATTCTCCTTTGATTGTATGTAATCAATGGAAATCACGCCATTAGAGATCAATTGTTTGATGGTATTATGTCTACGACGTATGTGTCGAGATTTACCATTATACATACAGCTTTGTGCACGTCCTATAGCCGACATACTATCACAATGTATGCCAATTTGAGGAATTGGCGTTGGCCAACAAGGAATATCCTCTAAGAAATTCCGAAGCCATTATGCTTCTTCTCCAGCTTTGTCTAACGCAATAAACTCAGATTCCATAGTGGATCGAGCTATGGATGTTTGTTTTGTTGACTTCCAAGACACTGCACCACCACTAATAGTGAATACATATCCACTGGTGGATTTTGAATCCTTACAGTCAGATATCCAATTTGCATCACAATATCCTTCCAATACTGCTGGATATCTTGTATACTGTATTCCTAGGTTCATTGTAAATTTCAAATACCTTAACATCCTGTCAAGGGCTATCCAATGATCCTCACTTGGATTACAAGTGAACCTACTCAATTTATTCACTGCACAAGCCAAGTCTGGTCTTGTACAATTTGTAATGTACATCAGACTACCAATCACTTGTGAGTATTCCAATTGTCTTACAGGTTCACCTCAATTTTTGACTAAGTGTTTACTTAGGTCAAGTGGAGTTTTAACGGACTCTTGTCAAAAGCCTTATATCTTTTAAGAATAGACTCACATGGTGAGTGCAGTGACAACATCAATCCATCAGACGTTTTTGAGATTTTAATCCCAAGTATAACATCAGCAACTCCCATATCCTTCATCTCAAAGCTCTTAGTCAACATCCTCTTAGTGTTCACGATAATCTCATGATCACTACCCACGATTAGCATGTCGTCCACATACAAACATAGTATCTCGTAGGCTTTAGGTGTTGTCTTTATGTAGACACACTTATCACATTCATTGATTCTAAAGCCATTTGCCATCATTGTTTGGTCAAATTTCAAGTGCCACTGTTTAGGTGCTTGCTTAAGCCCATCTGATGATTTCACAAGTTTACACACTTTTCTTTCTTGACTGGAACCACAAACCCTTCAGGTTGTTCCATGTAAATTTCTTCTTCCAACTCACCATTTAAGAAAGCTGTTTTAACATCCATTTGATGGATTTCTAGGTTAAACAGCGCAGCAATAGCAATCAAAATACGTAAAACGTAATTCTCGTGACCGGTGAGTATGTATCAAAATAATCTTGACCTTCTTTTTGTCTGTATCCTTTGGCTACCAACCTAGCCTTGTATTTATCAATAGATCCATCAGCTTTCATTTTCTTCTTGAAAATCCACTTACATCCAAGTGGTTTATCTCCGGGTGGAAGATCAACCAACTCCCAAGTGTGATTTCGCAAGATGGATTCTATTTCACTATTGATAGCCTCTTTCCAGAATGGTGCTTCTGGAGTGGACATAGCCTCAACAAATGTCCTTGGATCATCCTCTACCATATAGGTAAGGAAATCAGGACCAAAAGACTTTGAAGTCCTTGTCCTTTTACTTTTGCGAAGTTCCTCCGTTTCCTGATGATCATTTGATTCATCATGTGTTATTTCATCAGAAGTTCTCTTTGAACTTGAACCTTCTTTCTCCTTGCCTTTGCAAGGAAATATATCCTCAATAAATACAAAGATTCCTTGACTCAATTATTGTATTTACATGAACGTCAAGTATGTCTGATTTATGAACCGAGAAACCGATAGGCACTACTATTATTTGCGTAACCAATAAAGATGCACGATCAATTTTTTTGGCCCAATTTTCACTTGCTTAGGTTTAGTATTTCTACCTTTTCTAACCCCTTACACTTTAAGAATTTTGTAGTTAGGTTTGTGACCTACCATAATTCATACGGTGTCTCATCCCTTTTCTTGGATGGTATTCGGTTTAAAATGAAGTTCGCCAAGAGGATCGCTTCCCCCCACAAGTTCTGGGATAAACCCGAACTAATCAACATAGCATTCATCATTTCTTAAAGTGTTCTGTTCTTTCGTTCAGCAACACCATTCGACTGTGGCGAATATGGTGCGGTTGTTTGATGAATTATTCCGGATTTCGAACAAAATTCATCAAAAGGTGCATCATATTCTCCACCTCGATCACTACGAATTATTTTAATTCGTTTGCTAAGTTGATTCTCAACTTCATTTTTATAATGCTTAAAAGCATCCAAGGCCTCATCTTTACTACGCAATAAATACACGTAACAATATTTTGTGCTATCGTCAATAAAAGTTACAAAGTACTTTTTACCGCCTCTGGTTTGTATAAATTTTAAATCACAAATGTCTGTGTGAATTAAATCCAAAGTTTCATTAAATCTTTCAACACTTGGAAACGGTAATTTAGTCATTTTCGCTTCAATACATGTATGGCATTTTTTATTTGCATCAAATTGTAGTTTAGGCAATAAATCCAAGTTAATCAATCTTCGAACAGATTTAAAGTTTGCATGAACTAATCTACAATGCCATAAATTAGAACACTCAAGCAAGTACACGGAAGTAGTAGGATTCCTATTAGCATCATCAACGGAGTTTACAGACTTAGGCACTATGGCCTTAGGAATAACAGTCATAATGTTAAGTTTAAGTATACCATCTACACCATAGCCCCTCCCAATAAATTGTCCATTCTTACACAAAGTAAATTTTCCAGAATAAAAAATTAACTAAAAACCATTGTTTACAAGAAGAGAACCGGACACCAAATTCTTGCGAATATCCGGAACATGAAGCACGTTGTTCAACGTCAAGTGCTTTGCGGATGTCATTTTCAAAAGAATTTTTCCTTGGCCTTCCACCTTTGAAGTTGCCGAATTGCCCATAAACAACTGTTCACCATCCACATTTTGGTATTCAGAAAACATTGCTTTGACAGCACAAACATGGCGTGTAGCACCAGTGTCTACAAACCATTCCCGTGGATTTCCAATAGTGTTGCATTCAGATATAATCACGATGTGTTCATCTCACCAACGATCTCATCACGATCTCAAAGAAAGATTAATCGATGGTTGTGCCTTGGCTTTCGGCATTCAGCACTCCTATGTCCCGGCTTGCCACAATTGTAGCAATTGCCTTTGAAGCGCTTGTCCTCTTTCTTCTCACTTTTTCCCTTGGAACTTGATGCACCACCGGAATTGAACTTTCGTTTCTTGCCTTTATTTGCACCCGAACTGGTCCCCACCATATGTGCTTTGGACTGTCCAACGTGCCCACCTCTGCCTAATTGCTCACATATTTTCCTCAACACGCAATTTCACCACAAGTTTGTTCATAGTTATCTCTTTATTTTTATCTCAGATATAATTTTAAAATCCTTCCACGATGGTGGAAGTTTACCTATTATCGCAGCAACTTGGAAAGGTTCATTTATAACCAATCCTTCTTCATGACATTCAGAGATAATCACCTGCAATTCTTCCATATTCCACCATTTTGTAATCCATAAATCTGTCAACAATATATTTCCTTTTGCTTGCATCCTCTATCTTGTACGTCATCTCGAGTGCCTGCCATAAATCTTTAGCATTTTTGTATATAAAATAAACACTATACAATGTGTTATCTAGACAGTTAAGGATATAGTTTTTACAAAGAAAATCAGAATGCTTCCAAGCATCCAACGCAGTTACGGATGCTTTGTTGTTCTCCCCCTCTTGTATTTCAGGAGGATCCTCGGTTAGCCATTTTGCTAAACACTATGTAGTCAGATAGAACAGCATTTTTGGTGCCACCTTTTGAAATTATGTCCGTTGAATTTCTCGGGCTTTTCATGGTGTGAAGAACATGTGCCTTGCACCGGTGCAACAACAGGATGCACCACATTCAGAGGTAAAGCGCTTGTGCCTTCAATCGATCCTTCCATTTCTGTTCAATGACAGAAGATCAACAATTAAAAGTTACAAAATAATTTTTGTAGTACACACTTTTTTCAACAATGGTGTGTAAGTCAATTTTAAAAATTCACGGACCAAATACTCAAGCAAAATGAATGGTTACACAATCTACAAGATGTAACGAACAACTTTCGTCTTTAAGTTTTTAGAAACGGTGTAGTAATTACAAAGTATTATTCAATACAAAACAAGGTAGAAAGTCGTGACAGTTTTCGGTAATTTGTAAAAATTATTTTTCTGATCACAACAAATTGCATAGTTATGTTTCTACCATTTTAACAGAAAGTTTACATGATTTGTTTCTACAAAAGTTACAGATTTTTATAGCAAGTAGTAGATGCAAACTACAACAATTTTTACAAACCAAATACACAGATTAACGGATACAATTATGTCTTAAGATTGTTAGATAAATAGATAGTAGTGTACAGGTTTGTAATTTTTTAGAGATGAACAACATTCAATTTGTAGAAACATAAATCCAAAGGATGAACACATAACAACTCTATTCATATATTCATACAACACATAGAAGAAAATATGTAGAAAGCAAAATGTAAACGCGAAAAACTTATTGTGACTGAGGCGAGTTTAGAACGCTGTCCTTAAGACATAATTGCCCCACCTATGGTGCACACGGTTTATAGCAATACGTCTCCCAAGATACAACAGTCTACATTTCCGGGTTCTTGCACTTGAATAAGGAAAGCAACGAACTGATAGGGCCTTTGATATCTCTGACAATGCAAGTGTTTAATGTTTATTTGTACAGAGTAATGGTATGAAAAGTCTCTGTTATTTTCATTCAGAACTGGTGTTTATATAGGCAGAGGAATGAGGCAATGAACAGAAATATATGTTCAGAAATTCGCAGCAAAAAAGGGTTGCATCTGTTCAAAATCGACAGTTGTAGTAGTTTAACTGTTGTCTGTTCATCAAAAGACATTTCGAACATATGCATTAGCTTATCCGAACTGGTGCTTCCAATGCCTGCTTCTGTTGGCATTTATTCAGAATTATTTTCGTTGAGCTGGTCCAAAAATTAATATTGAGCCAAGCCAAGCCCAAAGCCCGAGCCCTAACCGAGCCGCCGGCGGCGCGCGCGTGAACCAAAAAGCATCTAAGTCCTCCTTCCTTCACAAAATTCTCTTGCCCCTTGGGGCTTGCCCTTCTATGAAACTCTCCCACTTATATAGTGAGCAACTTTAGTTTCATTACCTATGTGGGACAAATGAAACACACTTCCATTATAACACCCACATAAATTACTCTACCTTTAGGCATTAATTTCTCATTCACCCGATATCGGAATCGAGTGATTCAAAAGCTTAACATCAACTACTATCTTAGTAGTTTCCAATAATAGTTTTAGGTCCCGGAAATTCATTTCATAAGTCATTCAAAATCGAGCCTAAAATGGACTGTTTGCCACTTACACTTAGACCCGGTTTGGGCTAAATTACCATTAAAGTTCCAACAGATTTTTTTCTTTTTATTGGGCATGAAATTGTGTTTCAATCGTAGGAAAGAGATTTTTTAAATATTTGGGTAACATGCATGTGATTTGTCCTTCAATAGATATATATAGCCGTATATGTTATTCATGTTTGGTCATTGATAACTTTTAAGGAGGAGATATTTTTTGGAAAAACTTAATTATTTCATTGATAAAACAACCATATAAATACAAGTAGAAAATAACTGCCACTAATTAGCCACTTTGTATAAATAAGGAAACATGTGATCATGGCTTAAAACTAGAAAATAACTACTCAAGTAATGGAGATCATGCTGAAAATAGGAAATAACATAGCTGACATAGCCTTAGGTAATTAAAACTTAATTAACATAATTCTTGTAACATTCCTTCCCTTAATTCGAGCTGGCAGTTCAAATTACTTCACACATTCTCAGCTTGTCTCTAAGCTTCAGAAATTGATCCCTCTTCAGTCCTTTAGTGATAATGTCTGCCAATTGATCTTCACTTCTGCAATACATCAACTCAATGATCCCTTCTTCACATAAATCCCTTAGAAAGTGATACTTCACATCAAGGTGCTTGCTTATGTTGTGTAACACTGGATTCCTGAATAACTTAATAGCAGAATTGTTATGTGTTAGTAATATCATCCGCAGCGGAAGCGATTTAAGGATCTAGATCTATAAAATACACGTAATAAAATAACTAGATCTATATCTACAAGGGGGTTGTAGAACATACCTCTTGGATCTCAAAATCCAAGTTGAAGAACCGCAATAGAAAGAACGAACAAAGGTGTGAAGAGCACCACGATCTTCCGTACGTGTGATCCAAGCAACTCCCGGTGGAAGGAAATTCTCGTCTCGAATCCTTCCGATATATGCTACCCGGAAAAATCTCCAAGATTTTCCTCAATTATTTCCCCTTGGCCGAAAAAATTTTCTTCTTCCTCTCTAAGAGGAGAAGTCGAATTTTACATGCGTGTTTAAGGCTTGAGAGAACTCTCTTTATATAGGAGAGTAAAACTTAGCCTCCAAGGATTTTTATTTTGCAAATAAATAATCCAATAAATAAAAGATAATTCCATAATATTCTAGAACAAATCTAGAATAATATTTATCTTTATTTCTTTCCATAAATATTTATCCAATAAATATTTTATGCACATGTCTTATTAATACACAAGAAAATAATTTCTTGTTCCACAAAATAGACAAGGGGCGAAATTCACAACTATTGACCTAGTCAATATTAATTTTGCCATAACACAACAATTGGGCCAAGATTATGGAAAATGTCTTTTCCACATATTTAATTATTTAGCCCAACTAATTTAATAGTCCACTAAACAATTAATTCACATATCGTTTTAATAAAGTCCAACAAGAACTAAATTAATATTATTAGGATTCGACGTCCGAGAATAGCTATGCTATATTAGGAGGCACGCGTCGGGACCATGGACTAATAATCAGTGGCTCCGATAAATCAAATAAATAATTATCTTACGAGCAGAATAATTATATTCGATAAATCAATCACAGAATATGCCACCATAATCCGTGATCGCACTCATCCGATTATGAGATTATATTTATCTCCTCACGAGAATAATAATAAGCGTCCCATTGATATAATCATTACATTTGGATTAATCCTCCATGAATCGTTCATTCTAAATCGGGAAGTTACCGTTAACCCTTTCTAGAACCTCTTATCCTTATTTACCATTAACCCCTAGTGATCAATTAATTCATACAACTCACCGTAGCTAATCGGTGTAATATGAACTCCATGGATCGATCGGTTTCTAGGATTAAAAATAAGGAATCTAATACATCTACTTCCGAAATGGAAGGAATGGATTCCGTATCTGTGATAACACGGACTACTCACTCAATCCAAAGACAATGCCAAGATGGGGTAATTCGCACCACGCAGACTCGGTGTAATCCTTAACCGTCAAGTCAAACTTCATAATCGATTCAAGCGGTTGAATGTGATCACCTCGAGATTAAGATATATCCATAAATATGATCATCCATTGATTCGATAAGAATTCTCGATTCACGGAATTATATCGTGAACTCTAATCAAATCGGTCCATTCATATGATATATCTATCATATATAAATGCCCCATTAGGTTCTCTTAACCGAAAGTCCGATAAGACAATCACACCTATTATTGTGTTCAAGCGCATTAATAGCACGTTAAAGGAGAGACCCGATACTCTCGATTAACTTCACTACGGGCTAATTGTATTTTAAGTACATCTTCACTAACTCAATCCTCCGTGTATATCCCATACACCGAGTTAAGTGATTACATAAACGATATACTTAGGGTTTTACGTAGTGTAAATACTATTGTCACATCGGTGATTATGAGAATAATAAATATGAATAATAATATCATTTCATTTATTAAATAAAACAATTACAAAATTGTCTTTCGGGCATTACACCTAACAATCTCCCACTTGCACGAAAAGCATGTGATTAATTGTTTTAGAGCACACCCTATTATTTAAAATACAACAAACTACATCTCCCACTTGCTCTAAAGCAATGGAGACCCATCCCGTATTCTAGTACCCATTAAGCATATCATAACCATTGCAGATGACAAAATACACTCCGAGTGTGCCGTCGTAGGATAGGTCAGTGACTCGGGGAGTACCTACATCTCAATGTCATGGGTCTTAATGATTAGTCAGGTTGTCGGCTCGAGACGATCCGTAGAATCGAAACGTTACCGGTCCATCTAATCATGTGGTACCGAGTAAACACTTGAGCCCGAGATCGACTTAACGATCATCCACAATCGACTTAAAGTCAAAATCGATGTATCACACATATCCAAGTTCACACATGAATATGTCCGCATATTGTTCCTCGTTCTCTCAAGATACTAAAGGACATACTAAACTTGCTTTGTTAACCTCCGAATCTAAGATTCGATCAAAGTTGACGTTCAATAACCTGACCATCTCTTACTAGAAAGAGAATCTATCCCATTTCTCTTGATCCGAAGATTTGAGAGTCATTCCCGAGGCATAGGGTAGAACTTCCTCGTTGAATGTTGCATACACGGATGCATCATCTTAACCAATAAGATGGATGGGAAACCGGTGGCGATTCTAATGAATTCGACCGAGTCAAACTCTTGAGAATGTTGTCCAAATATCTATTGTAGAGAATTGTGGCATTGTCGATTCGACTTGAGATAACACACCCATGTTGATTGCCAAGCTCCAGTGCGGTGTTATCCTTCACAAACACTAATATATGTATATATTCACTTCTTGTACTAAAATTGATATCCAATCACAAATGACTTATCAATATTCAGTCAAATCCACATATTGTAGAAATATATGACTTCCAAAGGACCGAGAGGTTTGCTTTTTATCCACAAAGGACTTAAGCCTTGATAGTCATCCCATCATAAGTTCATAAGGCAATACCTTTTTGTTCCGAATGAATCCAGGACTCCGTTTGTTTGGCAAGAAAGTCTCGAGGAATCACCCCTATTTTCTGCTTTTGAACGAAATCATGCAATACTAAGTGGTAAGAGAGTTCAAGGTCTGATTAACTCTCTACTTCTTATGGAATTACCCCTAGACCACTCAAGCTTTGCTCTGAAAGATAAACTTTCCTATTCATTCTACTCTTTTCCGTGTAGATCCAATTACTCCCACTGGGCCTGAGACACTCAGGTGGTTCTACAAGAGTATGAACAGCTCTGGAGTACCAAACTCCATTCACAGGGTTATGGCTATTAAACCAACCTCTATTTTTAGAATCCTATACTGCTCACAAAAGAGCCATAGGTCATCAATCGATCCTCAGACTACAAAGTCCGCAGAACCCGTAATGGGTAATGGATAAACCATACTCCCACTACATTCTGGGTGGATCGAAATTCTGATATAGTTTAGTAGTATTTAGTGTTGTCACCAACAACCGATGTTGGATGTGGTCTGATTTTAATCAGTTAGTAACTACCTTGAGTAAACGTACTTCAAGGTTTAAGTTTTTACTGTTCATAGACTTCTATCGTAGAAAGGATGCAACAATATAACTGTCCCTTCCGATTTCAAGAATCTTATAACAAACCTTTTCTCAATGCTACAAGATATAGAACGATTGGTCATGCGACCGAACGTGTTCGCAAAATTTCCGGACCTACCTTCAAGCACCGTGTGCTAAATGCTTATATTTATGGAAGTGGGGTGAACCGAATCCACACCTTATCCGTAAATTCCAAAGCATATTCTATGTAGACTTCTCGGTCTTACATTTCAATGTAAACCGTTATTTAAGCTTCCAATATCTTTATTGAGTTAAGCGGTGTATTGTAGCACATCTCAAACTATGTAAGGCAATTTAAGGGTTTCTCACTTAGTGAGAACATGTCACAATGAGGCGAGTGAGCATCGAGTCTAGGAGGACTATGAATGGCCTATTCCGAGTATAGAATACTCTATCTCTGTTGAAAGCAGAGAAACCTCAAAATATTTTGGATAAACTTTCCGGAGTGTTTGAATAGTTATCGGACAAGAAGTCACTACTCGGAAGCTCCTACTAGCTCAGTATCTTTCATCGGACCCGAAGGTCGTCATAAACAAGCTATGTTACTTCTTTATAACCATTATCCTTTCCCGATTGAAAGGAAACTTAGTCATTGAACCTTTGAGACAATATAACCAGATCGGGAGAAAGGAATCACCACTGAGCCGCCTTGAGTCTTGTCTTTTAGGGACTATGCACTAACTATGGAATATGAAGAAGCGTTTATCTAAATATAGAAACCAATTGCTTTTAATATTCTTAAGATGTGTTTTATATACATATTTCAAATGATTTGTAAGTGGTTTTGACTTTATCAAACAAAAGTCCGAGTCTTGGATTCAGACTACAAATGGTATATTCACTTTCATACGACAAACAAATTATCGAATAGAAGGTAAATCCATTCGTTCCAACGAATCTTAAACATAAAATAATTTTTCCGCGATATCCAAGGATTGAATCCGAGATTCATTTCCTTATATCACTCCCACTATTCTAGCTAAAATTAACTGCCCGTTGTTTACTCCTTTAATCGTTAAATGCACTGCTACCTTGTTCTGCCAAAGAACTTAGCTCGAGAAAATCGCCAAGGATTCATAGGTTGGTGATCCAAAATCACCGTCCTTATCCTATGATTTTCAGTTAATTAATTTTCGGTTCAGCCTTAAAGTTTTCTCAGTTTAGATGACTAACACTTTTAGACATATTCTCCCATTCTTGACTTTCCGTGAATGGAAACAGTCTTGAACCAGCGGTTCGTTTGAGTAGACACTACTCTTGAACCGTGGGATGTCTATTTCGAGTGTTACTCGTCTGGACTTGTCGGATATCATAACATTAAAGCCCCCACTAGTTTATCGGTTCCAAATACCGTCTAACGAGCAATGCTTTATTTTTTATGATTTTCCGATTTTTTCTATTAGAAAATCTTTCGTACATAGTTCCAATGTTTCCAGAAAAACAACAAATCATGGAACTCCCACTAGTTCATCGATTCCAAATATCGTCCAACTAGCGAAATTTCATGACTTTCCGGTTTTTCAATTAAAACGGTTATGTGTGTAGTCAGTTACACTTTTCTAATGTTCTAGAAAAACAACAAATCATAAAGCTCCCACTAGTTCATCGATTCCAAATATCGTCCAACTAGCGAAATTTCATGACTTTCCGGTTTTTCAATTAGAAAATTACTCGTGTAATTACTACACACTCAAAATTCACTAGAAGAATTTCAAAGTCCGAAATCACCTTTGATCAAACTAAGTTTGTCTTCCGTTTGACACGAATGATACTAGTGACATACATATATGTCACTCTGGTTTTTTTAAAAGGCTTAAGAGAAAATATCTCTTCCGAAAATTAATTGCATTATCGATTAACTAGTTCAACGTCCTAGTTACTTTCCACTTTTTAACGAAGTCAATACTAGTCAATTATAAATTTTAAGCAATTTAGTAAGGGATATAATGCTGTAAATAAAATGACATATATTAATTCAAGTTAACACTACTATATTTATTTTAGGAATTGTAAACTAAAATTAAGTCTACTCTACCATTCCAAGGTTTTAACCTCGCATCTCAGTGCCGCCGTAGGGTAGGTCAAAGAGATGACGGTTAAATCGAGACAATCTCATCAATGAATAACTTGTGAGAATCAAACATCCCACGAGAATCGAACATCCCTTTATTCATTGACTACCTTCCTTTTTAGCCTAGATATTACCAAAAATATCCTTTATGAGTGTGACCTACTATATCGGATCTCTTAGGTACGCCTCGAGTGTGCCGTCGTAGGATAGGTCAGTGACCTGACGAGTACCCAGAAATCCTATCCTTTCGGAGACCAAGCCATGAATGTTGATAGGAGTGAACACCATCCGTAGGGGGACGAAATCAAAGCGCCGCGAGGCGTCACCCTTCTCTCACTTACTTGTATCTATAGTAGAGGCCGTGGGGTTGTCTGTCGCCTCCCCCGCTCCCACTCAATATTTTGGAAGTGGTGGTGGGTTAACTAACCACGTCTTTTTGATGTTAACATAAAAGCACATCAAATCAAGGATTCGAATGGTGTCGTAACGTAGGCAAGCCTACCCGTCCTATTCGTTGGAACATATGTGACGATCGGATTTAAATCGGGTCAAGATGACCCATTGAGATAAGAAGGAATCACCCTCCGCTCTCCAAAGTAGCTTAGTCTTGCCGACCCCGTGCATACATCACACTAGGAGGGTTAAGTCGGTCGAGCGAAGCTCGATTGACCACCCAACCTATTGGCGAACCGCTTTTATCCAAGATTTATTGTTCTTTTACCATCATTCAATCTCGTAGACTACTATGAATCGAAAACGTGATCTCGTTTGGGCTTTAAGGCGGTTCACCGAGAACACACACCCGAAAGGCTTAACGATTTCATAACCCGCCCTCGGATCTTTAATTAGTTACTAAATTAATTAATTACCACGTATTAATTAAATTTCAACTAATTACGCGAGTTTGTATACATGCCTATTTTAATTACCAAAATTAAAATTCTACATGTATGCAAGGAGTGGATTTATGATATGATGCATGTCATGGCAATTCGATTTTATATCTATTTTATGATCAAACACATAAAAATAAATTGCGGAAAATTTAAACACCGAGATGGATTGTTGGTACCCCGTATCTAATCTATCCTAGGAAAAATAAATTACAATCTTGTTGTCTTGAGTCTTGATCTTGAATCTTGAACTCGAACCGCGGATCGAGAACCACGAACACCGAGAGAGAAAAAAGGTCTTTTAATTAAATAAATCCAATTTATTATAATTAATCATATATATATTTTAGGAGAAGGGCTACAAGGACAAAAAAAAACATAAATGGAGTGCTGCAGGACATTTTAATTTTTCAAATTTGTTATAAAGGACAAAAACAAAATATTTGGACAAAAATACCCTTGTTACTTTTTATCCTTCTACAAATAGTAACAGATCAAGAAACAAGTAGTAATGTGATTATAAAATGTCGTAACATCCAATGAAAAGTAGTAACATCCTAAAAACAAGTAGTAACAGACCGTTAAATATAGTAACGGCCATTAAACAAGTCGTAACATTCTCGTAAGGTGTCGTAACATCCTAAAAACAAGTCGTAACAATCCCGTAAAATGTCGTAACATCCCATAAACAAGTAGTTACATCCCATAATCAAGTCGTAACATCCCAAAAATGTAATAACGTAATAGTAACAACCCTAAACTTTCTCAAAAAAAAAAAAAAATCATCTATACGCAGTGTTTCTTCTCCGCGCCTTGTCTTCTCCGGCCGGCTGTACATTTGCACCTCCGGTGGTTCCCCATCAATTCATTTGACCAAAACAAACCTCGCCGTCCGGATTGAACGGAATAAAGGATTTGTGACCTCGAAAGAAGAGCAAACGGAATAATGAACGGGCGGCCCCAAACCACCACCGCACTCGCCTCTCTACCGCCCCATGCCTCCATTCTCTCCGGTCTGCAATTCCGACGCCCCATGCCTCCATTCTCTCAGGGATTTCGATGGAGGAGCTGCTGCCGTGGAGGAGGAGCTGCTGCCGTGGAGGTTCAATCGAACCCTAGAAGCCATTGCCGGAGAGATTTTTGGGGTGGGGGTGCTTTGAACAGGGACGTTTGCAGAGCATTTTATTTTTATTTATGATATGTTGTTAAATAGAAATAGGTTAATGTGTTTTCAAAAAAAAAAAAGAAATAGGTTAATGTGAAAAAGGGTATTTTGGTAAGTTTAATTAGGTTTTGTCCTTTCTAATCATCTATGTCCTTGTAGCCTAATAAATGATGTAGTTTGTCATTTTGGACAAAAACCTATATATTTTATTATATGCGGCTAGCCGGCTACTTACCAAAAAAAAAAAAAATTCCAAATTATTATTATTTTTTTTTATTCTTATGCGGCTGTTACCAAAAAAAAAAAAAAATTATATTCCAAATTTTTTTTTTTTTAATAAACAGCTGCCTAACAGCAGAATGTGACAAAAAAAAATTAGGTCAAAATATCATACAGCCGCAATCCTGAAACCCTAGCCGCATGCATTTATTTATAAACAGGACTTATAGTGACGCTTTTTATCGTCGCAGAAAGTCCTGTAGCAGTTTTTTTTTTTTTTTTTTTTTATCCGTTTCTCCTCGTTCATACCTTGGGTTTCGCCTTGATCTTCAATTTTCCAGCAAGATCTTCATCTTTTCCAGCCCGGATATTCAAAATTACAATAAAAGATGCTACTTTTACATATAAATTTCGAAAATTGACATAAATAAAATACAATTCCTATATACTCAATTGTTACTAAACAAAGGAGCTACAATAGATCTAACGAGTAAACAGTACCAACCCCAATCCATCTCTTCAACCAAGACATTCATAACATAAAAAATAATCATGCATGCGTCGGCCCCTTTAAAAAAAATTGGGACAAAAAAATCTACATATTTTACCACTCCTTGATCTAATATTTTATACGTATAAATATAGATCACCATGGCGACTGATACCACTGTTAGTAATATCATCCGCAGCGGAAGCGATTTAAGGATCTAGATCTATAAAATACACGTAATAAAATAACTAGATCTATATCTACAAGGGGGTTGTAGAACATACCTCTTGGATCTCAAAATCCAAGTTGAAGAACCGCAATAGAAAGAACGAACAAAGGTGTGAAGAGCACCACGATCTTCCGTACGTGTGATCCAAGCAACTCCCGGTGGAAGGAAATTCTCGTCTCGAATCCTTCCGATATATGCTACCCGGAAAAATCTCCAAGATTTTCCTCAATTATTTCCCCTTGGCCGAAAAAATTTTCTTCTTCCTCTCTAAGAGGAGAAGTCGAATTTTACATGCGTGTTTAAGGCTTGAGAGAACTCTCTTTATATAGGAGAGTAAAACTTAGCCTCCAAGGATTTTTATTTTGCAAATAAATAATCCAATAAATAAAAGATAATTCCATAATATTCTAGAACAAATCTAGAATAATATTTATCTTTATTTCTTTGCATAAATATTTATCCAATAAATATTTTATGCACATGTCTTATTAATACACAAGAAAATAATTTCTTGTTCCACAAAATAGACAAGGGGCGAAATTCACAACTATTGACATAGTCAATATTAATTTTGCCATAGCACAACAATTGGGCCAAGATTATGGAAATTGTCTTTTCCACATATTTAATTATTTAGCCCAACTAATTTAATAGTCCACTAAACAATTAATTCACATATCGTTTTAATAAAGTCCAACAAGAACTAAATTAATATTATTAGGATTCGACGTCCGAGAATAGCTATGCTATATTAGGAGGCACGTCGGGGACCATGGACTAATAATCGTGGCTCCGATAAATCAAATAAATAATTATCTTACGAGCGAGAATAATTATATTCGATAAATCAATCACAGAAATATGCCACCATAATCCCGTGATCGCACTCCTCCGATTATGAGATTATATTTATCTCCTCACGAGAATAATAATAAGCGTCCATTGATATAATCATTACATTTGGATTAATCCTCCATGATCGCTTCATTCTAAATCGGGAAGTTACCGTTAACCCTTTCTAGAACCTCTTATCCTTATTTACCATTAACCCCTAGTGATCAATTAATTCATACAACTCATTGGTAGCTAATCGATTAATAATATGAACTCCATGGATCGATCGGTTTCTAGGATTAACAAATAAGGAATCTGTCTATCTACTTCCGTAATGGAAGGAATGGATTCCGTATCTGTGATAACTCGGACTACTCACTCAATCCAAATACAATGCCAAGATGGGGTAATTCGGACCACATACTCGATTGTAATCCTTAACCGTCAAGTCAAACTTCATACCGATTCAAGCGCTTGATCGTGATCACCTCGAGGATTAAGATATATCCATAAATATGATCATCCATTGATTCGATAAGAATTCTCAATTACGGAATTATATCGTGAACTCTAATCAAATCGGTCCAAATTTCATATGATATATCTATCATATATAAATGCCCCATTAGGTTCTCTTAACCAAAGTCCGGATAAGACAATCACACCTATTGTGTTCAGGCGCATTAATAGCACGTTAAAGGAGAGACCCGATACTCTCGATTAACTTCACTACGGGCTAATTGTATTTTAAGTACATCTTCACTAACTCAATCCTCCCGTGTATATCCCATACACTGAGTTAAGTGATTACATAAACGATATACTTAGGGTTTTCTGTAGTGTAAATACTATTGTCACATCGGTGATTATGAGAATAATAAATATGAATAATAATATCATTTCATTTATTAAATAAAACAATTACAAAATTGTCTTTCGGGCAATACACCTAACATTATGACAGTACAAAATGTTCCCAGTCTGCTGAACTTGTCCTAGAATTTCCAGCATTCTTCTTAACCCAGATCAGCTGACATGAGCAGTGTGTTGCTGCTACAAACTCTGCTTCTGTTGTTGATAGAGTGACTATTGGTTGCTTTTTGATGACCACCGATAGCACTTGTTCCATACATAAACACAAAACCGTAAGTACTCTTCCCATCATCAACATCTCTACATAATCACCATCTCGAATATCCAGCTAATTGAGCCTTCCTCGCCGATCCATACTTGATGCCAAGATTTATGGTTCCATTCGGATATCTTAGGATCCTTTTCATATAGTTTAAGTGGTCTCACGAGGGTGACTCCATATATCTCGCTTGCCACACTTACAAAGATACATGATGTCGGTCTTGTTCTTTATCAAGTATAAAGTCACCCTATCATCTCTGCTTGTATAAGGTGGGGTTCACCTTCCCACCCGTTCCTTCTTTGCTAAGTTTCATACCAGACTTCACAGGGGTGTGAGTCTTTGAGTTCTTGTCATCCTTCATTCCAAACCTATTGAGAATTTCAGATACATACTTCTTTTGAGAAACAAGTATATTTGACTCAGTTTGCTGAACCTCAATGCCCAAGAAATATTGCATTAGTCCCATGTCTGTCATACTAAATTTGGTCTTCATTGCCTCCTTAAACTATGTTATCATGCTGAGCACTACTGGTAAAGATAAGATCATCCACATACAAACAAGCAATCAGAATCCTTACCTTGCTGTTAACTTTCACATACAAGGTAGGTTCATATGGACACCTTGTGAAACCTGCCTTCACAAAATAAGAATCAATACAACTGTACCAAGCCCTTGGGGCTTTTTTGAGACCATATAAGGCATTGTTAAGCTTATACACTTTGTTTTCTGCTCCATTCTTCACTTAACCTTGTGGCTGATCCACATATACCTCTTATTCCAGCTGACCATTCAAAAAGCTGACTTCACATCCATTTGATGTACTTTCCAAAGGTTTTGAGCAGCCAAGGATAGTACAAGTCTGATAGTTTCCATCCTTGCTACTGGGGCAAACACTTCATTGTAGTCAATCCTATATTCTTGCTTGTACCATTTGGCCACTAGTCTTGCCTTGTACTTGCTGACTTTACCATTTTCATTCAGCTTTGTCTTGTAGATGTACTTGACACCAATAGTCTTATGTTCTTTTTGGTAGATCTATCATGATCCAAGTATGGTTTCTTTCAATGGCCATGATTTCTTCATCCATAGCATTATTCCATTTCCTGTCTTTTGATGCCTCATCATAAGTGATTGGATCATCACTAGCAAATAGAGCATAATAGGTAGTCTCATCTTCTTGAACCTGATACCTCAAAGTCTATCATCCAACCTGGCCTTTTCTTAGTTCTCTGAGGTATGGCTGCTGAACCCTCGGCTGCTGTTTCATTATTTGGGTCTACTAAACCCTCAGCACTGTCTTGGGTCTGCTGATCCTGAGTCTGATGACCCTGTGGCAGATCCTCACTTGGTTCTTCATCTATCAGATTTGAATTGGATAGAACTGACAATTGTTTGCTTCCCAATTCCAGGTATTCAGCTCATCAAACATCACATCTTTGCTGACCACTATTCTCTTGGTTATAGGATTAAACAATTTAAATGCCTTGGAATTTTCACTTATCCCCAAGAAAACACATTGTTCTCCTTTCTCACTCAGTTTCTTCCTGTTTGCATCTGGATTATGAGCATAAGCAATGCATCCAAAAAATTTAAAGCGACTTACAGATGGTTTGATTGAGCTCCAAGCTTCTTCTGGTGTCATGTTTTGAATAGAAAATGTTGGACATCTGTTCAAAATATGCACACTCCAACTTACAGCTTCAAGCCAGAATCTCTTTGGTACATTTCCATATGCCAGCATGCTTCTTACCATATTCAGAATTGTCCTATTCTTCCTCTCATATACACCATTTTGTTGTGGTGTATATGATGCTGTTAATTCCCTTCTGATTCCATTATTGGTACATAATTCTTCAAACTCTGCTGAGCAAAATTCTCCTCCTCTATCTGTCCTCAAACACTTGATATTTTGACATGTCTCCTTTTCTCTTAGCAATTTGAAGTTCTTGAATGCATTCAAGGCTTCAGATTTTTCTTGCAAGAATTCAACCCAAGTTTTTCTGGAAAAATCATCAGTAAATGTAATGAAGTACCTTTTACCTCCATTAGAATATGGGTTTATTGGTCCACACAAATCAGAATGGATGAGTTCCAACACTTGCTTTGCCCTCCAAGATTTTCCTTTTGGGAAAGGATGTCGATGTTGCTTTCCTTTAGTGCATTCTTCACATACTTGCTGGGGAGTCTGAATCCGTGGAAGCCCTTTAACCATTTCCTTCTGCTGAAGAGTTTTCAAACCACCAAAATTGAGATGTCCATACCTGTAGTGCCATAACCAAGATGTGTCCTTCAATTCTGTCATAAGACAAGCTTATGGCTCCTTGATTTCCAAAGGAAACAATCTGTTGTCATTCATGGGAACTTTAGCTATGATTCCCTTGCTTGAATCCTTGATTTCACACTCCTTATTCTTCAGAATAATCTCATATCCCTTTTTTGCAACTGTCCAACACTTAACAGATTGCACTTCAGATCAGGAACATATAAAACACTAGAAATGGTTTCAGATGTCCCATTTTTGGACCTGATGAATATATTTCCTTTTCCCTTAACACTGACTGAGGCGTTATCTCCAAACTTCACCTTTGAATGATAAGATTAATCGAATGATGCCTTATTACCACACATATGATTAGTGCATCCTGTATCAACATACCATACTTGGGTGTCTTGAAGTCCGCTTTCATCTTTGTGTAGTCATCAATAGGGTCTCATCCTCCTCTTTGTCAGCAGAGTGAGAGCTCTGCGAGTCCCTTCTCCTTGTCTGGCGGCAATTTGGTGTAGCACTCGACCGGTAATGTCCAAATTTGTGACACCTAAAGCATTCAACATTCTTTTTAATTGCAGTACCTCTTCCCTCTCTATTCTTGGATGACTGAGAGTTGTCTCTGCTGTCAGAATCTCTTGATATTCTCCCTCTACCTCTTCCTCTGCCCCTATAATTGCTATTATAGGCAGTGGTCTTCAAGGCTGGCTCTTCAGTTGATGCTGATGAGCCTCTCTTCATCTTTTGTTCATGAACTTGCAAAGAGCTTTGCAATTCATCAAGAGATAGTGCATCAATGTCTTTAGATCCTCAATGGAGCACACCACATAATCAAATTTTGGGGTTAGAGACCTCAAAATTTTCTCCACAACCGCTACATCTTCCATCTTTTCACCAAGAAATCTCATATTATTGTATATTTCCAAGGTTCTGGCACAATAAGTTGAGAGATATTCACCTTCCTTCATTTGTAAGGTTTTAAAATCTCTTCATAGGGCCTGTAATTATAATCTCTTCACTCTAGCATTTCCTTGATATTTCCTCTTCATAGAGTCCCAGATATCATTTGATGATTCCTTGCTGAGAATGGTCTCCAAGATAGCTCTATTTATTGCTTGAAACAGATAGTTCTTGCCCTTCTGATGTTTGAATTTTTTGCTCTCAAAATCTGCTCTCTGAGCCTTAGTTGGGGGTAGATTTGTTGCTGGTTCAACCACTCCTTGCTCAGTGTTGGTCCAATACTCCTAAGAATGCATGAAGTTATCCTTCAATATGCTCCAGTGATCATAATGTTGTCCATCAAACCTTAGGATGGAAGCATGAACAAAATTTGTTTTTGCCATGGATCTTTCTCCAACTGCTATTGAGAATATGGCTCTGATACCACTGATAACTTTTAAGGAAGAGATATTTTTTGGAAAAACTTAATGATTTCATTGATTGAACAAACATATAAATATAAGTAGAAAATAACTACCACTAAGCCACTTCCTATAAATAAGGAACATGGGATCATGGTTTAAAACTAGAAAATAACTACTCTATTAATGAAGATCATGCTGAAAATGGGAAATAACATGGCTGACATAGCCTAGGTAATTAAAACTTAATTAACATAAATAATTAACATAATTCTTCTAACAGTCATTAATTAGTGAAGGTTACAAACCACCTTGTGCGAGTAAGATTTTGTATTTTGGAGGGTCCCCATACATTATGAGGTTTAGGTTTGGGAGTGTCCCTTTGATGTTTAGCTAACACAGAGACATCTATATGTTTTTCCAATATATATAGGCTTGACTAGGATATATGTCCTAGCCTTTGTATTTATCTTACAACGAAACCTATAATGTAATATATCTCCCGACAATACCTGTCATTGAAACACAAGCTAAAGACATATGCCTATATTCCCAATAATGTTATCCCATTACTGATGGACAAATCCCTGTTTGGAAACAGAGCTCTTTTATTGCGGAATTAGACTTGCTATTAACTTCGGTTTATCTGTCAGTCGCATGATCCAGCCTTCAATTCGATCAAGGCTTGGTATCCAGAAAAAAACTAGGTAGGTGAAAGCAGAAGTATAGAAAGTTTTGTGTTTTGAACCTTTTGAACGCGACCTGTAAGAGCAATGAGGCGACTCTTCATCTGACATACTCTTTCCAAATTGAGAGTAGTGATCTTTGCAGTCAATACATCCGAGGCAAGATGAGCCTCTTGCTCCAATGTCCTTGCCTAGATTCAAATTATAGTATTTCGATTAGAAATTTAGAATGCTCGCGTGCAAGCCGGGGTGGGGGAATAAATCAATCAAAAAATCAAAGCAGTAAAGGGGAGAATTTCTTTAATTACGTACTTGGTCGTCTAAGCAACTGCATGCAGCCTCAAGGCATGATTCCAGTGCAACAAACTCAAACGGAAGTAGTTTCGGTGCATCTCAGGCTTCTGCATCATAGTGTTCCTCGTTTTTAGCTGCATGGGAAGGATAGGAAATGAGGTAGTCTAGGAGAATTCTGAGATCACGGCCTGGCAGACCTGTTCGGCGTATGATGGCGTACTTCCCAGCCAGTGGTGGATCCAGAAATTTTATCCAGCAGAGTCCGTAAATATTTAACACAGTATTTTTTTTTTCACGGGGTCCGAAATATTTTTCTATAGGTAAAATGTAGAGTATTTCTATTTTTAACGGGGTCCGCGGACCCCCTAAACTAAAGGGTAGATCCGCCCCTATTCCCAACCTCCACTACTTGTGCCTGCCCGGTCGAATTCAAAAGCAGCCAGGGCCGTACTCCGGCCATGCTTAATTCCCAGATGGGACGGCAGCCATGGCTCGATCTTAGTTTACACTTTACAGGTTATGCTTGTTGATACTTCTCGTTGTGTCGAAAATATATTAGTATAATAATATTATTGTATTTAGTATTTAATATTTATCTTATAGTGGCTTGTTGGCTAAGACACTCAATCCTATATATTTATACTTTTGAATTAATGAAATATAACACATTTTGAATTATATGCGACTCGATTTTCTCTCTCGTTTGGTCAATTCTCCCTAAACCCCAACACCTTTTTTTTCCAATAAAAAAAATCCTGCCGCAGCTTTTGTTTTTCGCTGCTCTGTTCGTGTCTCCGGTGAGAATTCGGTGAGAATCCGTCGGCCAATCAACCCCAGCTTCCCTATCTCCATCGCTCCAATGATTTCAAACACATCTCCCATCTGATTCACTCCAACCGTTACCCAAAAGATTGAATAAAAAATTTAAAAAATTAAAAAAATAAAAATCCTGTTGCCGGCGAGTTCAGTCCCAGTCACCGGCGATTTTAGCCTCCCATCGCCTGCACCCTCCCCTCCCTCCTTCTCCCCTTCCAGTGCCATCCCCTCTCTTCTACTCAGCTAATCAAAAGTTATATATCTTGCCCTTGTTTTCTAATTAATCGTCAGCTGCAACTTTTTATACACACATATGTATATACTAGTCAAAAACCCATGCATTGCACGGGTGATATTTTCAAAAGTTATAACTGTTTTTCATCCTCATATTTCTATCAAAACCGAAAACAAAAAACATTTAAAACCTGAAGAAGAAAACTATCCTGGAGCTGAAACAACATCAAGCCCATGGAGAATTTGTATAGAAAAATGTTTTCAATCATCAAGGATAATCTCGTAGCAAATCACACCAATAAAGATAAAAACATAGGCCACAACATAAGCAATGACATTGAATTTATATATTGTTTTACTACAAATTACATTTATTTATTCTCAATTAAATAAATAAAAAATCCATTATTTGCTTATATTGGAAAAATGGGCGGAAAACCCCTTACATTACATGGTGAGTAGTTGCATTTCAAGTTGAAGACCTCCTCTCAAAAAACAAAAACAAAAACTTTCAAGACCTAAATTGTAAGCTCAAACCTTTCAATACCAAATCTAAGCATTTCTTCTTACTGATGCTTTAAACAACCCACGGTTATGCTATGTTTAGAATTGGATATGTTGCTCCGATTCTTGCTCTCTATAAACACCATATTATGTAATCCTGAATGTGTCACAAAAAAACCTTGTTATCCTGTAAATCCCGGTCATTTCTTTGATCGCCTCTATCCTAAAAATTGTGTGCCCACAAAAGAACTATGAAGTTCTTAAAATCTGGAGTATCACCCATTGTCAAAAAATTTGTTGAAAATGTGTAAAGCAAGGAAAGCGAGGATGAAAAAGTAAAAAATTCAACCACCTCAAACGCACAAAGGGCACAACGACATATCCTAACATCATATAAACCATAGAATATTAGTGAAGGGAGTTGTGAAGTTTTTCCCAAAACAATGAGGAAGGAAAAAAAAGTGCTTGATGAAATGAAAATTCATCCAAAGTAAGATTCGTAATCCACTTTTAACATGATCACCCATGATTGCTCTACCTATAACAAACTTGCACCACAGAGTCAATTGATGTTGTTGTGTCATTAATTGATGTTAAACAGAAAAATGAAATGAGTAAAAAATGAAATGAGTAAAATATCAGCGAATTTGCTTTACATAAAACAATGGATATCAAATACAATAAATGAGATAACTTAAGGAAGAATTTGATGGAAAGAAAACATCAGCAAAATAAAAAGTTGGAGTAGAAGAAACGTACCATGATGGATAAATAATGAAACTAAAGTTGACTAAAGGTTGACAGAAAGCAAAAACTGGTGAAATCCAATCGCATTTGTCAACTCTGAGCTCCGACATACACGCTTGAATCCGATCATCGGTGCCGTACAGCTCCGAATACCTATCAATACACCGGTCCTGCATTTTCTCTAACGCCACCGGAAACAGATAATTAATAGCAATAGCACCGCCGCCGTACACCTTGTTAAACAAAAACCGAACATTCTGCAGATGTGTTTCCGATATGCTCCAGATATAATAGAACTGATTCCTCAAAACCCTAACTAAATTCTCCGTCACGAAAAACATATCGTGGTCACCTAAAACAATCCATCTCATACCCTTTCTCCAGATTCTACCCCAATCGCAGCGTCTCCGATACGATTCACCTCAATCTGATCGCCCATAGGCTTCAAGGCAGAATCGATCCATACGTATGTATGGAGATGGCCGACTGACAAATAGGGTTTGAGCATGAAGGATTTGCTAAGACTCTGCTTTTAAAAGAAAAGTTAAAAAAAAAATTGGTTAACATGATCCGCGTGTTTGGTCTCTTTCATTAGGCACAGCACAAAACAAAAATATCAATAATAATAAATTTAAAACTACAATAATGATTGAAAAAAATGAACATATGGTATGAACTTGATTCAGTAAAACTCCTTTCTCCTTGACTATCTATCAATCCTCCGTTTCCTACTTTTGCATGCAGTTATAATAGTTCAGCAAAAGCACTCAAAGAAGGCCTTGTTCTATACATAGTTGCTTCTACTTGAGTACTTTATAGGAGCAATAACTCGAAGATGTGGGCTTGACATTCATCCTATTCATCATCAACCTACATTATTTCATCGTCTCATGAACCGGTCACCGGAAGGTCAAATTTTCTCATCTCACCATCAACAGTGTTAATTCATCAAAGTCTGACTCATAAATTATGTTATGTATGCAGACAGATTTTTATTCTCAATTAGTTGAAATTAGGGAGATAGAGAAAGAAAATACTATGAACATCATATACCAATGTGGAGCATTTAGCCAAGCAGAGCCTTCTGAGTCCAACCACGACAAACTAAAATTCAGAATTCAGAGTAATGAATCAATAGCAGTTGAAGTAACACATGTTTGCTCCATATAATTACATGAAATCAAAAAGAAAAGAAAAACAATAGCAATAGGCGTAAAACAGGTTGGCTCCATAGAGTTTTCTAATCAATAAATTGTATTTACTTCTGAGTTTATATATGCATTTAGATTAGGAAGAGATGTAATAAATCAAAGAGTGAGATACATGACAACTAAAATGCTCTGAAACCTTTTGAGGTAGTTAAATTTTTCTTTAGTGAGATACCTGTCTATCAGACAAAACAAAAAAACAATAAATAGATATGACAATAAACGATTGTATACCATGTGATTAAAAAACAACAGTGAATACTTTTAAATAAACAGGCATATACCATACACAATAAGGTCCAAACTCTCATTTGCTGAATTGTTATTCGATTTGTGTTCACCGTACATTTCCACACTTCAACACAAATTTACCCGCTATGTCACAGACACCAACATGTGATTCTTCTCATTGCAATTGAAACACATCAACATCATTGTTGCAACATTTGAAATCCCGAAGGTATAAAGTAAACAATATCAAGATATCATATATCCAAAACATCAATAAACAACATATGAGTCCAAAATGCATTATATCACATAAATATGAGTTGCATCATAGAATAAAATGTTTCATTATATCACATGAGTTTGAATTGCAACATAGAAAGAAAAAGTAATGAAGTCTTGATAAAAACAACATTTACTATTTACCTTCCTACACAACCAACCCTTACAGTATGGAAATTTAAGTAATGCTCCTCTTCCAAATTTTGCAATAAAAACAAAAATCATCACTCTTCTTTTGTAACATTGATGCAGCCTCCAAAAATCTCTGCCTACCAAGTCCTAAACCCACATTGTTGGCCACATACAAATGTCTAAATATATATCTACAAAATGAAGAAAACTTTAACTCAATAAAAAAAAGAAAAAACTTTCATCCGATACCGACTCAACAACACAAACCACTACCTATATACACCAACAACAGAATAGAGGTGTTTTGTTTAATTGATACAATAAATATCCAGCCTATATACACTAATAGCGGAATAGATGTGTTTTGTTTTTTTTGACACAATAAATGTCGAAAAAAATTGGAGAAAAAAATCAAAGGTGGTAGAATACAATGCACAATACATTTGAACCACCCTTAAAATAAGAATATGAAACTTGAAGCTTATATTCAATGTATACGGTTAGAATGAAAACCATGGTAAAAATTTGTATTCAAACACAAACAGAAAGCACAAAAATAGTTATTTTAACAACTAAATCCTCGAAAATTGATAGAAGAAAAAACCGAAAAAATAGTACCGGATAGTTAATAGAATTACTTTTGCTGAGGTAGATTGAACTGTATGTGAACCATGAATACAACTGGTAGGTTGAAAATCACTCCTTCTCGATCTCCTTGCCGTCTGTACATCAATAATTAAAATAAAATAAAAACAAACTCAGATCATCTGGCAAAACAAAAGAATTTAATTCATAATTAAAACCTGAAAACCTGAGGTAGAAGATGATCATTTTGCGCTTCTTCCGTAAAACATCAGAGGAAAAAAATGATCTACACGTAGTAGGATTTTGATAATTCTTTATTGCACTCGGATAATCGGTTTGAAATTCAAAATGTTGATTGGATCATCCGTTGGTGATTTTCGCTTATAGGGTTTGGTGAGATTACGTGTGCGATAAAGCAAATGACGAAACTGATGGAGTGATTTTCGGAATTTTGTTGTGGTTGGCTATTCGCGTGTGTTTGAAGCGGGTGTGGGTCGGATAAACGGATAATTTTCCGGGTAATTGGGTTAAATTCACTCCCCCATATATATTATATATATATATATATATATATATATATATATACACACTAGTAGGAAACCGTGCGATGCACGGAGAACGTTAAATTTAAAAAGTAAACATCGAAGAAAAATAATATATATGTTAAGAAAAAAGGTTGTGTTTAAATAAACTAAAGAAAGAGAAAGGATATGAACCCCATATCTAATCGCATCATGAAAAGCAAAATAATATCGGCATCATAGCAATCGGAGCTCCAACACGTCTTGTATGACACGATCCTCGCCATTGGTGCTCCGCCTCTAGCTCCTTCACTCTGGTTGTTGATAGTTCATATTCTCCACGTAACGACCAGCAGATGATTGAAGCGTGTGTGTGCGCCATGGCTTGAATTGTCTCTTGAGGATTTGAAGGATATAGGCTTCCCGATTCGTGTTCGGCCGTAACCACTCGAATAGTATCTTGCCCCTATTAGTCTCCTACACAAAAGAAGATGATTTTGAGGCCCGACTTGTAAAGAATTACCTAAAATTTCAATTAATGGAAGATTAGTGCAAACCTATTGCATGATGAAGCATTTAATGATTCTCCGATTGGCAAACTCCTTTCCATCCTGCCGTACCGGAGGCATGCCGTAATCACTAAAATTGGAGATTCAGGCCAAATCCTGTACCATAATGTCAAAATCCAAGCTATAATGTTGAATAACCAGGGGATTTTCATAGTTTCTTCATCATTGAGAACCATGAAATCCCATGAATGAGTTGTGTGCGAGACTTTTGAACTCGGGAAATCTCGACACCACCTCTGGATGCTCTGTTTTTGTTTGACCACCCCAAAACAAATACAAAAAAATCAACATTGTCATATACTATATGATATTACAACACTAAATATATAAATAATGTCTACATGAAGCATCGTAATCACACATTTTTCATTTGTTAGACATTTGGTGTGTGTATTTGTCATTATTCAATCTTATTAGTGGAGCAGATTCTTTTTAGCTTTCATTATCTACAGTTTGATTCATACACCATCATCATTAGGTTCTGGCAGAAAACCCCCAAGTGAAAAATAAGAGTGATAATGAGAGGGGCTTACTGGAAATTTGAAGCTTGTTGAATTGTCAACATGGCAAAAATCCTCTCGAATCCATGTCTCAGAACTATACACGTGAGCGGACTTGGCTTATTCCTCAACGCATCAAACACCACCATCCGTTCATATCAAAACCATTGAACAACAACCGAAAAAGAAAATAGAAAATAGAAAGAAAGTTGATTGGAAAAAGAAAAAGTTATTCCCTTTATGGACATAACGTGTTCTATTGAATATCAAGAGACTATAGTCATATTGAAGAAAGAAAAATCATTTCAAAAAGGAAAAAATAATAATAACCAAAGAGCAAGATTGGTAGCGGAACCACTCGGTTACTTCCTTACCAACGAAGTAACTACAACCATTCCTTTATTAACAAAGATGATATGAACCAATAGAAATGGCATCACCGAAATAATCATCATGTGGAGCATTTGGGCCTAAAGAAAGAGAAAGGATATGAACCCCATCTCTAACTACATCATCAAAAGCAGCTTAAAAATGCTTACTTTTAGCAATGATAAATCCTCCAAGAATGAAAACTAACAAAGAACGTGAAGGTGCCGAGTGTGTTTGCAACAATGGACTTCACATAAATCACACAATGGGTCGAAATCTGTAGACACGATTATAGAAGGGCACTTGAATAACAACTTCTCCACTGGTTCTTAAGCAAGAAAACGATGCATAAAAGGCCAATGAAACATGGAGATAGCAATAGATTTTTCTTTTTGATCTTCGAGCATTGGCAAAGAAATGCTTCAAATGCCCTCAAAAAGCTTTCAGGGGGTTGTAAGCCACTCAGATCGTACTTCTCGTTAATCTGTAAATAAAGAAGACACTTTTATAAGATTTCTATGATTGTTTGTTCCCATTATATGAACTCGGCAAATAATCTTTAGTCAACAACATAACGCATTAAAGTAATAGGGAACTCCGAAATTCGAGATGAGTATTGCTTTGAAGCTCTTCGTTAATCTTTAAGTCGTTTAAAACGAAAAATATGTCACTCACATTAAGCGTGTGAAAATCATAAAACGAAAACTATACCAGGCTCTAGTGATTTGAGGATCGAGATTCATGATTCAAGAAGTGAAAATAAACCATTCAAATTATTCATAATGTATCTTCATGTTGTTGGAATAGGTGTCGTGTGTGGAGTGATTTACGGAACAGATCCGTAATTTACGGAATATTAATCTAAAAAAAATAAATCATATGAATGGAATAATTCATATTATCTAGCAGATTTAACAAAAATAATATTACGTGCAGATCTAACACGAATAACAAATAGGAAAATTACGATGCATAAATAAAGGACTAGAGATCAAATCGAGGCGAGTAGTTACTCTTTCCTTAAGACAAATTGCTCCGGTATGGTGCCCACGGTAGTAGCAACTGTCTCCCAAGATACAATGGCTTTACGTCTCGGATTTAGAGGCACTTCAAAAATCCGAGCTCCGGTGAATTTACATAGTGCTCCGACTTCTCTTCGACTCAATGTCTAGATCTATATGACTGACTCTTTGTGGTGGAAAGACACAAGAGAAAATTCGATGCTTCAACCTTCATCATTGGGGTTCTTTATATAGTGGAGAGGAGGAACCAATGCTCAAATATGATTGGCCGAGACACATCACCAAACTTTTCCCCTTGGAAAAGTAATGGCCGACTTCTCCCTCAAGGAAAGAAGGTTGGCCGAAATTATTAGGCTAATTTCGAATTATTCCACTCATCTGATTGGTCGGATGATGTGTCGTCTGAATTCTGATTGGTCGAACGACTCAATGAATTCTGATTGGTCGAATGACACAATAATATTCCAAAATTAATTTATGGTAAATTTCATAAAGAAATTTTGTCCAAAAAATTAATAGTAACAACCGAACCGAACCGAGCCGAGGCGGACGGAGGGCGGCGGCGGTGGCGTGCGCGCGCGTGTGGAATAATCTAAGTCCTCCCTCCTGCACAAAAGTGCCTTGCCCCTTGGGGCACATCTATAAGAGAATACACTAGCTCTTATATATGGAGCACAAGTCTCCCATCTTTCTAATGTGGGAGAATGAGTTGAGGTACTCCCTTCAACTCTTATCTCCAACACATTTTCAACCAACTTTAGGCATTAATTTCTCATTCACCCGATATCCGAATCGAGTGATTCAAAAGCCCATCATCAACCACTCCGTATGAAGTATTTAATGATATCATTAACTCTCGATGATATACATCGGAGTCTATCCGTAATTAACGCTAAAGTTGACCATTCAACCCTTAAAAAAGGGCTTTTTCTCCAACACATGTTTTGTTGTCGCAATGCTGTTCAGATCCGAAAGATAAAAATTAAGAAATATAGGTACCTCCTTAAGTCCATTATTTGGATCAGCAATAAACTCATCTGCTCCTTCTTCCCCAACTTTTATGGCACACTCAAAAAGAAAGTCACTACAAAACAAAGAAGAAAATGTGTTAATGTTTTTGGAAAAATATTTCTATACCAAATATACATAACAATTAGATGATTTATGACACAATAGGATGGGTCTATAAGTAAACATTAAATGATAAGGATTGTAAGCAAAAAAAAACTGTCAACCAATCTTGATGGACATAGGCAACATTGATATCATATGTCCAAACCTGCTTGACACCCTTCCTGTTGGACTTATTTTAAGTTTTAGTGATGAGTGCCAGACTAGCTGTTATAGAGCAAAGGCAAAAAGATGTCTAGATCAAATGTATAGGTTTATTAGAGTTTGATCTTTGTATAGGTTTGATCAAGGAAGCACTATAAAAGGTCAGCTGACTTTCATTAGCGGACTGCTCAGGTCAAGTAGGGTACTGAGTCGATGAGACTAGTTTAGGAACCTCTTTGTGATCAAAAGGCTGAGGGTTCAAACTCAGTTATTGAAGGCTAAGGGATCAAACTTAGTGTTTAAAGTCAATGTTATTGAATCAGAATTTAGGGAAGTCTGTGATGACATAAACTGATTGCATATACCTTGTGTTCAAGGTCTAAGTTCCATAAGTTAAGTGGTGATTGGAACTTGGTTATGATCAAAATGGTGTAATCTAACTTAATAATGAAAATTTAGATATAAGAGAAGTTAGCTGCAGTGTTTTATGAACACATCAACTTTGGATCAGCTGACTGATATGTATATTGATTTAATCAAAGGTTACATTGGAAGATTACAAGGACAAGGACATATAACAACTCTTGATTTTGTCAACAAATAAATGTCTAAGATTAAAGTGACGTTGGAATGAAACAGAGGTTTATCCAATGAATACAAGTCAAAGGGTGGATAGTCTGAAAACTGTCAAAAAGTAAATTGACAGTGTCAGTACTATGTACAGGGACAGAAAGCAAGTCAGAATAGGGACGTATCTGAAACGGCTATGTTTGAATTTCAAACATAAGTCACAAGGATTCTCACCTATAAATAGAAGACTCCTGATACAGAAACACGGGATGAAAATTGATGAAACATAACAATCTATCTTAAGCTATTAAGTTTCTTATCAAGAAAATCACCCTACTGACTTCACTGAGCCAAAAGCTACTGATCCAGAAAACTCTTCAAGTGTAACCTGCTATCAAGTTACATTAAGTACCCACACTTGAAGACATCAAGCTGCTGATCATTTCATCCAGATCAAGCCGCTGAAAGCTAAATCACTTATTTGATTCAAACTTTCTTTTACAAGAAACCTGCTGAAGACAGTGAAGCATCTTTGGGACAGTGAAGCATCTTTGTGTGTCAAAGACTGTTGTTTATGGTGGAGCTGGTGAAGAAGTAATCCTACCCTTCAAGGACCATTGGAAGACTTTGGAGTAGCAATCCTACCTGTTCCAAGTGTTCAGTTTGTGAAGCCATAGTTATTGGTGAAGGACAAACAACTTAGGGATTTTTGTAACTGCAACCTCAAAGATCTCTAGTGAATTACCTCCAACATCACAGGAGAAGAGTGGACTGACAGGATTACACCACCTGAAACCACTATAAAATCTGCCTACTTACTTTATGCATTTAATTTCTGCATTCAGTATATTTCACACATCAACCAACTGAAACTAGCAACTGAATCACACACTTTCACTACTGAGTATCCAATACTTGGTATCATAATTTAACAACAAGTAATAAGGCTTAACTTGAATATATTCCGCTGCAACAAATTCAGTAAAATCAACCGTCAGCAGACTTCTGAGCTGTCAGCAGACTACTGAGTGGTCAACCGATTACGGAGCAGTCAGCAGGCTATTGAACTTGCTGAGTTTTTTAACTCCAAAGGTTTTAAGTGTTAAGTTTATTCACCCCCCTCTAAACTTAACCAAAGCCTTTTCAAGGGACCAACAATTGGTATCGAGAGCGATTTACGCTCAAGTAATCCTACTTGTTGTGCCTGTGAAAATACTTCGAATTTTTTTTCAAGTTTCTGATTTTCAAAGCTTTGCATCATGGATAACAACCAGTATGCTAGAACATTGTTGGTGTGTTCTTTAGATCGTTTTGATGAGTATAAACGTCATATGCAGGCTTTTCTAACTGCAACACATGATGAGATGACAGATGTGCTGATTGATGGACCACTGGAAATCAAAAAAGCTATAACTATAGATGGTCAAACTCAGTACATTCAAAAGCCAAAAAGAGAATGGAATGCTGATGATAGAAAAAGAGCAAACCTCAACAATATTGCTATTGATATAATATACAGAACTTTGGACAACAATATGTACATGAAAGTGAAGGATTGCAAGGCTGCAAAGGAGCTTTGGGATAAGTTGCAATTAATCTGTGAAGGCACTGATGCAATCAAGAAGAACAAAATTAGTGTGGCAAAAAGGAAGTTCCAAGAGTTCAAAATGAAAGCAAATGAAACTATTGAACAAATGGAGTCAAGATTCAATGCAATCATGGATGAACTCACCCTACTGAGTGTGAAGTAATCAAAATAAGAAATCAATTCAAAGATTCTAGAAGCTTTACCAGCAAAAGATGTTTGGGAAATGAAGGTGACTGCCATAGAAGAGATAAGAAGTTTACATGAAGAGGATACCTTCAAATTATTTTCAGATCTCAAGGCTTATGAATTCAGTAAGAAACTTGTACCTGAAACTGAAAAAGGAACCAAAGACCACTTCATTGGCTGCTACACATCAAGAAGAAACATCAGGAGCTCAAGATGATCTACTGGATGAGATGCAAGAGCAAATTGCCTTACTGAGTAAGAAAATCAGAATGATGAAAACTGGAAAGGGTTCTCCAAGGAATTTCACAAAGAAATCTATTGAAAAGAAGAAGGATGAATCCAAGAAAGACAATGATTACTTATGCTTGAAGAATGCAGGTTCTTAGATCTAAACGAGTTAGATCTATGCGCAGCGGACGGATCACGATTTACATATCATAAAACATAATTAAAGGACTTAAACTACTACAAGGGGTTAAGTTTATCTTACCAATAGTGGGAAGAGAAGCCAAGATCTTCCAATGTGTTCTCCAAACAAAGGGTTGGTGGACACCGATCCTTGGATTTGAAACCTCCTTGATATGCTTTCAAGAAAAACTCTAAGTTTTTCTTCAACCAAAAACCCAAGACAAGAAACAAATTTTTCTCTCTTTATTCTAGTGTGGGGGGCGAAATTTTGCCTTGCAATTTCCCTTGGAATAACTCTCCTTTTATAGGAGAGTAAATCCTTGGCCTCCAAGTTTCTAATTAATTAAATAAATAATTAAAAGAAATCACAATAAAGGATAATTCCATTTATAAAAGATTGTGATTAATCAATCAATCAATTACAAATCAATTATCTTTTATTAATTAATTATTTAACAAGTAAATAATTAATCACACAAGAAAATCAATTCTTGCCCTTTTAATAGCTAGGGAGGCGCCACACACTAGGGTTTAGCCCACGAAAATGTCTTTTCGTATTATATTATTCAAATTTCAACTAAATAATATTTTGCATATCAATTAATTAGCCCACCAATTAATTATCACCGAGGCCCAAAAGCAGGAAAAACATCCGAATTACAGAGCCACATCGGGGACCATGGACCTATAACCATAGCTCCAATAATTAATTATTCATCGAGCGAATAAGTACATTAATTATTAATTCCGGGATTACGCCACCATAAACCCGAAATCGAACTCTACCGATTATAGATATATACTTATACTCAACCCATAGAGTGAATAAGCGTCCATTGATATAATCACTACATACGGATTAACCCTCCATAGATCATCCCATTCTCGGTGGGAAGTCTCCGTGAACCCGACTCGTAATATCTTATCCTTATTTACCATCAACCCCGATGATCAATTAGTATGCATATCGACTAGTAGCTAATTAGTCAAATGCGAAACTCCCGGGATCGATCACTTTCTTAGGGCTAACAAATAAGTGGATCTCTCTCTACTTCCCGCAGAAGGAATGGATTCCATGTCCGTGAAAATCGTAACTACTCACTCATCCGGAGATAGTGCCAATGAGTAGTGGCTTGGAACACATATTAAAGTGAACCGTAACTAACACATCAAACACTACCCCGGGACAAGCAGCGATCATGTGATCACCTCAGATTAAGGTTGATCCATATATGATCATCTAATGATTTAATAAGATTCCTCGATTACGGAATTATACCGAGAAATTCAGATTAAATCGGTCCAGCTCCTATATGAATGCCATCATATATAAATGCCCCACGTAGGTACCCTCTACCGACAGTCCGGATAAGACTATCACACCCTAAGGTGTTCAGGCGCATTATTGGTGTTTTAATCAAGAGACCCTAAACTCTGATTAAGTTCACCACGGACTAACAGTTTAAGCATATCTCCACTAACTCAATCCTCACGTGTAATCCATACACTGAGTTAAGTGGTTACATCAGATATACTTAGGGTTTGCAGCAGTGTATTACTTTACAAGCACAAAGCAAGTAATAAGGTGAGATAAATTTGTCATTCATTATTAAAAAAGCGTGGAAATATTACTCAAATAGACTCGGCCTGCTTTGAGGCTTCACAGTACTACATGAGGTGCTCACAGATTCCCGAGCCTTAGGATTTCGTGCATAATATTTTTGTACACTTTATTTAATTATAAACGACATATTAATTGTGATACATATAAACAATTAATATGTCAAACTCTAGTTTACTTTATGTCATAGACACAATTAATATGTCATAGACATAGCTTTTACTTTTACTTTTGCATGCTTGCCGCCCACATCTAAATACTCAAGTGGCCGCCCAAGCTAGTGCTAGTCTCTCTCAATTGTATCTATTTATACACCTCTCATATCAATGAATAAGATAAGTTGAAGTTTACTCTTGTGTTAACACATTCTCAAACTCTCTTCATGGTAGCAGAGCCATTTGTGTTCTAACTTTTCCATTTGCAAAACTCATATTTCAAGAATGTCTTCCACATCCGACATTACTTCAACCTCGTGAGACTCTCAAGACCTCAAATGACCGGAGTCTTGACAACTCCTCTTCTTATACAAATCATAGACTTGATGGTAACAACTATCTCATTATGGTCAAGGTCTATGAAAATGTACATTTCGGACAAAGTAAGATGGGATACTTATGCGGAACAAAACCCGCACTCTTTGAATCGACCACTGGTTTTGAAGCATGGGACACAACAAATAATCAACTCATGACCATCCTCACGAGGTCAATGACAAAAGAGATAAGTGAAAACTTTATGATGTATGATCTTGCCAAAGAAATGCAGGATAATGCCGAGAGATCTTTACTCCAAGAAGGATAATACATCCGAGGTATATGAACTAAAGCTCGATTCAAACTTGCAGGCAAGGGATATGTCTCAGAACTCAATATTTCAATCAACTATCTAAGGCTTGGCAACACTTAGATATGTTAGAAACTCACTCATGGAATGATGTCAAAGATGCTTGCTCTTTATAAAGACATCATAGAAAAGAAGAGAGTATTCGAGTTCCTCACCGGGTGAATCCTACTCTTGATGATGTTAGGGAAGAATTCTTGCCACCAAACCTCTTCCTAATCTCAAATCCATGTTTGCCGAGGTCAAACATGAAGAAAGTAGGAGAAAAGTCATGCTTCAAATCCACTACATGACAACCCTATCAAGGTGCTTTGCCTGCTTTGACGCCGGAAGGCCGCTTGAGGTTCTTTGAGACATCTGAAAGCCTCTTGAGAAAGCTGAAAAGCGTTCGTGATCACCGCAAACGCACAAATCACACCAAGGACAATCTGGCTTGGAAGCTCCATGGCAAGCCTAACTCCTCAAAAACCTCAAAACCTATCGGGGAAAGTCAAGGCGGACACATCGGTGAGGAGGAGAATGACAACCGGATGAATGCTCGCTTTCGTTGCATTCAAAGCCTTCTGAATCAACAAAAGGAAGGTAGTCACTCTACTTGATGTTGCTACTCATACTCATCTGAGTAAATTCTACTCTTCCCTTAGCAATGAAACATGGATTGTTGATTCTGGGGCATCCTCCCATATGACTCGTAATAAAACCTTATAACCAACTATATGCCTTGTCACCAAATTCATAACATTAAAATCTGGCGATGGATCTATCTCTCGTGCAAAAGGTGTTGGAAATGTTAAACTCACTAATAAGATATGCCTTCGAGGATGTCCTATTTGTTCCAAACTTAGACTCGCAATCTTATATCTCACAAGAAACTCACTAAAGATTTGAATTGGACTGTTGTTTTTAAGGAAAATCGATGCACATTCCAGATCCTACTTCACAGAAGTGATTGGGAAGGCTAAACCTTACTTGATTGTTTCGTCAACCCTCAAAGAAGATGTAAGATCAAGACCTGAATCGCCTCAAGCCACTGCTCCCAGACTTTAGACAATATCATGTTATGGCATTATAGATTAGGACATCCAAGTTTTGGTTACTTAAAATCTTTAACTCTGAATTGTTTAAAGGATGTAATCTGAATGACCTTCAATGTGATATTTGTCAATTTGCTAAACTTACAAAATCTGTGTATGCTAAGTTACCTCATTTGCATTCCTCACCCTTCACCTTAATACACAAAGATGTGTGGGGACCTCTAGGGTGAAAAGTATAACAGGAAAAGGTGGTTTGTCACCTTTATTGATGATCATACCAGAACTCTTGGGTTTTTTAATGAAAGACAAATCTGAAGTTGGTCATATCTTTCAAGAGTTTTATCATATGGTCTCCACTCAATTTGATACTAAGGTCAAGATCTTAAAGACTCGATAATGCTCTAGAATACTATGAGTCTAATCTCGGTACCTTCTGACAGAGAGAGGAATTGTTCATATCAAGAGTTGTGTGGAAACACCTCAAGAATGGGGTTCTTGAGAGATAGAACAGAGCACCTATTTTGAAATGGCCAGATCAATCATGTTCACCACACATGTTCCTAAATATATGTGGGGTGAAGCTATCTGACAAACTTATTTACTCAATGAGACTTCCCAGTGAGTGTTAGGTTTCAAAACTCCACTCCAAACCCTACCGACCACACACTCCTGCCATCATCTTGTTTCCCGATTGCCTCCAAAGATCTTTGGTTGTACTTGTGTTTGTGTATATCCATGCTCAACACGTATAAACTTGATCCTAAAGCTCACAAGTGCATTTTCCTAGGTTATGCAAAGGATGAGAAAAGGTTACAAGTGTTATTCCCTATTGAAAAGAAATTTTACAATTCTATGGATGTAAAATTCTTTGAAAAGACCCCTATTACAACAAACCCGATTGAGTCATTCACAGATGGAAACTCGATTGAAATTGACCTAAACCCTTCCCTCAAGAAACTCTTAACCCTCAAAGAACTCATCGATCCTCAAAGAGATCGAACTTGATGACCTACACGCACTCTCTACTGACCTCATACTTCTCAGCAACCTCCTGAACAAGAGTCTACTGACCCAGAGCCTGCTGAACCAGAACCTCAGCAGCCTAATGAACCAGAGTCTGCTGGACCTCCGCTTACTGACTCTCAGCAGTCTGCTGAAGTGGATGACAGACCTATTGCTCTAAGGAAAGGGAAAAGATCATGCACTGATCATTCTATTCATTCTTATTTATCTTATGATCAGTTGTCTCCTGTCTTTGCCATGTTTACACAGGACCTGGACTCTCACTCTATCCCCAGAAATATTCGGGAGGCTTCACAATGATATAAGTGGAAGGCTGCTGTTAAAACAGAGATGATCGCCTCTCTGGATAATCATACTTGGGATCTCACAACTCTTCCAAAAGGCAAGAAGACAGTCAGCTGCAAATGGTTATTCACTATCAAATACACTGCTGATGGCACTATTGACAAGTACAAAGCCAGATTGGTAGCCAGGGGATTCACTCAAACTTATGGCATTGACTATAAAGAAACTTTTGCACCAGTGGCAAAGCTCAACACTGTCAGGGTACTAATTTCTCTAGCTGTCCAACTTGACTGGCCTCTTCATCAATTGGATATCAAAAATGCTTTTCTAAATGGGGACCTTACTGAGGAGGTTTATATGACCATACCTCCTGGTTTTATCAATCCTCATACTCAAGGCAAGGTGTGCAAACTGAGGAAATCTCTATATGGCTCAAGCAATCACCAAGGGCATGGTTTGGAAAATTAACAATCGTGGTCAAAGTGCTGGATATCACCAATGCAATTACGATCACACACTATGTTCATCAAGACAACCAACCAGAAGAGGTCTATTCTTATTGTCTATGTGGATGACATCATCCTTACTGGAGATGACCCTGCTGAGATCCAACACTTGAAAGATTTGCTGGCAAAGGTATTTCAGGTTAAAGACTTGGGTTTACTTAAGTATTTTCTTGGCATGGAAGTAGCTAGAAACAGCAAAGGAATCTCGATCTCTCCCAAAGGAAATATGTCTTGGACTCATTAAAAGAAAGCGGCATCTTTGGGGTGCAAACTCGCTTGTATCCCCAGTGAGACCCAGATCATACCTGCTACATGGTGACATTCTTTGTCGAAAAAGAACAATATCAAAGGCTTGTAGGCAAACTCATATACCTTTCTCACACAAGACCTGATATTGCATATGGGGTCAGTCTGTTAGTCAATTCATGCATTGCCCTACTGAGCACCATTGGGATGCAGTGAATAGGATACTGAGGTATTTAAAATCCACTCCTGGCCAAGGCCTACACTTCACCAAGTCTCCTGATAGATCAATCAAGGTCTACACTGATGCTGATTGGGGTGGATGTCACATTGATAGGAGGTCTACCACAGGCTATTGCTCATATATATGGGGAACACAGTTACTTGGAGGAGCAAGAAACAACAACCTCTTGTGTCAAGAAGCGATCTTGAAAAGTGAACTAAGGGCACTTGTACTTGGCATTTGTGAAGCTCTATGGCTAAAAAGTGCTTGGCCGAACTTCAAAGAATCGTATCGACAACCTATCACACTCTGTTGTGATAATAATTCACCTTATGCATGGCGAAGATCCACCCATCATGATAAAACCAAGCATGTGGACATTGACATTTACTTTCGAAGGAGAAGATTGATGCCAAGATTATTCAACTCCAAATGTTCCTCAGCAGAGATCGTAATGTTGATATTCTTACCAAGGCTATTCCACCTCTTATGTTCAGCAGACTAAGTAGCAAACTAGGCTGCATCAACATATACAGCCCAGTTTGAGGGGGGGTGTGGAAATATTACTCCTCAGCAGACTCAGCCTGCTGAGGCTTCAGCAGGGTACTCAGCAGGGTGCTCAGCAGATTCCTGAGCCTTAGGATTTCGTGCATAATATTTTTGTACACTTTATTTAATTATAAACGACATATTAATTGTGATACATATAAACAATTAATATGTCAAACTCTAGTTTACTTTATGTCATAGACACAATTAATATGTCATAGACATAGCTTTTACTTTTACTTTTGCATGCTTGCCGCCCACATCTAAATACTCAAGTGGCCGCCCAAGCTAGTGCTAGTCTCTCTCAATTGTATCTATTTATACACCTCTCATATCAATGAATAAGATAAGTTGAAGTTTACTCTTGTGTTAACACATTCTCAAACTCTCTTCAAAAACAATTACACAAATTGTCTTTCGGGCACTACACCTAACAATCTCCCACTTGCACGAAATGACAAGTAACGATTGTTTTTAGAGCACACCCTTTCTTATCTTATTCACAACACTCTCCCACTTGCTCTAAAAGCAGATGAGACATATCCGTCAATGCCGTACCCTCCAAGCACTAGACTTGGTACACCGATCAGTTTGGTTGTCGGCCCGAGACGATCTTTAGGATCGAAACGTTGCCGGTCCATCTAATCAGGCGGTACTCTCTCTCAATATGATTTTGACCTCTGGTGACCGAGAAGATCCTTCTAAGCTATCTCTTCACTGTTTTCACAATGAAGTGATATCGGCTTATCAGACCTGGAATTACTCCCAGACCAAAAAGGAAATTCTAAGCACTATGAGTAAACACTGAGCCCAAGATCAACTAAATGATCATCCTTAATCTGACTACAAGTCAGAATCAGTGTAGTCAACCATATTCAAGTTTGCACCTGAATATACAAGCATATGATTCCTCGTTCTCTAACGATACTTGAGGATGTACTAAACCGCTACTTATTGCTTGAATCCAAGATTCAACTGCAATTGACTCGTTTCAAGCTGACTTGCCCTTATCCCAGAGAGACTCTATCCCATTTTCTCTTTATCCGAAGATTTGGAGAATCATTCCTGAGATGTAAGGTAGGACTACTCTCGATGAATGTTGCATACGTATATGCATGATCATCTTATTCAATAAGATAGGTGGGATAGCCAATGACTCATTCTCGTGAATTTGACCGAATCAGATTCTTAGAATATAGTCCAATTCTCTCATCCAGAGAATCTTGGCCTGTCAGTTTCCGACTTCAGATAGCACACACATGTTGTTTCCAAGCGCTTTGATGTTATCATTCATGAACACTAATACTACTACTTTACCAATATTGATATCCGGTCTACGAAAGACTTATCAATACTCTGTCAAGTCCACATATTTTAAAACATGTGACTTTTAAATGACCGAGAGGTTCTCTTAAATCCACAAAGGATATAAGCCATGGCAGAGCTCTCCTACCAAAGGTTCTTTCGAATGAATTAAGATATCGTTAGTCTCGCAAAAAAGGTCTTAGGAATCACCCCTATCTTCTCGCTTTGTAACGAACCCGTTATTCATTCTTAGCTAAAACCCTTACATTACGAATGAATTCAGATTCCGTTGTTCAGCAAGAAAGTCTCAGGGAATCACCCCTATTTTCTGCTTTCTAACGAAATCTAGCAAGACTGAGTGGTGAGAGAGTTCAAGGTCTGGTTAACTCTCTACTTGTCAGGGAATCACCCCTATACCACTCAACTTTGCGCTGAAAGTTTAAACTTTCCTATTCATTCGACTCTTTTCCATGTAGATCCAATTGCTCCCACTGGGCCTGAGACACTCAGGTGGTTCTACAAGAGGCTGAACAGAACTGGAGTACCAAAACTCCATTCACAGGGTTAAGGTTTTCAAACCAACCTCTATAATCAGAATCCTATACAGCCCACCAAGAGCCATAGGTTATCAATCACCCCAGCAGATTGTAAAGTCCACAAAACTACAATGGGTCAATGGTAAACCATACTCCCACTGTGTCTTGGGTGGATTGACATTCTGATCTAGTAGTATTTATCAATGTGATCACCAACAACTAATGTTGGGCGTGGTCCGATTAAATCGATAGTAACTTCCTTTGGGTAACCGTACTCCAAGGTCTAAGGTCATTACTTATAGATTCCATCGAAGAATTGTGACATCCAACCTGTCACTTTCGATCTCAAGAATCTTACAACCAACCTTCACTCGTCTCATTAAGGCATTTCACGAACAAATCAAAATCGAACGTATGCAAAAATCTCCAGTCCTACCTTCAAGCATTAAATGCTAAATGCCTACATTTACGGAAGTGGTGTGAACCGAATTCACTCCTTATCCATAAATTCACTAGCATCTTCTAGGTAGACTTCTCGGTTTACATAATAATGTTAACCGTTATTTTGCAACCAATTATCTTAATCGAGTTTAGCAGTGTATTGTAGTACATCAATAACTATATAGGGCAAGTCTATGGTTTCTTTTTCGGTGAGAAACGCGTTCCCTTGAGGCGGTGAGCATCGATCCCAAGACTATGCTATAGCCTATTTATGAGCATGGAATACTCTATTCTCTCGCTAAAATCGTGGAATCCTCCTCGTATTCTTTTGATAAACTAAATCGCGTTTGAGTAGTTATCGGACAAAATGTCACCACTCAAAAACTCCCACTAGCTTGTGTCTCTCACTAGACCCCTAAGGTCATGATGAACAAGCTATGTTACCCTTCAAATCTATTACCCTCTCCCGATTGAAAGGAAACTTAGTCATTGTTCCTTTGAGATAGTGTTCCTAGACTCGGAGATAGGAATCACCCCCTAGCCGATCGTCAGTCTTATCTCTAGGATATATGCACTAATTAATAGATATTGAAGGGTCGCTTATCTTAATACGGAAACCTTTTACCTTTAATAGTTTTAGTCGTGTTACACATACCTATTCAGCTTTTCTTAGTGGTTCTGTCTTTATCAAACAAAAGTCCGAGTCACAGATTCGTACTACAAATGTCATCTTCACTTTGTTTAAGGCAACTGTAGTATCGAGATGAAAGTGAATCCATTTGTTTCAACGAATCTGTAAACAGAAAAATAAATTTTTCTGTGATATTCAAGGATAGAATCCGAAATTCATTTCCTTATATCACTCCCACTATTATAGCTGAAATTACTGCCCGTTGTTACTCTATTAATCGTTAATGCACAGCTTCCTTGTTCTCCCAAAGAACTAAGAGACCGAGTCAAGTTACTCGGTTAAGAAAGTCGCTAAGGATTCATTGGTTAGTGATCCGAAATCACTTTCCTTATCCTATACTTTCTTTAATGTTTCAGTTTAGCCTCAAAACTTTAGTTAAGATGAATAACACTTATAGACATTCTTTCCCATTCTCAACTTTCCTTAAAAGGAAATAGTCTTGAACTAGCAGTTCAATTGAGTAGACACTACTCGTGAACTGTGGGATGTCTAATAAAAGCGTTACCCAGTGGGACTAATTTTCTAATAAATTAGAAAAACAACAGATAAAAGCTCTCACTAGTTTATCGGTTCCAAATACCGTCTAACTTGCGACACTTTAATTTATGATTCTCTAATTTTTCTATTAGAAAATTTCTCGTGTAGACACTACACAATTAAAATTCACTAGAAGAATTTTGTCGTCCCAATCATCTTTCAAACTAACTACGGTTGTCTCTCGTTCTGCACGAGTGACAGCAGTGACATGCCTATTTACGTCACTTAAGTTTTGAAGGCTCAAGAAAAATATCTCTTCCGAAAAATTAATCGCATGTAAGATCAATTAGTACAACGTTCTAGTTACTTGCCACTTTTTAACGAAGTCATTACTAGTCAATTTTACACTAGCAGTCTAGCACATTAGAGAGATATATATAACAGTTGTAAATAAAATTGACAGAAAATAAATCCAAATCATACACTATTAAACTTTTAGGAACATAAACTAAGTACTTATAGTCTATCCTACCGTTCCAAGGATTTAATCTAATGCCTCAAAGCCGCCTTAGGTAGGTCAAAGAGGTTTCGATTAATATTGAAGATCGATTGAGAATCGAACATCTCATTTGTGATCGTCAATCACCTTTCCTTTTTCAGCCAAGGTACTACCAAAAATACCTTTTTATGAGTGTGACCTCTCGTCTCAGATTTTTAGGTAGACCCGAGCGTGCAGCCGCCTTAGGGTCGGTCGGTGACCCGACGAGTACCCAAAATCCTATCCTTTCGGAGACCAAGCCTTGAATTTTGATAGCGGTGAAGGCCTTCCTTAGGAGGCCGGTCCCAGCCGGCACGAGGCGTCACCATTCTCTCACGTTGCTTGTGTCAACAAGAGAGGCGTGGGGTCGGCCGTCGCCTCTCCGCTCCCACTCAATATTTTGAAAAAGTGGTGGGTTTCTCGATCACGCTTTTGGACTTGATGTTACATTAAGGAACAATAAATCATAGGCCCGAATGTTGTCGGTTATGTGGGCTAGCCCACCCGACCTATTCGTTAGAACATATGTGGCCGTCGGACGGGTCAAGGCTAGGAGAGGTCCGTTGAGCCGTAGTGGCTCTTCGGATGGCTCGATATTGCGGACCCGTGCAAACGCCACACGTGGAGGTGAAGTCGATTGAGCCGTAGCTACCGTTGACCACCCAACCGTGGTTAAACCACTTTCGAACCTGTTTGCCCGTGATTATCCAATCCTTAAACATCAAACTTTCACGTAGACACTACGGAACAAAAACGTAATCTCGTCTTGGTAAGGTGGAATTCACCGAGAATCCAACACCTTAACCACGAGGTTTCGGATTTTACTCCTTATGCTTTCGCAGAGTGGGATTCACCGAGAATCCATCACCCAACCTCGACGATTGAAAAACCCGTGTTCCTCGGTTTTACCCTAATTAGTTTCTAATTAATATCAAACAATTAATTAAAACTAATCGTGTGTTTTATACATGCCTAACTAATTCCTCGAAGGAATTTCTACATGTATGCATATGGAGTGGAATTCATGATATGATGCATGTCATGGCAATTTTCCGGTTCTACACATACAATCTAAACATGTATACTAGTGCGGAAAATAAACACCGAGATGGACCGTTGGCACCCCCGTAACTAATCTATTCGAAAATAAATTAAAAACCTAATCTGCAAATGTTTAGAATCTTCGACGATCGGCATATCAAACGAACTCGGATCGGGATGAAACTTTCCAGATCTGATCTTCATTCTTCGGACTTCAAGATGGACGGTCGGATCGGAGCTTTGACTTGTCAATCTTCCTCGATGAGCCGCCCAACTTGCTGCTGAAACAGACTCTCACAAAGAGCGCATCATATACTTCCGAGATCGATCGGGGATGAAGATGAATCCCGATCGTCCTGAAAATTTATCTCACGTCCAAAACTCCATGATTATCGATCTGACCGGTCGGATTTTGATTTGAACGGTCCAATTGTTCCCAGAAAATCGAAGAAGTCACAGTTAGGGTTTCTGTGAATCCTGCGTTTTTCTGTTACAGCAGCCACTTCGCAGCAACGAACGGAAACCCAAACGGACTCTGATCGACTCCAAAATTTGTGGGATTGTTCATCAACTTCCACTATTGATTCTGACCGGAGGGATCTTCGTTTTAAGGGCTCAAACAACGGAAAAAACGAAAAGACTAAACAACTAATGTACAGATCTATTTTCTGGAAATTAAAATTGCAATAATACATAAATTACATAATTCCTATACTCATATGAACGAATTTTCATCGTTTATATGAGTTTACAATAGATCTAACGGGAAAACGGTGCCAACCCCAATCCATCTCTTCAACCGTAGCAATTTAAAAATTATTAATGCATAATAATAAGTAAAATATCACCTACATGCAATTCCACTCCTTTAAATCGTTTAATTACGATTATGACTATATAAATCGTGGAACCTGGCTCCGATACCACATGAAGAATGCAGGTTCTTAGATCTAAACGAGTTAGATCTATGCGCAGCGGACGGATCACGATTTACATATCATAAAACATAATTAAAGGACTTAAACTACTACAAGGGGGTTAAGTTTATCTTACCAATAGTGGGAAGAGAAGCCAAGATCTTCCAATGTGTTCTCCAAACGGTGGTTGGTGGACACCGATCCTTGGATTTGAAACCTCCTTGATATGCTTTCAAGAAAAACTCTAAGTTTTTCTTCAACCAAAAAACCCAAGACAAGAAACAAATTTTTCTCTCTTTATTCTAGTGTGGGGGGCGAAATTTTGCCTTGCAATTTCCCTTGGAATAACTCTCCTTTTATAGGAGAGTAAATCCTTGGCCTCCAAGTTTCTAATTAATTAAATAAATAATTAAAAAGAAATCACAATAAAGGATAATTCCATTTATAAAAGATTGTGATTAATCAATCAATCAATTACAAATCAATTATCTTTTATTAATTAATTATTTAACAAGTAAATAATTAATCACACAAGAAAATCAATTCTTGCCCTTTTAATAGCTAGGAGGCGCCACACACTAGGGTTTAGGCCCACAGAAAATGTCTTTTCTGTGTATTATATTATTCAGCCCAACTAAATAATATTTTGCATATCAATTAATTAGCCCACCAATTAATTATCAATGAGGCCCAAAACAGGAAAAACATCCGAATTACAGAGAGCCACATCGGGGACCATGGACCTATAACCGAGAGCTCCAATAATTAATTATTCATCGAATGAATAAAGTACATTAATTATTAATTCCGGGATTACGCCACCATAAACCCGAAACTGAACTCTACCGATTATAGATATATACTTATACTCAACCCATAGAGTGAATAAGCGTCCATTGATATAATCACTACATACGGATTAACCCTCCATAGATCGTCCCATTCTCGAGTGGGAAGTCTCCGTGAACCCGACTCGAATATCTTATCCTTATTTACCATCAACCCCGATGATCAATTAGTATGCATATCCGACTAGTAGCTAATTAGTCAAATGCGAAACTCCCGGGATCGATCACTTTCTTAGGGCTAACAAATAAGGGATCTGTCTCTCTACTTCCCGAGGAAGGAATGGATTCCATGTCTGTGAAAATCGAACTACTCACTCATCCGGAGATAGTGCCAATGAGTAGTGGCTTGGAACACATATTAAAGTGAACCGTAACTAACACATCAAACACTACCCCGGACAAGCAAAGATCATGTGATCACCTCAGATTAAGGTTGATCCATATATGATCATCTAATGATTTAATAAGATTCCTCGATTACGGAATTATACCGAGAAATTCAGATTAAATCGGTCCATCCTATATGAATGCCATCATATATAAATGCCCCACGTAGGTACCTCTCTACCGACAAATCCGGATAAGACTATCACACCCTAAGGTGTTAGGCGCATTATTGGTGTTTTAATCAAGAGACCCTAAACTCGATTAAGTTCACCACGGACTAACAGATTTAAGCATATCTCCACTAACTCAATCCTCACGTGTAATCCATACACTTTGAGTTAAGTGGTTACATACGAGATATACTTAGGGTTTGCAAAGCAGTGTATTACTTTACAAGCACAAAGCAAGTAATAAGGTGAGATAAATTCTGTCATTCATTATTAAAAACAATTACACAAATTGTCTTTCGGGCACTACACCTAACAATGCTATCAATGCAAGAGACCAGGACACTTCAAACCTGATTGTCCTGAACTAAAACAGAAGAAGGAACATGATTATCTTTGCTTCAGTTGCAAGAAGCCTGGACATTTCAGACCTGATTGTCCAGACCTACTGAAGAGCAAAAGTCAGCAAAAAAGATCTGGCAAGAAAGCTATGGATGCTGAAGATGAATCAGGATATGAAGTTGAATCAGAAAAAGGAAATGAATCTGATGATACTACACTTATTGCAGATATGGATGATTATGCTTTAATGGAAAATATGGATAAAACAGAGGAGGTATACAATTCTGTATCTATAAACACTCCTGCTGAAAGTGATTGTGAATCAACTTGTGGTTCAAATCCTAAAAATTCTGACAATGAAGAAACTTTGTATGCCATCCTTAATCAACTGAGGATTTTACAATCTGCATGAGATTGTGAAGGTGAAAAAAAGCTCTTCAAACGAAGTTGAAAGATTAAAAGTTGAATTAAAATTCTCAAGGAAAGGAAAAGAGTTTGGACAGAATCAAGATAAGTCTGCTTTGCACATTCGATGTTCGCTAAATCATTGAACAATCTAGTTCTACCACTGCATTCAAATCTGGAAAGTCTTATGGTGATAGAACAGGCCTTGGATTTGGAACTCAACAATCTAATAAGAGTTGATCCAGTAAGGTTGCTGAACCTAGTACTAGAATTGGTCCTAAGTTTGTGCCTGCACAAGATCCAACTCACAAAAGGTTCTTTGAGGCGCCCTTCATGAGAAGACTTCAAGGAAGCAAAATCAGAAGTCAAAAAGGTCAACAGTACCTTACAAATAGAATAAATCCAAAAGTAGGACTGATGTACCTTCTAGACCTGCTGATAACAGACCTGCTACCAAGTCTGCTGGACCACAAAAGGGCAAAAATCAAAAATATTCCAAGGATAAGAATCCTAAACTTAAAAATGTCAATCATTCTAGGTATACTTATCTCCGGGGGAAAGGTAGATTGTTCCCTACTGATGATGATTGGAATATTCATGTCCCTATTGCTAAAAACATCAGGTATAACCATAATGCTTGGGTAAAACCTCAGCAATGGACTCAATAGAGGATTCAGCAGAGGACTTATACAAGACCTCAGCAGGGACCTCAACAGACTCCATATTACAGGCTATTCTAAAAGACAAAGAAACTATATGGTTATGCTAGTGCTTCTAACAATAGAAATCACTCTAAACAAAAATACATACCAAAAGGCCAGAAAGCATATGTGAGTCCTACACAACCAAAAGTTAGACCATATGGATGTGTAGAACACATGTATGAACAAAAGTATGACACTTTTCAGAGAAGACCTTATGGAAATTTGCCAAGGGTCATGCTTACCACTGACCACTATGGACCCAAACAGTTTTGGGTACCTAAAATACATTAACTTTGTTTTATAGGGTGTCTGGTACTTTGACAGTGGATTTTCCAGACATATGACAAAGAATAATCACCGTCTGACAAACTTGGTTGCAAAGGATGGTCCAAGAGTGAATTTTGGCAACAAGAACACACCAGGATACACAAGAGGATATGGCACACTTGTGAGAAATGGATTAACAATCAGGAATGTTGCATTTGTGGAAGGACTGGACTACAACCTACTGAGCACTGGACAATTTTGTGACATGGGTTACAAGGGCACTTTTGACAAGAACACCTGTATTGTCATTAGTGAAAAAGGTGATCAAGTTGTGTTGGCTGGAAGAAGACAACAAAACATGTATGTTGTGGATTGGTATACTGCTGTTCCAGAGACATGCCTGATTGTGCATACCAAGTCAGAACTAAATTGGTTATGGCATAAGAAGTTGAATCATCTAAATTTTGATGATATCAATCAGTTGGTGAAGAAGAAATTGGTGACTGGTTTACCTGAGATCACATTCAAAAAGGATGCTATATGTAATGCTTGTCAGCAAGGTAAACAGACAAAATCAAGTTTCAAGTCAAAGACTAAGCATTCAACAAAAAGAGTTTTGGAGCTGATGCACATGGATTTATTTGGACCAGTAACACCAACTAGTGTAACAGGAAAGAAGTACACTCTAGTAGTTGTGGATGATTATTCAAGATACACTTGGGTAATTTTCATGAACAAGAAAAGTGAAACACTTCAAAAGATGCCTGAAATTTTGAAGAGATTGCAAAATAAGAAAAGTTTGAGAGTAGTGAAGATAAGTTCAGATAAGGGTATTGAATTTCTCAATAAAGTTATAAGAGAATACTGTGAGTAGAATGGTGTGATACATCAACTGGCTGCTGCTGGTACACCTTAGCAAAATGGGGTTGCTGAGAGAAGAAATAGAACTTTAAAAGAAGCAGGAAGAACTATGATTTGTGAAGCATTTTTATTTGAAAGATATTGGGTGAAGTGAAAGTCAAATACAAGACATGTTATACGCAAAAGCAGAACCTCGATGAACAAAAGTCACAAGACACCTTATGAGATTTGGAATGGAAGGGAAACCTAATATATCCTATTTCCATGCATTTGGAAGCAAATGTTTTATATTAAATCATAAGGAGCAATTGAAGACATTCCAACCAAAATCGAGATGAAGGAATTTTCTTAGGATATTATTCTCATCAACAAGGCATTCAGTGGTAATCGAATAAAAGGACATCAAAACATGAAGAAACAATACATGTTGTATTTGATGAACCTAAGTTCACTGGAATGGAAGATGAAGCATCGAACTCACTGAGAATCAACAAGTCACCGATCCGTAATGTGTTGATGTTTTGGAAAGGATAAATGACTTAAAGGTTTCTGACTCTGCCCCTGCTGAACCCCCTGCTAGTAACACTACTGATGCAACAACTGAGGCAGTTCAAGGATCTGCTGAACCTCTTGCTGAAGCAACAGCAGACCCTACTGAAGATGATGTTCTTGAGAATAACTCTAACCAAAATCCACAATGGTTAAGGGATCACCCTGCTGAGCAAGTTATTAGCAATATACAGCAAGGTGTAAGGACCAGAAGACAATTAGAAGCAATTTTTACTTGCTTTCTATCTCAAATAGAACCCAAAGTTGTTGAAGAAGCAATATCAGATCCAGATTGGATAATTGCTAAGAAAAAAGAATTGAAGGAATTTGAAAGAAATCAAGTTAGGACACTAGTGGAAAGGCCTAATCATGAAAATATAATTGGAACCAAATGGGTATACAGAAACAAATTGGATGAATCTGGTACCATTGTAAGGAATAAGGCCAGACTAGTAACAAAAAGCTATTCTCAAGCAGAAGGAATAGATTTTGATGAGACATATGCCCCTGTTGCAAGATTGTAAGCTATAAGATTATTCTTGGCATATGCTGCTTACAAGAACTTCAAGGTATACCAGATGGATGCCAAGAGTGCATTTTTGAATGGCATTCTGGAAGATGAGGTCTATGTTCAGCAACCTCCTGGTCTTGAAGTTAAAGATCAAGAAGATAAAGTGTACAGACTCAATAAAGCACTTTATGGTTTGAAACAAGCACCAAGAGCATGGTATGAGACCCTATCTCAATTCTTGGTGGACAATGGTTTTACAAAAGGAACCATTGACAAGACTCTTTTCAGAATCAATGAAGGAGACAACACCCTACTGGTACAGATTTATGTTGATGACATAATTTTTGGTTCTGAAAATGAATTGCTATGTGAGAAATTTGCTAATCTCATCAAAAGTAAATTCCAAATGAGTATGATGGGAGAAATGAACAACTTTCTAGGATTGCAAGTCAAACAAATTAAAGATGGAATCTTCATTCATCAAACCAAGTATACCAATGAGCTGCTGAAGAAGTTTGGTATGGAAAACAACACCAAAGTATAAACTCCTATGGGTACAAACATTAGATTGGATGAAGATAAAGAAGGCAAGGATGTTGATCAAACCTTATACAGAAGGATGATAGGCAGTTTGATGTACCCTACTGCTAGCAGACTTGACATATCCTTTGCTGTAGGTGTTTGTGCAAGATTTCAATCAAAACCTAAGGAAAGTCATTTAGCTGCAGTCAAAAGAGTTCTCAAGTATCTAAAAGAGACCTTGGATGTACGGATATAGTATTCAAAAGATGGAAGCTTCAAAGTTATATCCTACTCAGATTCTGACTATGCAGGATGCAAGATTGATAGAAAAAGCACCACAGGAACCTGTCAGTTGATAGGAAATAGACCGGTTTCCTGGTTTAGCAAGAAACAGAATTCTATATCAACTTCTACTACAGCAGATGAATATATAGCTGCTGGAAGTTGTTGTGCACAAATACTTTGGTTAAGACAACAGTTAAGGGATTATGGAATTGAAGAAAAAGAAATTCCAATTATGTGTGACAACACAAGTGCAATTGCAATTACTGAAAATCCTGTTTTGCACTAAAAAACCAAGCATATTGATGAGAGACATCATTTTATAAGAGATCATGTTGAAAAGAAAGATGTGGTGGTTCTTTATATCCCTCATCAAGATCAACTTGTTGATTTCTTCACTAAACCATTGGATAGTGAAAGATTTGCTAAATTAAGGATGTAACTTGGAATCATTAAAGTTGGTGATCGATCGATTAGTAATCGGAATTCACCAAGAGGATCGATCTTTGCTATGTTGGGTGTGCTCACTTAGCATATTAGTCATTGGTATCAACAATTCCATGTACTTATGTTTGGACAATTGAGCAAATGAGGTTGCCAAGGGGATTGGTCATTGTCATGTTGGGTGACCTCACTTGACTGATCAGTCATTGGTATTAAACTTCATTTCGTATTATCAGTTGGACAAAACAAAGGATTTAAGCATCAGCAGAGTGACTCACAAGAATTTCTTGAGACATTTTGTCAAGCAGTCACGATGACAAAGCTCAAGATTACTTTACTCAGTCAAACTTACTTAAGTCAAAAAGCAAATGGCGGGGTATTTATTTCCTATTTATAACCGCAGTTAACACGATATAACGGTTACAAAACGTTATGGAGAATAATGGGCCACGTGTCAAGACAGCATTCACTCAAATTTAATCGTGGTTCATGAACAGTACACGATCTGACAGTTTTCAACCATATCTGCCTATATATATGCAGACCTACACACAGAAGCTACTTACAAAAACCTAGATCGATTTTCCTTGCATTTACACAGTGTGAACATAGATTTGAGCATTCTCTTCTTCATCTTTTTCTTTCAACTATGGCACCAAAGGATGAAGTTCATATTGGAACCAGTCAAAGTGTAAGAGGATACGTTACTGACTGCAACTCCACTAAGTTAGCCATTAATATTGGACGAAGAATCAGACGGTTTGCTAGGCTAGAAAGCATTATAAACAGACGATTGGAACGAATCTCCTTTGTCAGTGTGTTGGAATTCTGGAAAAACACTATTATACATGAAGGAAGAGAGGCCTTCACTACCACTGTGAATGGAAGAGAGATAGAAATTTCCTCAGACCTGCTGAGAAATTTATTTCATTTTGCACCTGGAAATGATGCTCCCACTAATCCAGAGGCAATGAATCTACCAAGGATAAAATTTGTGGATCAAATAAAGACAAATGATGCTATATCTTCCAGTTTAAGCATTAATGTGAAACATATTGGATTTGAGTACAATCTACTGAGCAAATTAATAGCCAAGACTATTTTGGGATTTGTTGGAAGTCTAGATACACTATCTGGACCCAAAATAGACTTGATGATCATCGTCTGCAGAAGCATGAAGTTTGATTGGGCTGGATTTCTTGTACACTACATGAAGAAGGTGTTCACTGAAGATAGAGATGGTACAAGGAAATCAAAGGTCAAGCCTTTAGGCTTAATGATTCAAACCCTGCTGAATCACTTTCAGATACCTGATATTTTATCTGAAAAGATTAATAAATCCAGATTCAAGCTAGAAATTGCTATTCCTATCCCTGGTCTGGATGATGATGTAGATGTAGATGCTGAGGCTACTGAAAGTGATGGTAATGATGGTGATGCTGGTGGTGAGCAGGTTAAGAAAACTGTCAAGCCCGCTGCACCAAAGAAGGCTATTGAGAAGAGAAAGGCCGCTGACACAAGAAAAATAACAGAGATGTTAAAGCCTAAAAGAACAAGGAAGCAAACAAAGACAGATCGCTGAGTCTCGAGGTCCAAATGAAGTTGAGATTACCGACCCTCATCAGAAGTTGCTAAAAAATCATGCTGCTGAAATTTTGAAGGAGCAACAAAAGGAAGCCCGTAGAAAGAGGAAGTCTACTGAAATTGAAGCTGAACCACTTTCCAAAAGAATGAAAGAGATTGCCAAGAAGAAGAAGCATGGCAAAGGAAAACAATTGAGGATTTTGTAAAGTCTGAGAGAACAACAACAAGAAGAAGTAGAAGAAGAAGGAGAGGCTATTGAGGCTGAGCCCTTAACTATTATCAAGCATAATGAGGATGTAGAGGTTGTTGTTGAGCAACTGTTTGAGAGAATCACAAAGCAGACTCTCGACCACCGTGCTGCTTGTAGAGAAATTGTTGAATCCTCACGGAAGAGAGGCTACTGAGCCTACTGAAACTACCCAAGTTGTTGTTGAGCAACTTGTAGAAGAGCCACAACAGGCCACTGAGTCAATACCTGCTGTGGAAGTTGAAAATTTGGTACAAGACCCAGCAAGTCCTGCAATAGTTCAGAGGGAAGAGCAGTCTACTGCTAACCCTACTGATGAGCATATAAGTCGTGGGAACCAAGTGTTGTCTGCAGATGGAGGTAGTAGGGACTAACATCCAACCCGAGCAACCTCACCGACCTTGAGGCATCTGTGGAACAAACTTTGAGTTTACTTGTTGAGACCTTTGGAGGTCATCAAGGCAATCAAACAGCCTCGAGAAGTCATTCATGCCATTTGAGAGGAAGAAGAAGAAGAAAAAGGAAGGATATGTTAATCCTAAGTTCCTACTGGTTGCAAACTACCTTCAGTGGAAGTTTGGCTTCTACAAGAGACAAAAGCCAGCTGCAGAAACAATGACAGATTTTGAAGAATGGGCTTTTGAGAGATTGGGAGTGGAAAATTTGCTGGATCTGGTTGATACCTCCTTATTGCAATCAAGCCTGATGGATTTGTTTGATGAACAACAGAAAGAAGAAGGTATCAAGTTCAGGGATCCAAGAGGTGATAATGATGACTCCTCATCATCTGATTCTGATGATAATCATCTCTCTGGTCCAGGAGGAGTCAGTGGAAGTGCTATGATTATTGAACCAATAGTAGAGCTATCTACTGGTGCTGAACAATCCACTGAGAGACAGCAAACTGGACAAATGGATTAGGATGTGGAAAATCTCACCATGGATGATATTGAGACACAAATCAATGAAGGAATAGACATTGGTCCAAACAGGATGGTTGGTGAGATAGATGCTTTATTTGTTGTAGAACCTGCTGAGCATGTTGAAGATCAGCAGAATGACGGTTTGGATGATGAGAGGGTTACTGATCATAATGTGCCAAGTGTCAGTTCTGAGGATTCAATTCAATATTAGGACTGGATTGACACTGAGGGCACATTATCCAAATTTGCCAATATTGTGAGAAGGATTGCCAATGCTGAAGGGTTTCAAGAAGAAAACAAAGCTGAATTCCCTGCAATCCTTGTACAGAGGGTGTTAATCACTGAGGATCAGACAGTGATTGCACAAAGATTGGATATGGTGGTGGGTTATGAAGGATCACCATTGATTGTTGAGGAGGTACAGGTTGCTGAGGATCAAACAGCACCTGGACACAGGTTGGAACATGAGGTACAGGCTGCTGAGGTACAAACAACACCTAGACAAATGTTGGAACTATTTATGGGTTTGGAGGAAACCTCTGCTGTTGTTGGAGTACAGGCTGCTGTAGTGGAGCCTACCGGAGACAAGACCACTGAAGGGAAAGATGGTCAGTAGGCTGCTGCTATTTATGAGGATGAGCAGCTGCTGGATTATGACTACAGTGATGAAGAGTTTCAAATGCCTGAAGAAGAAGATGTTGATGATGAACCTCAATAGGCATTTGTTCCAGTTCTTGAAGAACATGCTCTTGATCCTATCTTGGAGGAGTACTAAGGACCTGACCCTGCTGGATTGGATATGAGTTTTGCAGTGGTTATCAGCAGACAGAGGCAACAATATAATGTGGAAGAGCCTGCTGATGGAGCTGCTGAAGGAATGGCTGGTGGGGTACTAGAACATGTCATGGAAGAGTTGAGGACTGTCAGAAATGACATTGCAAATTTAAGAACTCAACTTGACAGGCAAGAGCAAAGATTTGAAGATCTAATCAATTTGGTAAAGAATAGAGGGAGGACTACAGAAACAGTTGCCTCCATTATTACTTCCAATCAGTATGCTCTTGCTGACCTTACCCTTGAAGTGAGAGGAATTAAACAAGGAAATACATTTAAGGAGAAGTTTCTGAAAGATCAACTTGAAGCCATCCACCAGAAAATTGATAAACTTGCTGAGGCACCTAAGCCTGTTGAGGCTGCTGGAACATCTCAACCTACTGGATTGGATCCTAAGGTTACTGAGAGGATAAATCTGCTGGAGCAAACTATGCAAGCAAGGATTACTGCAGTTGATACAAGAACTGAAATTATGGAGGGACAACTGAGTAATCTGGTTATCACACAGGAGAGTGTTCGTGGCCTGCTATCTCGTTTTGTTGATGATGTGATTAAGGGGGAAGAAGGCCAAACAGCAGTAGCAAAAGAGGCTACCAGAATTTTTGCCAAGAAAAGATGGGAGAATGATACTAATGCTTTCAGGGAACCCGCACCTGGCAGACTTCCACTTACTGATGATCTTCTCAAACAATACAAGAATGAGTACTACAACAGAAGGAAACCTTATCATGACAAGGGATTTCATGAAGGTTTGAAATCATTTCTGGCCTTAAAGTTTTTGGAAGCAAGAGTTAAAGCTTTGAGGGCCAGTTATAGAGGTGGAAGAGGTGGAAGAGGTGGAAGGAATGTACCTTCCACATCAGCAAAGGAATCACTGAATGAATTCAAAGAACTATACATGCGTTTAGGATTTAGAGTAAATCAAATCAATCTCATTCTACCTGAAGCATGGAAGTGGTGGAAAGAAGTGAATTCTTACATTGATTTCTCTCTCATTGAAAATGAATGGATGAGAGACATGATTGATGAGATAAGAGCCTATCAAGAACAAGTGGAAAAAGTAAGAGAAGAAAGAGAAAAAAGACAGTAGATCAGCTTACTTTATCTGTTTTATCTTTGCTGTATCTAGACTGTAATACTTTGAACAAATGATTATAATGAGATATGACTGGAATTTGTTCTGCTTTACATTTTTAATATTTTTGCTTTGTTTGTTAGGTGAGGTAGTGGCATCATCACCAAAAGGGAAATTGTTGGACTTATTATTAAGTTTTAGTGATGAGTGCCGGACTAAGCAAGTTATAGAGCAAAGGCAAAAAGATGTCTAGATCAAATGTATAGGTTTATTAGTGTTTGATCTTTGTATAGGTTTGATCAAACAAGCACTGTAAAGGTCACCGACTTATATCAAAGAGTAGTCTAGGTCGATGGGGTAGTTAGGTCGAGAGACTTATCAGGAACCCGCTTGACCGCGAAAAGGCGAGGATCAAACTCACTTAATGAAGGCTAAGGGATCAAACTTAGTAATTAAAGTCAAGGATATGGAATCAGAATTTAGGGACGTCTGTGATGACCTAAACTGATTACATATACCTTGTGTACAAGGTCTAAGTTCCATAAGATGGATGATGATTGGAACTTAGTTATATGAAAAAAGGTGTAATCTAACTTCATAAATAAAAGTTAGATAAAAGACAGTTAGCAAAATATGGATCAGCTAACAAATATAAATATCAGCAGACTTGTTATCTCAAGAACCCGCTGATACACATACATCGAATTATTCAAGATTACATTGGAAGAAAACATGGATAAGGACAGCTAAAAACCTCTGATTTTATCAAACAAATCAATGGTTAAGATTAAAGGGACGTTGGGATAATTCAGGACTTTATCCAATGGTTACAAGTCAAAGGATGGACAGACTGTACACTGTCAAAAAGCAATCTGACTATGTCAGTACTATGAATAGTGACAGAAAGCAAGTCAAATGGGACAAAATCTGGAACGGCTATATTTGAATCTCAAATACAAGTCACAAGGACTCCTACCTATAAATAGAGGGCTCCTAATTCAGATACAGGTGATGAAATTTAAGAATCTATCTTCAGCAATCAGAATTAAATCAAGAAAAACACCCTACTGAACTTACTGAGCTTAAGGCTACTGATCCAGAGAAAATCTTCAAGTGTAATATGTATTCAAGCTACATCAAGTTTACACACTTGAATACTGCAAGCTGCTGATCATATCATCCTGATCAAGCTGCTGCAACTGAATCATTTACTTGATTCAAACTTTCTTTTACAAGAAATCTGTTGAAGACAGTGAAGCACATCTGTATGAAAGACTGTTGTTTGTGGTGGAGTTGGTGAAGAGGTAATCCTACCCTTCAAGGACCATTGGAAGACTTTGGAGCAACAATCCTACATGTTCCTAGTTTTCAGTTTGTGAAGCCATAGCTATTGGTGAAGGACAAACATCTTAGGGATTTTTGTAACAGCTATCTCAAGAATCTCTCTAGTGAATTACCTCCAACATCATAGGAGAAGAGTGGACTGACAGGATTACACCACCTGGAACCACTATAAAATCTGCCTACTTACTTTCTGCATTTATATTCTACATTTAGTTTATTACACACATCAACCTACTTAATCTAGCAACTGAATTCACACACTACTGAGTATCTAATACTTAGTATCATATTTAACAACAAGAAACAAGGCTTAATTTTTGATATATTTCCTCTACACAAATTCAGTAAACTCAACAGTCAGCAGACTACTGGAGTATCAGCAGGCTGCTGAAGTTGCTAAGTTTGTTAACTCCAAAAGTTTTAAGTGTTAAGTTTATTCACCCCCCCTCTAAACTTAACCAAAGCCTTTTCAAGGGACCAACAATTGGTATCGGAGCGAAGGCTTCATTGCTCAAGTAATCCTACTTGTTGTACTTGTGAAAACTCTTTGAAAAACTTTTTCAACTTTATGATTTTCATAATCTTGCATCATGGATAACAATCAGTATGCTAGAACAATGTTGATGTGTTCTTTGGATCGATTTGATGAATATAAACGTCGAATGCAGGCGTATCTAGCTGCAACACATGATGAAATGATGGATGTACTGACCGATGGACCACTGAAGATAACAAAAGATGTAACTGTGGATAATGAGATCCAGTACATTCCAAAACCAAAGAGAGAATGGACAATTGAAGATAGAAAGAGAGCCAATCTCAACAACATTGCTATAGATATCATTTACAGAACTCTGGATAGCAATATGTATATGAAGGTAAAAGATTGCAAAACAGCCAAGGAACTTTGGGACAAGATGTAGTTAATTTGTGAGGGCACTGATGCAATCAAGAAGAATAAAATCAGTGTGGCCAAGAAGAAGTTCCAAGAGTTCAAAATGAAGCCAAATGAAACCATTGAACAAATAGGTTCAATGCTATCATGGATGAACTCACCCTGCTGAATGTGAAGTACTCACAAGAAGAAATAAATTCAAAAATCTTGGAAGCTTTACCTGCAAAAGAAGTGTGGGAGATGAAGGTGACAGCAATAGAGGAAATGAGAAGCCTACATGAGGAAGACACCTTCAAACTATTTTCAGATCTTAAGGCATATGAGTTTAGCAAGAAACTGGTGCCTGAAACAGAAAAAGAGGAACCAAAGACTACAGCATTGGCTGCTGCTCATCAAGAAGAAACTTCAGTAGCCTAAGATGATTTGTTGGATGAGATGCAAGAGCAGATTGCATTGCTGAACAAGAAAATTAGATTGATGAAAACTGGAAAGAGTTCACCCAGGAATTTCACAAAGAAATTCAATGAAAAGAAAAAGGAAGAATCAAAGAAAGATAATGATTACATGTGCTTTAACTGCAAGAAACCAGGACACTACAGACCTGATTGTCCTGAATTAAAACAGAACAAGGAACCAGATTATATTTGCTTTAACTGCAAAAAGCCTGGACATTTCAGACCTGATTGTCCAGATCTACAAAAGAGCAAGAGTCAACAAAGAAGACATGGAAAGAAGGCAATGGTTCTTTGAAGATGAATCAGTTATGGTAAGTCGAATCGAGATAAAGGAAATGAATCTGATGACACTGCATTGGTTGCTGATTTGGATGATTATGCCTTGATGGCTAACATGGATGAGACAGAGGAGGTATACAATTCTGTATCAATTAATACTCCTGCTGATAGTGATTGTGAATCCACCTGTGGTTCAAATCCTAAAAATTCTGATAATGAAGAAGCTTTGGATGCCATCCTTAATCAACTGAGGATGATACAATCTGGTTATGAGATTGTGAAGGCAGAAAAAGAAGCTCTTCAATCAGAAACTGAATGATTGAAAACTGAATTGAGAATTCTTAAAGGAAAGGAAAAAGAAGTTGAATATAATCGATAAGTCTCATTGAAATATCAAGAGCCAATGAATCTGTTTGAACAATCTTGTTCCTATGCTGTATTCAAATCTGGAAAGCCCTATGGTGATAGGACAGGTCTTGGATTTGGAACTCAACAAATCCAACAGGAGTGGATCCAGCAAGTTTACTGAACCTAGTGCCAGAATTGGTCCTAAGTTTGTACCTGCTAAAGATCCAACTCCAAGTAGGGTTGCTGAGACAATAAAGCCTACTGAGAAAATTTCAAGAAAGCAACATCAGAAGTCAAAGAAGTCAACAGCTCCTAATAAAAGTAATAAATATAAGAATAGGACTGTTGTGTCTTCTAGACCTGCTGATAGCAGACCTGCTACCAAGTCTGCTGGACCACAGAAGGGTAAAAATCAGAAATATTCCAAGGATAAGAATCCTAAACCCAAAAATGTTAATCATTCAAGGGATACTTATCTCAGGGGGAAAGGTAGACTGTTCCCAACTGATGATGATTGGAATATTCCTGCCCCCACTGATAGAAATAGCAAATACAACCAGACTGCTAGGGTAAAACCTAGGCAATGGAATCAGCAAAGAACTTAGCAGAGGACTTATATAAGACCTCAGCAGAGACCTCAGCAGACTCCATACTACAGGGCTGTTCCTAACAGACAGCAAACCTATGGTTGTACTGGTGCTTTTAAAAAAAGAAATCAATCCAAACAGCACTATATACCAAAAAGCCAGAAAGTATATGTGAATTCTACACAACCAAATGTTAGATCTTATGGATGTATGGAATACATGTATGAACCAAAGTATGACACTTTTCAAAGAAGACTTCATGGAAATTTTCCAAGGGTAATGCTTACCACTGACCATCATGGACCCAAACAGATATGGGTACCTAAAATGTATTGATTTTGTTTTGTAGGTGTCCAGTACTTTGACAAAGGGATGTTCCGACATATGACAAAGAATAAGCACTCGCCTCGACAAGCTATGTAGCAAAAGATGGTCCTAGAGTGAACTTTGGAAACAAGAACACACCTGGTTACACAAGAGGCTATGGCAAACTTGTGAGGAATGGACAAACAATCAGGAATGTTGCATATGTTGAAGGACTGGACTACAACTTGCTGAGCACTGGACAATTCTGTGACATGGGATACAAGGTCACTTTTGACAGAGGTACATGTACTGTCATCAGTGAAAGAGGTGATCAAGTTGTGTTGGCTGGAAGAAGACAATAAAATATGTATGTTGTTGATTGGTCAATCTGCAGCCTTCGAAACTCACTCGATAGTGCATACCAAGTCAGAACTCAATTGGTTATGGCACAAGAAGTTGAATCATCTGAATTTTGATGATATTAATCAGTTAGTAAAGAAGAAACTGGTGATTGGTTTACCTGAGATCACATTCAAGAAGGATGCTATTTGTGATGCTTGTCAGCAAAGTAAACAAACAAAATCAAGCTTCAAGTCAAAAACAAAGCAATCAACTAAGAGAGTGTTGGAGCTGATGCATATGGATCTTTTTGGACCAGTGACTCCAACAAGTGTGACAGGAAAGAAGTACACTTTAGTTGTTGTGGATGATTATTCAATATATACTTGGGTGGTATTCATGAATAAGAAAAGTGAAACACTTCAAAAGATGCCTGAGCTTTTGAAAAGATTACAAAATGAGAAAAGTGTCACAGTAGTGCCCGAAAGACAATTTGTGTAATTGTTTTTGATATTGGATAACAGAATTTATCACCTTAGTTACTTGCTTTGTGCTTGTAAAGTAATACACTGCTGCAAACCCTAAATATATCTGTATGTAACCACTTAACTCAGTGTATGGATTACAAGTGAGGATTGAGTTAGTGGAGATATGCTTAAACTGTTAGTCCGTGGTGAACTTAATCAGAGTTTAGGGTCTCTTGATTAAAACATCAATAATGCGCCTAACACCTTAGGTGTGATAGTCTTATCCGGACTATCGGTAGAGGGTACCTACGTGGGGCATTTATATATGATGGCATTCATATAGGATTGGACCGATTTAATCTGTATTTCTCGGTATAATTCAAGAATCGAGGAATCTTATTAAATCATTAGATGATCATATATGGATCAACCTTAATCCTGAGGTGATCACAGGGTGCTGCTTGTCCCGGGGTAGTGTTTGATGTGTTAGTTACGGTTCACTTAAATATGTGTTCCAAGCCACTTCTCATTGGCACTATCTCCGAGATGAGTGAGTAGTTCGATTTTCACGCAGACATGGAATCCATTCCTTCCCGCGGGAAGTAGAGAGACATCCCTTTATTTGTTAGCCCTAAGAAAATGATCGATGGGCCCAGATTCATGTTAGACTAATTAGCTACTAGTCGATATGTGAACTAATTGATCACTAGAGGGTTAATGGTAAATAAGGATAAGATATTCTGAGTCGGTTTCACGGAGACTTCCCACTCATAATGGACAGTCTATGGAGGGTTAATCCGTATGTAGTGATTATATCAATGGACGCTTATTCATTCTATGGGTTGAGTATAAGTATACATCTATAATCGGTTGAGTTCGCTTTGGGTTTATGGTGGCGTAATCCCGGAATTAATAATTAATGTACTTATTCTGCTTCGATGAATAATTAGTTATTGAGCTACTCGGTTATAGGTCCATGGTCCCCGATGTGGCTCTCTGTAATTGGATGTTTTTCTGTTATTGGGCCTCGATCATAATTAATTGGTGGGCTAATTAATTGATATGCATGGATATTATTTAGTTGGGCTAAATAATATAATACACATAAAAAGACATTTTATGTGGGCTTAATAACCCTATAAGTGGCGCCAATATGGATGTTATTTAATTAGAGAGAAATTAGTTTTCTTGGATAATTATTTGACATGTGATTTATCTTTTATTTGTTAAATGATAATTCATGGAATATTAGATAATAATATGATTTATCCTAATTTGTTTGGGATAATCATTTTATTTATCTTTTATTTGGAATAAAGGATTAATGTAATAATTATCTCTTAATTATTTAATCCTTGGAGGACAATGATTACTCTCCTATATAAAGAGAGTTCTCCCAAGCCTTAATGAATGGGAAAATTTCGACTTGACCACTTAAAAAGAGAGAAAGAACTAGTTTTCCTGTCTTGAGTTTTAGAGGAAGAAAAACTCCGAGTTTTTCTTGGTGTTGCATATCAAGGAGGTTCGTGTAACAAGAAGGGTGTCCACCAACCGCCGTTTGGAGAACACATCGGAAGATCTTGGCTTCTCTTCCTACTATTGGTAACATGATCTTAACCCCTTGTAGTAGTTTAAGTCCTTTAATTATGTATTGTGTTGTATAAGTCGTGATCCATCCGCTGCGCATAGATCTAATTCGTTTAGATCTAAGAACCTGCATCCTTCATGTGGTATCAGAGCCAGGTTCCACGATTTATATAGTCATAATCATAATTAAACTATTTAAAGGAGTGGAATTGCATGTAGGTAAATTTTATTTATTGTTTTATGCATTGATAATGATTAATTGCTATGGTTGAAGAGATGGATTGGGGGTTGGCACTGTTTACCCGTTAGATCTATTGTAAACTCATATAAACGAAGAAAATTCGTTCATATGAGTATATAAAAATTATGTAATTTATTTGTTGTTGCAATTTTAATTTCCTGAAAGTAGATCTGTTTAGTAGCTGTTTAGTTTTTTCATTTTTCCCGTTGATCGAGCCGTTGAAACGACGATCCCTCCGGTCAGAATCAAGATTAAAATTTGAAGAACAAGCCATCCAAATTTGGGATCGATCGGAGTCCGTCTCCATATCCGTTCGTTGCAATTAAGTGGCTGCTGTAACAGAAAAACACAGGATTCACAGAAACCCTAGGTGTGACTTCTTCGAATTTCTGGAAGAGTTTGGACCGTTGCAACGCAAATCCAACCAGTCAAATCGATAAATACGGAGTTTTTGATGTGGCATAAAAATTTCAGGACGATCGGGATTCATCTTCATTCCCGATCGGCTTCGGGAAGTCTTTGAGGCGCTGCTGTAAAAGTCAGATCCAGCAACAAGTTGGGCGGCCCACTGGAGAAAATTGACGAGTCAAAACTCCGATCCAACCGTCCATATTGAATCCCAAGGAGTAAGGAACAGATCTGGAAAGTTCCGTCGCGATCCAAGTTCGTTTGGTTTGCCGATCGTCGAAGATTTTGAATAGCTGTAGATTATGTTAGAAAGAAGTAAACCCTAGTTAGGGTTTTGGTTATTTATTTTCTAATAGATTAGATACGGGGGTGCCAACGGTCCATCTCGATGTTTATTTTCCGCACTAGTATACATGTTTAGATTGTATGTGTAGAACCGGAAAATTGCCATGACATGCATCATATCATGAATTCCACTCCATATGTATACATGTAGAAATTAATACGAGGAATTAGTTAGGCATGTATAAAACACGCAATTAGTTTTAATTAATTGTTTGATATTAATTAGAAACTAATTAGGGTAAAAATGGAGGAACACGGGTTTTTTCAATCGTCGAGGTTGGGTGATGGATTCTCGGTGAATCCCACTCTGCGAAAGCATAAGGAGTAAAATCCCGAAACCTCGTGGTTAAGGTGTTGGATTCTCGGTGAATTCCACCTTACCTAGACGAGATTACGTTTTTGTTCCGTAGTGTCTACGAGAAATTTTGATGTTTAAGGATTGGATAGTCACAGGCAAACATGGTTCGAAAGTGGTTTAACCACGGTTGGGTGGTCAATGAAGCTACGGCTCGATCGACTTCACCTCTCACGTGTGGCGTTTGCACAGTGGTCCGCAAGGTGAGCCATCCAAAGAGCCACTACGGCTCAACGGAGCTCCCCTAGTCTTGACCCGCCCGACGGCCACATATGTTCCAACGATTAGGTCGGGTGGGCTAGCCCACATAACCGACACCATTCGGGCCTGTGATTTATTGTTCCTTAATGTAACATCAAGTCCAAAAACGTGATCAGTAAACCCACCACTTTTTCAAAATATTGAGTGGGAGCGGAGAGGCGACGGCCGACCCACGGCCTCTACTGTTGACACAAGCAACATGAGAGAATGGTGACGCCTCGTGCGGCTTTGATTTCGCCCCTGGGAAGGCCTTCACCGATATCAAAATTCAAGGCTTGGTCTCTGAAAGGATAGGATTTTGGGTACTCGTCGGGTCTCGACCGACCCTAAGGCGGCATACTCGGGTCTACCTAAAAATGCAGACATGGAGGTCACACTCATAAAGGGTATTTTTTTTTGGTAGTACTTGGTTGAAAAGGAAAGGTGATTGACGATCATAAATGAGATGTTTGATTCTCAATTTATCTTCAATATTAATCGAAACCTCTTTGACCTACTCTAAGGCACGAGGTATTAGATTAAATCCTTGGAACAGTAGGATAGACTATAAGTACTTAGTTTATAGTTCCTAAAATTTATTAGTAGTGTATGATTTGGATTTATTCTCACAATTTTATTTACAATCTGTTATACATATCTCTCTAGGGTGCTAGACTCAGTAGTGTAAAATTGACTAGTAATGACTTCGTTAAAGAGTGGTAAGTAACTAGAACGTTGTACTTATTAATCTCACATGCGATTAATTTTTTGGAAGAGGTATTTCTCTCGAGCCTTCAAAACTTAAGTGACGTAAATAAGTATGTCACTGCTGTCACTCGTGCAATACGAGAGACAACCATAGTTAGTTTGAAAGATGATTGGGACGATAAAATTCTTCTAGTGAATTTTAATTGTGTAGTGTCTACACGAGAAATTTTCAAATAGAAAAATTGGAGAATCATAAATTAAAGTGTCACTAGTTAGACGGTATTTGGAACCGATAAACTAGTGGGAGCTTTTATCTTATGTTTTTCTAATTTATTAGAAAATTAGTCCCACTGGGTAACACTTTCATTAGACATCCCACAGTTCACGAGTAGTGTCTACGCAAACGAACTGCTAGTTCAAGACCATTTCCTTTTAAGGAAAGTTAAGAATGGGAAAGAATGTCTATAAGTGTTAATCATCTTAACTGAAGTTTTGAGGCTAAACCGAAACATTAAATAAAGAAAGTATAGGATAAGGAAAGTGATTTCGGATCACTAACCAATGAATCCTTAGCGACTTTCTTAACCGAGTAACTTGACTCGGTAGCTTAGTTCTTTGGAAGAACAAGGAAGCTGTGCATTAACGATTAATAGAGTAACAACGGGCAGTAATTTCAGCTAGAATAGTGGGAGTGGTATGAGGAAATGAATTTTTGATTCGATCCTTGAATATCACGGAAAAATTTATTTTTCTGTTTTTAGATTCGTTGGAAAAAATGGATTCACTTTCAACTCGATATATTGTTGCCTCATAGAAAGTGAATTTGACATTTGTAGTACGAATCCGAGACTTGGACTTTTGTTTGATAAAGTCAGAACCACTAAGAAATGCTGAAAATGTATATGTAACACGTCTTAAACTATTATAGGCAAATGGTTTCCGTATTAAGATAAACGATTCTTCATAATCTATTAATTAGTGCATATATCCTAGAGATAAGACCTAACGACTGGCTAAGGGTGATTCCTATCTCCCAGTCTCGGAACACTGTCTCAAAGGAACAATGACTAAGCTTCCTTTCTATTAGGAAAGGGTAATAGATCTGAAGAAGTAATGTAGCTTGTTCACAATTACCTTTGGGGTCTAGTGAAAGATACAAGCTAATGGGAGCTTTTGAGTGGTGACATTTTGTCTGATAACTACTCGAAACATGATTTAGTTTATCGAAGAATACGAGGAGGAATCTCTGATTTTAACAGATAATAGAGTATTCCATGCTCAGAAATAGGCTATCGCATAGTCTTGGGACTGATGCTCGGCCTGCCTCCTAGTGGAATGATTCTCACTGTGGAAGAAACCATAGACTTGCCCTATATAGTTACTGATGTGCTACAATACACTGCTAAACTCGATTAAGATAATTGGTTGCAAAATAACGGTTAACATTATTATGTAAACCAATAAGTCTACCTAGAAGATGCTATTGAATTTATGGATAAAGAGTGAATTCGGTTCACACCACTTCCTTAAATGTAGGCATTTAGCATTTAATGCTTGAAGGTAGGATTGAGATTTTGCGCACGTTCGATTGTGACTGTTAAGTGAAATATCTTAATGTGACGAGTGAAGGTTGGTTATAAGATTCTTGAGATCGAAAAAATGACGGTTGAATCATCACAAAAGATTACGATAGAATCTATAAGTAGCAGCCTTAAACCTTGGAGTACGGTTACCCAAAGGTAGTTACTATCTGATTTAATCAGACCACTTCCAACATCAGTTGTTGGTGATTACACTGATAAATACTACTAGATTAGAATATCAATCCACCCAAAACACAGTAGGAGTATGGTTTAACCGTTGACCCATTGTGGTTTTGTGGTTTTGTGGACTTTATAGTCTGCTGGGGTGATTGATAACCTATGGCTCTTAGTGGGCTGTATAGTATTCTGATCATAGAGGTTGGTTTGAAAGCCTTAACCCTATGAATGGAGTTCTGATACTCGAGTTCTGTTCAACCTCTTGTAGAACCACCTGAGTGACTCAGGCCCAGTGGGAGCAATTGGATCTACACGGAAAAGAGTCGAAAGAATAGGAAAGTTTAAACTTTCAGCGCAAAGCTGAGTGGAAGAGGGGTGATTCCCTGAAAAGTAGAGAGTTAACCAGACCTTGAACTCTCTCGCCACTCAGTCTTGCAAGATTTCGTTAGAAAGCGGAAAATAGGGGTGATACCCTGAGACTTTCTTGCCAAAAACGGATTCTGAATTCAGTCGGAACAGAAGGGTCTTGGTTAGAACAAATGGCAAGATGACTTCCGGGTCTTATATCCTTTGTGGATTTAAGAGAACCTCTCGGTCATTTAAAGTCACATGTTTTAAAATATGTGGACTTGACCAGAATATTGATAAGTCTTTCGTAGACTGCATATCAATATTGGCAAAGTAGTAGTATTGGTGTTCATGAATGATAACACTGAAATGGTTGGAAACAACATGGGTGTACTATCTGAAGTCGGAAATTGACACGCCAAGATTCTCTGGATGAGAGAGTTGGACTATATTCTAAGAATTTGATTCGGTCAAATTCACAAGAATGAGTCATTGGCTATCCCACCTATCTTATTGTATAAGATGATTATGCATATACGGTTGCAGCATTCATCGAGAGTGGTCCTACCCTACCTCTCAGGAATGATTCTCCAAATCTTCGGATAAAGAGAAAATGGGATAGAGTCTCTCTGGGATAAGGGCAAGTCAGCTTAACACGAGTCGATTGCAATCGAATCTTGGATTCGAGCAATAAGTAGCGGTTTAGTATGTCCTCAAGTATCTTTAGAGAAAGAGGAATCATATGATTGTATATTAAGGTGCAAACTTGAATATGGTTGACTACACTGATTCTGACTTGTAGTCAGATTAAGGATGATCATTAAGTTGATCTCGGGCTCAGTGTTTACTCATAATGCTTAGAATTTTCTTTTTTGGTCCAGGAGTAATTCTAAGTCCGATAAGCCGATATCACTTCATTGTGAAAAAAAAGTGAAGAGATAGCTTAGAAGGATCTTCTCGATCACAAGAAGTCAAAAGCATATTGAGAGAGTACCGCTGATTGGAAGGACCGGCAACGTTTCAATCCTAAAGATCGCCTCAGTCGACAACCTAACTAATCGATTATACCAAGTCGAGTGCTTGGAGGGTACGGCATTGATGGATATGTCTCATCCGCTTTTAGAGCAAGTGGGAGAGTGTTGTGAATAAGATGAGAAAGGGTATTCTCTAAAAACAATCGGTGCTTGTCATTTCGTGCAAGTGGGAGATTGTTAGGTGTAGTGCCCGAAAGACAATTTGTGTAATTGTTTTTGATATTGGATAACAGAATTTATCACCTTAGTTACTTGCTTTGTGCTTGTAAAGTAATACACTGCTGCAAACCCTAAATATATCTGTATTAACCACTTAACTCAGTGTATGGATTACAAGTGAGGATTGAGTTAGTGGAGATATGCTTAAACTGTTAGTCCGTGGTGAACTTAATCAGAGTTTAGGGTCTCTTGATTAAAACATCAATAATGCGCCCAGAACACCTTAGGGTGTGATAGTCTTATCCGGACTGTCGGTAGAGGGTACCTACGTGGGGCATTTATATATGATGGCATTCATATAGGACTGGACCGATTTAATCAGTATTTCTCGGTATAATTCAAGAATCGAGGAATCTTATTAAATCATTAGATGATCATATATGGATCAACCTTAATCCCGAGGTGATCACGAGTGGTGCCGCTTGTCCCGGGTAGTGTTTGATGTGTTGAATTACGGTTCACTTAAATATGTGTTCCAAGCCACTTCTCATTGGCACTATCTCCGAGGATGAGTGAGTAGTTCGATTTTCACAGACATGGAATCCATTCCTTCCTCGGGAAGTAAAGAGACAGATCCTTTATTTGTTAGCCCTAAGAAAATGATCGACGGGCCCAGTTCATGTTAGACTAATTAGCTACTAGTCAGATATGTGAACTAATTGATCACTAGGGGGTTAATGGTAAATAAGGATAAGATATTCTGAGTCGGTTTCACGGAGACTTCCCACTCATAATGGACAGTCTATGGAGGGTTAATCCGTATGTAGTGATTATATCAATGGACGCTTATTCACTCTATGGGTTGAGTATAAGTATACATCTATAATTGGTATAGTTCAGTTTCGGGTTTATGGTGGCGTAATCCCGGAATTAATAATTAATGTACTTATTCTGTTCGATGAATAATTAGTTATTAGAGCTACTGGTTATAGGTCCATGGTCCCCGATGTGGCTCCTGTAATTCGGATGTTTTTCCTGTTATTGGGCCTCAGTGATAATTAATTGGCTGGGCTAATTAATTGATATGCAAAATATTATTTAGTTGGGCTGAATAATATAATACACAGAAAAGACATTTTCTATGGGCCTAAACCCTAGTGTGTGGCGCCTCCTAGCTATTAAAAGGGCAAGAATTGATTTTCTTGTGTGATTAATTATTTACTTGTTAAATAATTAGTTAATAAAAGATAATTGATTTGTAATTGATTGATTGATTAATCACAATCTTTTATAAATGGAATTATCCTTTATTGTGATTTCTTTTTAATTATTTATTTAATTAATTAGAAACTTGGAGGCCAAGGATTTACTCTTCTATATAAAGAGAGTTCTTCCAAGACAAAAGAGAGTGCAAAATTTACTTCCCCACACTAGAATAAAGAGAAAAATTTGTTTCTTGTCTTGGGTTTTGGTTGAAGAAAAACTTGTAGTTTTTCTTGAAAGCATATCAAGGAGGTTTCAAATCCAAGGATCGGTGTCCACCAACCACCGTTTGGAGAACACATTGGAAGATCTTGGCTTCTCTTCCCACTATTGGTAACATGATTTTATCCCCTTGTAGTTGTTAAATCCTTTATTTATGTATTATGATATATGAATCGTGATCCGACCGCTGCGCGTAGATCTAACTCGTTTAGATCTGAGCTCCTGCATCCTTCGATTCGAAACTCGCTGATAGTGCATACCAAGTCAGAACTCAATTGGTTATGGCACAAGAAGTTGAATCATCTGAATTTTGATGATATCAATCAGTTAGTAAAGAAGAAACTGGTGATTGGTTTACCTGAGATCACATTCAAGAAGGATGCTATTTGTGATGCTTGTCAGCAAGGTAAACAAACAAAATCAAGCTTCAAGTCAAAAACAAAGCAATCAATTAAGAGAGTGTTGGAGCTGATGCATATGGATCTTTTTGGACCAGTGACTCTAACAAGTGTGATAGGAAAGAAGTACACTTTAGTTGTTGTGGATGATTATTCAATATATACTTTGGTGGTATTCATGAATAAGAAAAGTGAAACACTTCAAAAGATGCACGAGCTTTTGAAAAGATTACAAAATGAGAAAAGTGTCACAGTAGTGAAGATAAGATCAGATAAGGTTACTGAGTTTCTCAATAAAGTAATAAGAGAATACTGTGAACAAAATGGTGTACTACATCAACTTGTCATTCTTTGGTACACCTCAAAGAAATGGGGGTTCTTTGAGAGAAGAAACGGGACCCTTAAAGAAGCAGGAAGAACTATGATTTGTGAAGCATTGTTACCTGAAAGGTACTAGGCTGAAGCAGTTAATACAACATGCTACACACAAAACAGAACATCAGTGAACAAGAAGCTGATGTAGACACCTTATGAGATTTGGAATGGAAGATACCTAATATATCTTATTTCCATCCATTTCGAAGCAAATGTTTTATCTTGAATCATAAGGAACAATTGAAGACTTTCCAACCCAAGTCAGATGAAGGAATTTTCTTGGGATATTCTTACATCGACAAAGGCATTCAGAAGTCTTGAATAAAATGACACTAAAACATGAAGAAACTATACATGTTGTGTTTGATGAACCCAAGTTCACTGGAATGGAAGATGAAGATTCAGAACCTGCTGAGAATCAACAAGTCACTGATCAAGAATGTTTTGAAGTTTTGGAAAGATTTAATGACTTAAAAGTTTACGATTACGCCCCTGCTTGAACACCTGCCGTAATACTACTTGATGCAACAATCGAGGCGCCTCAAGGATCTGTGCCCCCTTCGATGCTACATCGAGACACTCACGAAGATGATGTTTCATAGAATCAAACTAACCAGAATCCACAATGGTTAAGAGATCACCCTGCTGAACAAGTTATTGGCAACATACAGCAAGGTGTGAGAACTAGAAGACAACTAGAAGCAATGTTTACATGCTTTATATCTCAAATGGAACCAAAAGTTGTTGAAGAAGCAATTTCAGATCCAGATTGGATAATTGCTATGCAAGAAGAGTTAAATGAATTTGAAAGGAATCAAGTTTGGACACTAGTGGAAAGGCCTAATCATGCAAATATCATTGGCACAAAATGGGTATACAGAAACAAACTGGATGAATCTGGTACCATTGTGAGGAATAAGGCCAGACTAGTAGCAAAAGGCTATTCTCAAGCAGAAGGAATAGATTTTGATGAGGCATATGTCCCTGTTGCAAGATTGGAAGCAATCAGACTATTCTTGGCATATGCAGCTTATAAAAACTTCAAAGTATATCAGATGGATGTCAAAAGTGCTTTTCTGAATGGCATTCCAGAGGAGGAAGTCTATGTTCAGCAACCTCCTGGTTTTGAAGTTAAAGATCAAGAAGATAAAGTGTATAGACTCAACAAAGCACTTTATGGTTTGAAACAAGCACCAAGAGCTTGGTATGATACTCTATCTCAATTCTTGGTGGACAATGGTTTTACCAAAGGTACCATTGATAAGACTCTTTTCAGAATCAGTGAAGGAGACAGCACCCTGCTGGTCCAGATTTATGTTGATGACATAATCTTTGGTTCTGAAAATGACTTACTTTGTGAAAATTTTGCAAATATGATGAAAAGTAAGTTCCAAATGAGTATGATGGGAGAACTGAACTACTTTTTGGGCTTACAAGCCAAACAGTTGAAAGATGGAATCTCCATTCATCAAACTAAGTATCCCAAGGAGTTGCTGAAGAAGTTTGGTATGGAAAACAGCACCAAGATATCAACTCCAATGAGTAAAAACATCAGATTGGATGAAGATAAAGAAGGAAATGATGTTGATCAGACCTTATACAGAAGGATGATAGGCAGTTTGTTGTATCTTACTGCCAGCAGACCTGATATATCCTTTGATGTAGGTGTTTGTGCAAGATTTCAATCAAAACCGAAAGAAAGTCATTTAGGTGCAGTCAAAAGAGTTCTCAAGTATCTAAAAGAGACTTTGGGAGTAGGGATATGGTATTCAAAAGATGGATGTTTCAAAGTTATATCCTACTCAGATTCAGATTATGCTGGATGCAAGATTGACAGAAAAGAACCACAGGAACCTGCCAGTTAATGGGAAATAGACTGGTTTCATGGTTCAGCAAGAAACAGAACTCTATATCAACTTCCGCTGCTGAAGCAGAATATATTACTACTGGAAGTTGATGTGCACAAATACTGTGGTTAAGACAACAGTTAAGGGATTATGGAATTGAAGAAAAAAAATTCCAATTATGTGTGACAACACAAGTGCAATTGCAAATACTGAAAATCCTGTTTTGCACTCAAGAACCAAGCATATTGATGAGAGACATCATTTTATAAGAGATCATGTTGAAAAGAAAGATGTGGTGGTTCTTTATATCCCTACTGAAGATCAACTTGCTGATATCTTCACTAAACCATTGGATAGTGAAAGATTTGCTATATTAAGGACAGAACTTGGAATCATTAAAGTTGGTGATCGATCAAGAGTATCTTTGAATTCACCAAGAGGATTAGTCTTTGCTATGTTGGGTGAGCTCACTTAGCAGATTAGTCATTGGTATCAACAATTCCATGTACTTATGTTTGGACAATTGAGCAAATGAGGTTGCCAAGGGGATTGGTCTTTGTCATGTTGGGTGAGCTCACTTGACACATCAGTCATTGGTATTAAACTTCATTTTGTATTATCAGTTGGACAAAACAAAGGATTTAAGCATCGTGAGTGACTCTGTCGCAGAAGTCTTTGAGACATTTTGTCGGCAGGTTCTTGAGCCAAGTCTCACGATGACAAGGCTGCTGAAGATTACTTTACTCAGTCAAACTTACTAAAGTCAAAAAGCAAATGGCGGGATATTTATTTCCTATTTATAACCGCAGTTAACACGATCTAACGGTTACAAAACGTTATGGAGAATAATAGGCCACGTGTCAAGACAACATTCACTCAAATTTAATCGTGGTTAATGAACAGTACACGATCTGACAGTTTTCAACCATATCTGCCTATATATATGCAGACCTACACACAGAAGCTACTTACAAAAACTCAGATTCATTTTCCTTGCATTTACACAGTGTGAACATAGATTTGAGCATTCTCTTCTTCATCTTTTTATTTCGACTATGGCACCAAAGGATGAAGTTCATATTGGAACCAGTCAAAGTGTAAGAGGATACGTTACTGACTGCAACTCCACTGAGTTAGCCATTAATATTGGACGAAGAATCAGACGGTTTGCTGGGCTAGAAGGCATTATAAATAGACGATTGGAACGAATCTCCTTTGTCAATGTGTTGGAATTCTGGAAAAACACTGTTATACATGAAGGAAGAGAGGCCTTCACTACCACTGTGAATGGAAGAGAGATAGAAATTTCCTCAGACCTGCTGAGAAATTTATTTCATTTTGCACCTGGAAATGATGCTCCCACTAATCCAGAGGCAATGAATCTACCAAGGATAAAATATGTGGATCAAATAAAGACAAATGATGCTATACCTTCCAGCTTAAGCATTAATGTGAAATATATTGGATTTGAGTACAATCTACTGAGCAAATTAATAGCCAAGACTATTTTAGGATTTGTTGGAAGTCTAGATACACTATCTGGACCCAAAATAGACTTGATGATCAACGTCTACAGAAGCATGAAGTTTGATTGGGCTGGATTTCTTGTACACTACATGAAGAAGGTGTTCACTGAAGATAGAGATGGTACAAGGAAATCAAAGGTCAAGCCTTTAGGCTTAATGATTCAAACCCTGCTGAATCACTTTCAGATACCTGGTCTGGATGATGATGACGATGTAGATGCTGAGGCTACTGAAAGTGATGGTAATGATGGAGATGATGGTGATGCTGGTGGTGAGCAGGTTAAGAAAACTGTCAAGCCTGCTGCACCAAAGAAGGTTCTTGAGAAGAGAAAGGTCACGACACAAGAAAAATAACAGAGATGTTAAAGCCTAAAAGAACAAGGAAGCAAACAAAGACAGATCTGCCGAGTCTGAGAGGTCCATTGAAGTTGAGATTACCGACCCTACCAGTAGTTGCTAAAAAGACTGTTGCTAAAATTTTGAAGAAGCAACAAAAGGAAGCCCGTAGAAAAAGGAAGTCTACTGAAATTGAAGCTGAACCACTTTCCAAAAGAATGAAAGAGATTGCCAAAAAGAAGAAGCATGGCAAAGGAAAACAATTGAGGATTTTGGAAAGTCTGAGAGAACAACAACAAGAAGAAGTAGAAGAAGAATGAGAGGCTATTGAGGCTGAGCCCTTAACTATTATCAAGCCTAATGAGGATGTAGAGGTTGTTGTTGAGCAACCTGCTGGAGAATCACAGCAGACTACTGACCATGTGCCTGCTGTAGAAATTGTTGAATCCTCACTAGAAGAGGCTACTAAGCTTACTGAAACTACCCAAGTTGTTGTTGAGCAACTTGTAGAAGAGCCACAGCAGGCTACCTAGTCAATACCTGCTGTGGAAGTTGAAAATTTGGTACAAGACCCTGCAAGTCCTGCAATAGTTCAGAGGGAAGAGCAGTCTGCTGCTAACCCTACTGATGAGCATATAAGTCAGGGGGAACCAAGTGTTGTACAGATGGAGGTAGTAGGGACTAACATCCAACCTGAGCAACCTACTGACCTTGAGGCATCTGTGGAACAAACTTTAAGTTTACTTGTTGAGACCTTTGGAGGTCATCAAGGCACTAAAACAGCTCCCAGGAAGTCATTCATGCCATTTGAGAGGAAGAAGAAGAAGAAGAAAAAGGAAGGATATGTTAATCCTAAGTTCCTACTGGTTGCAAACTACCTTCAGTGGAAGTTTGGCTTCTACAAGAGACAAAATCCAGCTGCAGAAACAATGACAGATTTTGAAGAATGGGCTTTTGAGAGATTGGGAGTGGAAAATTTGTTGGATCTAGTTGATACATCCTTATTGCAATCAAGGCTGATGGATTTGTTTGATGAACAACAGAAAGAAGAAGGTATCAAGTTCAGGGATCCAAGAGGTGATAATGATGACTCCTCATCATCTGATTCTGATGATAATCATCCCTCTTGTCCAGGAGGAGTCAGTGGAAGTGCTATGATTATTGAACCAAGGGTATAGCAGTCTACTGGTGTTGAACAATCCACTGAGAGACAGCAAACTGGACAAATGGATGAGGATGTCGAAAATCTCACCATGGATAATATTGAGGCACAAATCAATGAAGGAATAGACATTGGTGCAAACAGGATGGTTGGTGAGATAGATGCTTTATTTGTTGTGGAACCTGCTGAGCATGTTGAAGATCAGCAGAATGAAGATTTGGATGATGAGAGGGTTATTGATCATAATGAGCCAAGTGTCAGTTCTAAGGATTCAATTCAATATCAGGACTGGATTGACACTGAGGGCACCTTATCCAAATCTACCAATATTGTGAGAAGGATTGTCAATGCTGAAGGGTTTCAAGAAGAAAACAAAGCTGAATTCCCTGCAATCCTTGTACAGAGGGTGTTAATCACTGAGGATCAGAAAGTGATTGCACAAATATTGGATATGGTGGTGGGTTATGAAGGATCACCATTGATTGTTAAGGAGGTACCGGTTGCTGAGGATCAAACATCACCTGGACACAGGTTGGAACAGAATGTACAGGCTGCTGAGGTACAAATAGCACCTGGACAAAGGTTGGAACTATCTATGGGTTTAGAGGAAACCCCTGCTTTTGTTGGAGTACAGGCTGCTGTAGTGAAGCCTACTGGAGACAAGACCACTGTAGGGAAAGAAGGTCAGCAGGCTGCTGCTATTGATGAGGATGAGCAGCTGCTGGATTATGACTAAAGTGATGAAGAGTTTCAAATGCCTGAAGAAGAAGATGTTGATGATGAACCTCAACAGGCATTTGTTCCAGCTCTTGAAGAACCTGCTCTTGATCCTATCTTGGAGGAGTACCAAGGACCTGACCCTGCTGGATTGGATATGAGTTTTGCAGTGGTTATCAACAGACAGAGGCAACAATATAATGTGGAAGAGCCTGCTGATGGAGCTGCTGAAGGAATGGCTGGTGGGGTACCAGCACATGTCATGGAAGAGTTGAGGACTGTCAGAATTGACATTGCAAATTTAAGAACTCAACTTGACAGGCAAGAGCAAAGATTTGAAGATCTAATCAATTTGGTGGAGAATAGAGGGAGGAATACAGAAATAGTTGCCTCCAATATTACTTCCAATCAGTATGCTCTTGCTGACCTTACCCTTGAAGTGAGAGGAATTAAGCAAGGAAATACACTTAAGGAGAAGTTTATGAAAGATCAACTTGAAGCCATCCACCAGAAACTTGATAAACTTGCTGAGGCACCTAAGCCTGCTGAGGCTGCTGGAACATCTCAACCTGCTGGATTGGATCCTAAGGTTACTGAGAGGATCAATCTGCTGGAGCAAACTATGCAAGCAAGGATTACTGCAGTAGATACAAGAACTGAAATTATGGAGGGACAATTGAGTAATCTGGTTATCACACATGAGAGTGTTCATGGCCTGCTATCTCATTTTGTTGATGATGTCATTAAGGGGGAAGAGGGCCAAACAGCAGTAGCAAAAGAGGCTACCAGAATTTTTGCCAATAAAAGATGGGAGAATGATACTAATGCTTTCAGGGAACTCACACTGGCGACTTCCACTTACTGATGATCTTCTCAAACAATACAAGAATGAGTACTACAACAGAAGGAAACCTTATCATGACAAGGGATTTCATGAAGGTTTGAAATCATTTCTGGGCTTTAAGTTTTTGGAAGCAAGATTTAAAGCTTTGAGGGCCAGTTATAGAGGTTGAAGAGGTGGTAGAGGTGGAAGGAATGTACCTACCACATCAAAAAAGGAATCACTAAATGAATTCAAAGAACTATACATGCGTTTAGGATTTAGAGTAAATCAAATCAATCTCATTCTACCTGAAGCATGGAAGTGGTGGAAAGAAGTGAATTCTTACATTGATTTCTCTCTCATTGAAAATGAATGGATGAGAGACATGATTGATGAGATAAGAGCCTATCAAGAACAAGTGGAAAAAGTAAGAGAAGAAAGAGAAAAAAGACAGTAGATCAGCTTACTTTATATGTTTTATCTTTGCTGTATCTAGACTGTAATACTTTGAACAAATGATTATAATGAGATATGACTGGAATTTGTTCTGTTTTTTTTTAATCTTTTTGCTTTGCTGTTAGGTGAGGGTAGTGGCATCATCACCTAAAAGGGGGAAATTGTTGGACTTATTATTAAGTTTTAGTGATGAGTGTCAGACTAACTGTTATAGAGTAAAGGCAAAAAGATGTCTAGATCAAATGTATAGGTTTATTAGAGTTTGATCATTGTATATGTTTGATCAAACAAGCACTGTAAAGGTCAGCTGACTTATATCAGCAGAATAGTCTAGATCAGTAGGGTAGTTTGGTCAGTAGACTTATTAGGAACCTGCTGAAGACTGAAGGCTGATGGCTCAAACTCAGTTAATGAAGGCTAAGGGATCAAACTGAGTAATTAAAGTCAAGGATATGGAATCAGAATTTAGGGAAGTCTGTGATGACCTAAACTGATTACATATACCTTGTGTACAAGGTCTAAGTTCCATAAGATGGATGATGATTGGATCTTAGTTATATGCAAAAAAGTGTAATCTAACTTCATAAAAGTTAGATAAAAGACAATTAGCAAAATATGGATCAGCTAACAAATATAAATATCAGCAGACTTGTTATCTCAAGAACCTGCTGATACACATATATCGAATTATTCAAGATTACATTGGAAGAAAACATGGATAAGGACAGCTAACAACCTCTGATTTTATCAAACAAATCAATGGTTAAGATTAAAGGGACGTTGGGATAATTCAGGACTTTATCCAATGATTACAAGTCAAAGGATGGATGGATCAGATACCTTTGTCAAAAAGCAATCTGATTTGTGTCGATTACTAACAAAGGATGTAAAGCAAGTCAAATGGGACAAAATCTGGAACAGCTATTTTTGAATTTCAAATACAAGTCACAAGGACTCCTACCTATAAATAGAGGGCTCCTAATTCAGATACAAGTGATGAAATTTAAGAATCTATCTTCAGCAATCAGAATTAAATCAAGAAAAACACCTGTTTGAACTTCATGAGCTTAAGGCTACTGATCCAGAGAAAATCTTCAAGTGTAATCTGTATTCAAGCTACATCAAGTTTACACACTTGAAGACTGCAAGTTGCTGATCATATCATCCTGATCAAGCTGCTGCAACTGAATCATTTACTTGATTCAAACTTTCTTTTACAAGAAATCTATTGAAGACAAGTGAAGCACATCCGTGTGAAAGATCATTGTTTGTGGTGGAGCCGGTGAAGAGGCAATCCTACCCTTCAAGGACCAAGTGGAAGACTTTGGAGCAAAGAATCCTACATGTTCCTAGTTTTCAGTTTGTGAAGCCATAGCTATTGGTGAAGGACAAACATCTTAGGGATTTTTGTAACAGCTATCTCAAGAATCTCTCTAGTGAATTACCTCCAACATCACAGGAGAAGAGTGGACTGACAGGATTACACCACCTGGAACCACTATAAAATCTGCCTACTTACTTTCTGCATTTATATTCTGCATTTAGTTTATTACACACATCAACCTACTGAATCTAGCAACTGAATTCACACACATACACTAATACTTGGTATCATATTTAACAACAAGAAACAAGGCTTAATTTTTGATATATTTCCGCTGTACAAATTCAGTAAACTCAACAATCGTGAGACTCTGAGTGTCGTCAGAGACTCTTGAGTGTCGTCCAGACTCTTTCGAGTATCGTGAGGCTTGAAGTTCTTGAGTTTGTTAACTCCAAAAGTTTTAAGTGTTAAGTTTATTCACCCCCCCTAAACTTAACCAAAGCCTTTTTCAAGGGACCAACAACTCGGATGCTGTCGTTTTAGCCCCGAATGAGTAAACACCTCTAACTCTAAGCCTTATTTTCACGGAAAATTATTGTGTAGTATCTCTATTTACATCGAAATGACGGGTAAACAAATCTGGACTACAAAGTTTCAATTAATTTTAAAAGTAAAATGCTCATATCGTGCCAAATGGATACACTCCGTATATGGCGGGTGCACCAATAACTCCCCTATCTTCACACCATTTTGCAAGCTACAATATCCTATTAATAGAGTGGAGAACTGGATTACTGATATGAAATTACCTAATTTAGAATACAATTACTCCAATATACATATAATAAGACTTGACCCACTGACCTATTATTCACATGGCCTCAACTTACGTGCTTAATCATTGATGTAAGCCTCGTTGGCCACGATCGATATCATATATATCGATAAAGATAAGATTTTCATTTATTTTTTCGTACTTGTAAACATTTTTTTATTAAATTGTCGAGAGGGCAATATATCTAGACCCGGCCAAATGGTGGAACCCGAACTGCCGGTTTGATACAGTGCCGGTTTTTGCCGGTTTGTCGAACCGGCGGTTTGACGAACCGCCAGTTGGACGAACCGGCGGTTTGAAAAACCGGCGGTTTACTATTCAAAACCGCCGGTTTGCCGGTTTGGGCCGGTTCCGGTTTACCCCGGTTTGCTCCCGGTTCAGATCACGGTTCAGATCACGGTTCCGGCCACGGTTTTAAAATTTCATAATTTTTTTCTTTTCATTTTCACATAATACTTATTATTTTCACTATAATAACAAATTATTATTCTTTTCACTATAATTACTAAAGCGAGAGTAATATATATTTTTTTAAAATATTTTTATATTCGGTTTTAAAAATAATATTAATATTGTGTTATTTTATTTATATGTAAATAATGTTATTTTAAAAATTGTGTTATTTTTTCAACGCTGCAGACTTAATTCGGTTGCTTACATATTTTTATATGCAATCGTGTTTATGCACAACACATATAAAAAAATCAAAGCGAACGTAGTTCTTATTGTTTATTTTTTAGTCTTTTATAGTTTGTTGTAAAAGTTTTTATAGTAATTTTTATTATTGTTTTCTTTAAAGTCTTTTATAGTTTTTTTTATAAATTTTTTGAGTCGGTTTTAAGTATACGTTGATTATAAATGTTGTTTTATTAAACATTAGGTGAGAAATATTGTGTTGTTTTTTTTATATGTAAATTGTGTTATTTTTTCAACGCTTGTACCGGTAATTCGGTTGCCTACGTATTTTTTATATGTAATCGTGTCGGAGGCACAACACATATAAAAAAATCAAAGCGAACGTAGTTCTTATTGTTTATTTTTAAGTCTTTTATCTTATTGTTTTTTTTAGTCTTTTATAGTATTCTTATATGTTTTTATAGTATTTAAAGGTTTTTTAAATATTTGTTTTATTGTAGTCTTTTATAGTATATATATGTGTTTGTATTTTATAGTTTCATACAATTTTTTAGGTTTGTATATGTTTTTTTTTGTTTTTTTTTATTTTTTTTTATTTATAGTTTTCTATAACTTTTTTTTAGTTTAAAGTAGTAGGTGTTTGTTAGTTATTTTTAATAGGTTTTTATAGTTTCTATCGGGTTTATTTTTATAGTTTTTTTCAATAGTTTTCTATAGTTATTTTTTAGTTTTTAGTAGTAGGTTTTTATAGTTCTTTTTAATAGGTTTTTTTAATCTTTTATAGTTGTTTGGTTTTTATGGTTTTTTTTAATAGTTTTCTATACTTTTTTTTTAGTTTAAAGTAGTAGATGTTTTTTAGTTATTTTTAATAGGTTTTTATAGTTTCTATCGGGTTATCTTTTATGGTTTTTTAATAGGTTTTCTATTGTCTTTTTTTAGTTTTTAGTAGTAGGTTTTTTATAGTTTTTTTAATAGTTTTTTTTAATCTTTTATAGTTGTTCTATGAATTGTAACAAATATATAAGTAAGATATAAATTGCGTACCTTTAATCGACGTCGGTATTTCGAGCGCTTGTTCCTGCTGAAGTTTCAGTGTCACCGCCTTCGAACTGTGACTCCTCATCTTCTGACTCAATGTGTTGCACCCTCTTCTCGGCTCGTACCCAATCTTGACAAAGCATTTGCTTCTCTAAAGTGGTGGGATGAAGCGAACATCTTTTATTGGTAAGCACATATCCTGCCATGCTGAAACATCGTTCAACAGTGACGGTCGAAACAGGGCAACTTAAAAACTCGACCGCCATCATTGCTAGAACTGGATATTCTTTAACATGTCTCTTCCACCACGTCAATAAGTCGAACTCGAAATCATAGGTATCGATTTCACAGCCTTCAAATGTTGTGTTTAGAAATTTGGATATCTCTGTACGTTGATCGGATGACGATGTCGCTCCTTTCTGTCGTTTAGAATTCATTTTATCCAGAACTTTTTGAAGTCCCCGTACGACACCTGTAGGGTTAGTAGAAGCACTTGCGGATGGATTGGGAACTGCTTCGTTTCTCAATCCATACATACGCTCGTATTCAACATACAAAGCATTTAATAGATTTTCTAGTCTAACTACTTCAACTGTAAAATCTACCGGGGGCATATTATGAGTAACAGACAAAGCATCATAGTAAGCACCTAACATATTAGACACACCTACTAGTCTTATACGAGGGTAGAGCATAGAAGAAATGAGATAAGTGTCAGGAATATACAACTTGTATTTATTCCATTTCTCCTTCATCGGCAATAAACATTGAAATAATTTTGCGTCGTGTTCCATTGTTTCAAACTCGGCAGTTATTTCTACACAAGCAGGCAAGACTAAATGTGCTGTGGGTTCATAACATTTTGAAAACAATATCAGTAAATTTTTGAATATTTCAAAAACATCCATCGCTTTCTTGCATGAAGTCCAAATAGAGGATACAAACGATATTCGTTCGACAAATGTTCACTTAAAAATTCACAAAAGGTATTTTTAATTTTGTTTGTTTTTTTCCAAAGATCATGAGTCGTGTTCCATCTATGCGGTACATCTTGCGGCAGTTTGACTTGGCGATGACCTTTCTCTTTAAGAAATTTATACCACTTATTAACCAGAATATTACTACCTAAAATATGTGAAATCACAGTTTTTATCGCATTAACATTATGGTCAAAAACTTTTATACCATCCTTTACACATAAATTAAAAATATGGCATAAACATCTAACATGAAAAAATTGACCGTTACAAAGAGCTTCACAATATCGAGATAAGTCGGGAATAGAAGCAGTGTTGTTTGAAGCATTGTCAAACGCAATAGAAAAAACTTTACCTTTTAAATCGTATTCCTCAAAAATATCAACTAATAAAGATGCAATGTTAGAAGCACTATGAGTGTCATTAAATAAACGAAAAGCAAGTAACCTCTTTGGACAATCCAAGTGTTGTCAATCCAAAGGACCCGACACGCCCAAATAATAATTGTTCGTCCCTCCTATCCTCCCAAATATCGGCACACACACACATATTCGTAATTTATTTTTCTTCAAACTTTCTAGAATAATATTTTGTCGTTTAATAAATTTATTTTTAAAATCCCTAGTAACCGTTGCACGAGGGATTTTAGTAAATGCCGGCGGCAAATTCCCTTGTACGTAACTTTCGAAAATTGGATTCTCAGGAAAGCTAAAAAGAAGACCCATCCCCGCAATAAGATCCGTGGTTAGTTCTCTACAGTTATCACGAGAGTAAATAAAGAGTGGATTAGTGTTACCTCATTGGAGCTCGGCATGTTTAGCTGGGTTTGAGAAGCGCCGTCTTCCAATTTTTCCGGGTGTTTAGTTAAAATGTGACTCCGCATCGTTCCATAACCACCGGCATGTTTAAATTGGTATTTTTTGCCAATGAAATTGCACACCCCGAAGAAATACTTTCCGGGGTTAGCTAATCCTATTTCATCAGTCTGAGGAACCTTTGTGAAAAAATCCCTAAAAATTCTCGATGTTAACCTTTTTTCTTGTGCTGTGGGTCGGGTACTTTCACCAGCATCTAAATCGATTGACTCAGGAGTAGGAGTAGGATCAGCACTAGCACTAGCACCACGCCGACTACCACCACGCCCTTGTCTGGGACGGAAGCATTCGAAATACATCATGATCATCATCAACGCCGACTTCATCATTTTCTTCACATTCGTTAAGGTTGATGTTAAAATTTCCAGTTGAGACATTATATCGTCGTAATGACTATCAAAATCACTTTGATTGTAACCTCAAGGTGTGTCGAACGAGGAATCGAAATGTGATTACCGTGACAAGTCTCAGATAATATTGGGGTCTATAGCCACCAAAGAAGATCATCCGATTCCAAAGACACAACCGTGTCATCATGGAAATCAATATTTCGATTGCCTTGTGTTGATGCACCTCTTCTTGACATTGTAAAAAATCTAAATTATATATAACGGTTATAAAAAAATTAAGTAAAGTAAATTTGATTTAAATCTAAATTACATATAATGGTTATAAAAAATTTAATTTAACTAACCAATTTTACTTATAACTAAAACCGAATTGAAATAACGATTAAATCAGAACAACTTCATATTTCGGTCTAGTAAAGTAAATTTGATTATAAAATTTAATTTTTTTTTTACACTTGTAAAAAAATTAGTTGAATAAAATACAAAACCAAATTTACTTATAACTAAAACCGTATTGAAGTAACGATTAAATCAGAACAACTTTAAAAATCGGTATCGTAAAGTAAATTTGATTGTTGTTTTTAACAACTAAACAAACTTGATAATCAAAGAAATGAGTAGAAGATGTAAGAATTGAGTAGAAGATTTAAGAATTGAGATGTAGAGATTGGTGTAGGAATTTTGTAATGAAATGGTGTAGTATTTATAGGAAAAAATTTGAGGAGTTTGGAAGGAAAAAGAAAAAAAAATAGCCGTTGAAGGAAAATAGCCGTTGGGCCGGTTCCGGTTCCGGCCGGTTTCAAAAAATCCGGTTCCAACCGGCAGTTCCGGTTTCGGTTCCAAATACATCAAACCGGCAACAAACCGGCAAACCGGCGGTTGACCAAACCGCCGGTTAAAAAACCGCCGGTTCCGTTTCCAACCGGCGGTTCCGGTTAACCGTGGCCAGGTCTAAATATATCCCCACTTGGGGAAGTTCTTGGGAGCATCCGATATATGCGAAGTGCACCTATGTGGAGAGTTGTACACCTTTTATTTTTAAACAGAATTCAAACTGCGTTGTCCAGATTTATTTACCGGTCAAATAAATGCATATGGATATACCACACAAGAACTGCTCCCCACTTGCCAACAGTGGCAGCCAATAGAGACGGCATCGGCGATGGTTACTTGACCAATGGAAAGAGACGCCTCAACTTCTCAGCTGGGCCTTTTCAACAAAAACTTTAAAAATTAAAAAAAAAATCCTTCTCAGCTGGGGAAAACTAAATTGGCTAAAACTATCTCATCTGTGCCGGTCAATTTTGCTCGGAAAATAAAAAAATAAAAAAGGATTGAAATTTTCTCTTAATAAAGAAAATTTAAGCGACATATATAATTGACACATCCACGTTGATTGACACTTCTCAAAATCAATAAAAATAAATAAGAGCTTGCATTGATTGACTAATTTACAAAATAAAACGACCTGATCCATAAGGCAGTTATAGGAATATATCGATTTATATGTCACACGTGACGTAAACATTAACTAACTACTACTGTTTTCCTAAAATTGAATATAACACTATGAAATTTCTTCATAATTATTAGGGGTTATTTCTCTACTTTCTCCGTTTGGTGCAGTGGCACCACAACACGTGTACCTAAAAACCCTAGGCATTAATTGATAAGGTCAAACTTGCTATCGTCACGTGTCATCTTCTTACTGAATTAACATTAAATGAAGACATAGAAAATATAAGATTAAGTGTCAGAAGCCCCACCTCGTGTTTGAGGATAGATCAAAACCCTATGAGCGAGATCGGTCTTGGTTGCTCTTCAGACCACCGCAGGTCGGCTAGGTCGCTACAGAGTGCAATACGGGCCGAGACAGCCTAGTGGGCTCGACGCAGGACGGCCAGAACCTCCCTTATTCGAAATACGCACGTGCTTATGATACAAGATAATTATGGGAAAATCCTGAAAATCATTTACTCAATAGGACTCTGATCTTAACATTTAAACTATCTGTGATTATCTCCTAAATTAAAGGGATTAACACGCTGAGAGTCCTTGATGGACACTGCTAGAAGTAATAGCGCCGATCGAGATACTCGATCTTAGCACAGCGGAAGCTTATGCGATTTACGATATGAAACATAACTAATTAATCCTACGAGAAGGTTAGTAAATTTACCCAAACCGGAGAGAGATGATAAAATCGACCAAGGGAGAAGTCGTAGTCTTCCGGATTGTATCTCCTAACGACGACTGGTGGACGTCGATCCTCGCCGTAGAACCTCCTCGAATAAGTACAAGAAATGATGCTTGTTTTTCTTCTATTAATGACTAAAGCAAGATACTAATTTATCTTACTTTTTAATGTATAAGTGGCGCCAATATTGTTTTGTGTTTTTTGTATTAGGAGGAACTCCCTTTATATAGGAAAATAACTAGTCAAGAGAGTTATCCTTTTCACACCACAAAAACCTATTCCTATAAGGAAAAGATATTTTTGCTAAAAAATTAGATATAATTCCCAAAAAAAAATCTATTTATTTTTTAATTAATTATCCAACAAATAGATAATTAATTAATTACACGTATGAGATAATCTAGGAAAATTTCTTCTCCTAACTTATCCTCAAATGTGGCCCCACCTTTAATAATTTTTTAATAGAAAATGTCTTTTCTATTTTACATATTATTTACCAAATAAATAATATTGCATATTCATTAAATCGATCAACTATTTAATTTATTCTCGAGGTTCCATAAAACGAGAAAACACTCGCGTGTTAGGAGCCAACCCAGGGACCATGGACCATGGACCTATATTCAGTAGCTACAATAAATTAAATAAAATATTCATCGACCAGAATATTTCTACTTAATTCATTAATTCCGGAATTACGCCACCATAAATCCGAAACTGAACTCTATCGATTATAGATATAACTTATTCTGAAAACGTCGAGTCGAGTCGATAAGTGTCCATTTATATAATCATTTCATATAAACTAACCCTCCATAGACTATCTGTACTGAAGTAGGATTATTTCCGTAAACCTTCTTCACTACAACTTATCCTTATTTACCATTAATCCACTAGTGATCAATTAGTTCATAACCAATACGAACTTCCGAGATCGATCATTTTCTAGGATCAACAAATAAGGGGATTGTCTTTCTACATCCCGCAGGAAGGAATGGATTCCATATCTGTGAGACACAAACTTCTCACTCATTCCAGAACAGTGCCAATGTGAAAGTGATTCGGACCGCGCCTCTTAGCGATCCTTAACGATCACATTAAACCCTATCTTGAAACAAGTGGGAGTCTGTAATCACTTCAGGATTAAGGTTAATCCATATATGATCATCTTGTAATTTAATAAGATTTCTCAATCACGGAATTATATGAGAAACTCAGATTAAATCGTTCAAGTTCTATATGACTCTCATCATATATAAATACCCCACTCAGACAACCAATGTCGACGGCCCGGATAGGACGGTCACACCATAAAGTGTTCTTGGCGCATTAATGGTGGTTTAATCAATAGACCTCATACTTTGATTAATTTCACCATGGACTTACAGTTCAAGAGTATCACCATAAACTTAATCCTCATGTGTGACACACACTAAGTTATATAGCTACATATGATACGACTTGGGGTTTTCAGTAGTGTATTACTTACAAACACGAAGCAAGTTATAAGATGAGAATAAATCTGTTATTTTTTAATTCTAATAACAATTATATAAATTGTCTTACGGGCGCTACTTCCAACAATCTCCCACTTGCCCGTAAGGACAAGCAACGATTGTCTTTCGGGCACACTATATCTAACAATCTCCCACTTGCCCGTAAAGACAAGCAATGATTGTTTTTAGAGCACTACACCCTTATTCTTTCTATCCACAACATTCTCCCACTTGCTCTAAAGCAGATGAAACATATCTCCCAATTTCATACTCGCCAAGCGCTTATTATTGACATTAGATGCCACACAACTTGGTTAAACTGATCAGCAGGTTGTTGGTTTTAAGGCGATCTTAAGGATTGATATGTCGCCTGTTTGCACGATCTGTCTAACCAGGTGGTACTTACTCTCCATATGATTTTGACCTCTTGTGAGTACAAAGATCATTTGCATGAGCTACGTCTCAACTGTTTTCATAGTAAAATGGTATCGGCTCAACGAGACCTGGAATTACTTCCCGATCCAAAAAAGAACTTCCCAAGCCACACTGCCTCTTTAACTGCTCTGAAAGCTGCTATGTATTCGACTAACAGAGTCAAATTGGCAGTGCTGGATTGCTTTAGACTATAGCTCTATCACTATGAGTAAACACCGAGCCTGAGATCGATTCACGATCATCCTTAATCCGACAAAAAATCAGAATCAGTGTAGTCAATGACACTCATGTTCACACCTGAATGCACAAGCATATGATTCTTTATTCTCTCAAGATACTTGAGGATGCACTATACTGCTTTCAACGTCCGAATCCAAGACTCGACTTTTATTGACTTTTAATAACCTGATTTTTTTTATCAAAGAGAGAATCTATACCATTTTCTCTACATCTGAAGATTGAGAGAATTATTCCGTGGGGGTTGGTTAGGAAACCTCTCATTGAATTTTGCAAACGAAAATGCATCATTATCTTAAACAATAAGATGGATGGGATACTGCCACAACTTGTTCTCATGAATTCGACCGAATCGATTTCTAAAAATATAGTCTACTTCTCTAATTCAGAGAAGCTTGGCTCGTCAGTCCTGACTTCAGATAACAGACTCATGTTGTTCTAAACTGTTGCAGTGTTATCTTTGTCATTAACACTAATACTCACTACTTTACCAATATTGAGATCCTAGTCTACAAATGACTTATCAATATTCAGGTCAGGCCCACACATTTAAAACATATGACCTTTAATGACCTAGAGGTTTGCTTTAATTCACCGATGGATATAAGCATAGGCAGTCTATCTGCCATTGTGATATGAATTCGGAACTGATGGTATTTCACGATGGACCCGAGACTCGACTCCAATGAAAGACGAGACTTGACTCAATGAACAAATTGGTCAACTTAATGTTTGAAGGACCTTAAACCAAGCATTTGCAAGATTTTGAGATCGTAAAGTCCGTCATATACGCTACGGACTATCGGAATAATAATATCTATTAAGTCATATACTATATTATAATACTACTTATTATGGCAACTACCTGGCTGGATTTGGAAAGGAGAATGGCGCCACTTTTTGGATTCATGAGTTCAAGTTGGAAGAAATTAGATGCATTGACTTTGGACAAGTCAAGATACATTGCAAGCATTAAATGGGATACATTGAACTTACCTTTTTACTCCAAGATGGCGCCACCTCTTGGGTTTTTTGAGGAAACTCTTTCAACTTATTTTGTCTACTTTCATGTACTTTATTTCCTTTAAATAGATCCTAAGTTGTAACTTGAAAGGGAACTCCGATCAATATAATTTTTATATTATTTCACTTTTTAAAGTGTTGTGCGAATTCTCTGGATAGAGTTTTCAAAACCGAATTATCAAGGGCCCGAGCAACCCTTGTGAGTATCCAATATACCAAGGTGCCTAGAGACAAGTTTTCTAGGTGTCAAGGTGAAATTCCAAGGTGCCTTCTCACTAGTTGAGATTGTGTCGATAAGCTCTCTATTCCAAGGTGCCTCATCCCAAGCTGAGTTTGTGTCAAGGAGACTCTCCAAAAATTCCAAATACCTTAATCCTTGATCCGACAACCCCGATTCATATCACATTGGCTTTAAGCTAAAACCCTTCTGTTCCGAATGAATTCAAGCTCCTTTGTACGGCAAGAAAGTTTCAGGGCATCACCCATGTTAATCTTTCTGCTTTCCATAAAGTCAAGCAAGGCTGAGTGGTGAGAGAGTTCTGGGCATCACCCCTATTGAACTATCTTCTTCTCAAAGAATTACCCCCAGACCACTTGGCTTTGCTTAGAAAGTTAATCTTTCCAATTCATTCGATTCTTTTCCATGTAGATCCAATTACTCCCACTGGGCCTGAGACACTCAGGTGGTTCTACAAGAGTGTGAACAGAATAGGAGTACCAAAACTCCGTTTACATGTTTATGGATTTAAACCAAACTCCTTTTATCAGAATCCTATACAGTCCTTCCAAGAAACCATAGGTTATCAATCACCCTCAGCAGACTGTAAAGTCTGCATAATCACAGTGAGTCAATGGATAAATCATACTTCCACTGCATTTGGGTGGATTGACATTCTGATCTGGTACAGTAGTATTTATCAGCGTAATCCCCAACAACCAATGTTGGATGTGGTCTGATTAAATCAGATAGTAACTCCTTGAGCAACTTCACTTCAAGGTCCAAGGTGGTTATTCAAACATTCTTTTAGAAAGAATGTAATAGTGTAACCGTCATTATCCGATCTCAAGAATCTTATAACCAACCTTCACTCACTTGCATTAAGATATCTCACGATCAGTCACCATCTGAACGTGATGCAAAATCTGTAGTCCTACCTTCAAGCACAAAGTGCTAAACACCTCTATTTACGGCAGTGGAGTAAACGCAGTTCACTCCTTATCCATAAATTCATAAGCATCTTCTAGGTAGACTTCTTGGTATTACATAATAATATATACCATTATTTTGTAACTAATATCTTAATTTAGTTAAACAGTGTAATGTAGCATATCAATAACTATATAAGACAATACATGGATTATCCTTTCAGTGAAATCGTTTCACCTGGAGGTAGGCCAAACATCAGTGCCAAAACTATGCTATAGCCTATATCTGAGCATGGAATACTCGTTTCTCTGGTAATATCAGAGGTTCCTCCAAATATTTAGACAAACTAATCGGCGTTTCGAGCAGTCATTTAAACAAAATGTCTATTACTCAAAAGCTAGCTCCCACTAGCTCGTATCTTTATAAGACCCCGAAGATCAACAAGAACAAGCTATGATACTTCTTTAGCTCTATTACCCTTTCCTAATTGAAAGGATAGTTAGTCATTTTTCTTTGAGATAGTGTTCTTAGACTGGAGATAGGAATTACCCTTAGCCAGTCTTCAGATCTTATCTCTAAAATGTATGCACTAATTAATAGATACTGAAGAACCGTTTATCTAAATACAGAAACCATTTGTCTTAATAGTTTATGATGTGTTACATATACATTTTCAGCATTACTTAGTGGATCTGACTTTATCAGACAAAAGTCCGAGTCTTAGAATCGTATACAAATGTCATATTCACTTTCTTTAAGGCAACAATATTATTGGTGTGAAAGTGAATCAATTTGTTCCAACGAATCTGAAAACATAGATTATATTTCTTTGATATTCAAGGAATAAAATCAAAAATTTATTTCCTTATATCACTCCCACTATATTAGCCAAATAATCGCCCGTTGTCTACTCTTCATCATGAATGCCCAGCTATCTTGTTCTTACAAATGAACGTTAGCTTCTGAGTCAAATTACTCGGTTAAGAAAGTCTCTAAGGATTCATAGGTTAGTGATCCGAAGTCACTTTCATTATCCTATACTTTCTTTTCTTAATATTCGGTTTAGCCTTTAACTTATTTAGTTTAGATGACTTACACTTGTAGACATTTACCTTCCCATTCTTGGCTTTCTTTAAAGGAAATGGCCGTAAACTAGCAGTTCATTTGAGTAGACACTACGCGTGAACCGTGGGATGTCCAAAGGAGATTGATACCAAATCATTCTCATCATCTTTGAACTAATTTTGTTTTGTCTCCGCTTAACACGAGTGACAAAGAAGGTGACATAAATGTCACTTAAGTCTCAGAGGCTCAAGAGGAACATCCTCTTCCGAAGAATTAATTTGCATTCTCGATTATTGAGTTCAACGTTCTTGTTACTTTTCCACTTTTACGAAGTCGTTACCAGTCAATAAATCATGTTTAGCAGTTTAGATACCATGAGATAACATGCAGTTGTAGAAAATAAATCATGACAGAAATATAAATCAAATCATACACCATAACATATAATAATTTTAGGAATAATAAACGTGATGTCATGCATGAAGTTTATCCTACCATTCCAAGGATTTAATCTCACACCTACAATGCAGCCGTAGGGTTGGTCAAAGAAGTGACGATTAAATTGAGACAATCTCTCTCAACAATTAAACCATTGAGAATCAAACATCTCCGTTTAGTTGTTGATTACCTTCCTTTTTCAGCCAAGATATTTCCTAAAATATCCTTGTGAGTGTGACCTACTGTTTCAGATTTTTAGGTACGTCCCGATTATGCCGCCGTAGGGTAGGTTAGTGACCCGACGACTACTCAAAATCCTATCCTTTCGGAAACCAAGCCTTGAATTTTGATAGCAGTGAAGGCCATCCGTAGGGGGCCGAAATTAAAGCGGCATGAGGCGTCACCATTCTCTCACGTATTTGTATCAACAATAAAGGCCGTGGGGTCGGTTGTCACCTTCCCCGCTCCCACTTGTTATTTTGAAAATTAGGTTGTCTTTTAGGATTTTCAGAATTTATTTACAATCCGAAAAGCAATAAATCTTAATATTTAAATTAAACCTCCCATAAGTTCATCGGTTCCAAATACCGTCTAACTAGTGTCACTTATTCACGACTTTCCAATTTCATGGATTTATAAAATTCTTTTTGTGTAGACAATACACAAATAAAATTCACAAAGAATTTTATTAGCCTAATCTATTAGGACTTTATGATTATTCTAATAATTCTAAAACAATAAATCATAAAATTTAAAGTTCCACTAGTTTATCGGTTCCAAATACCGTCTAACTAGTGACATCATATTCATGATTTTCCAATTTTCGAATATTTAGAAACTTCTTGTGTAACACTACACAACTAAAATTCACCAAAGAATTTAAAAAGTCCTAATTTTGTCATGATAAAAATTTGGGATCTTAGAATTTTTCCAATAATAAAAAACAATAAATTATGAAAAACAATCACCAACTTAGCGGTTCCAAATACCGTCTAGTTGGTGTCCAATCTTTTCACGATTTTCCAAATTTCTCGATCATTAAAATCTTTTTACGTAGACACTACATAAATAAAATTCACAAAGAATTTTATTATCCTAAAAAATTCTGGGATAGTTGAATTTTCGAATAAGTCGTAAAACAATAAATCAAGAAAATCAACCACCAACTCATCGGTTTTAAACCCTGGCTGAGCTTTAACCGAGTTTACCGAATGGTGTCGGGATTGGCTAAGCCGACCCGTCCTCTTCGTTGGTTCATGTACGACTGCTGGATGAATCGGGCTAAGGTTGCCCCATTGAGCCTCAGCTCGCCGGATAGCTTGACCTTGCCGGACCCCCGACGATAACATCGTACTTGGACGGACAAGTTGAGTCGAGCCGAAGCCCTGTTGACCGCCCGAACCAATTTTCGAACCTTTTGCTCAGTTGGTGTCCAACTTTTCCGGATTTTCTAATTTTGGATTATCAAAATCTAAAATTTATGTAGACATACATAACCCAAACCCCATATGATTTATTTTCCCAAATTAAGTTTATCATGTGAATTTTATGTCCCGATAAAATTCCGTTTGTTTTAATTAATTTAATTAATTACGTAAATTAATTTAAATTAATTATCGTGTTTATACATGTCTAATTAATGTCAATATTAATTTTCTATATGTATGCATATGCTAGGAGTGGAATTCATAAATATGATGCATGTCATGGTATGGTTATTTCACATAAATTATCAAACATGAAAATAAATGCTTGAAAGTAAACCACTGAAATGAACCGTTGGTACCCCATATCAAACCTATTTGATCTTGGGAGAAAATGACAGAGATATAAAAGAATGGTGTTGTTATTCACACTTTGAAACAATAGTATTACAAGGGTATATATAGTACTAAGACTACGATACTATATTACAAGGGTATATATAGTACTAAGACTACGATACTATAATGAATACAAAATATTTACAATAACTACAGAATATATCTAATACCACCCCTCAAGTTGGACGAGGGACGAGACCTAACTTGCTACGTTGATGATGAAACGCTAAGCGAGGAAGAGATTTTGTAAGACAGTCAGCAAGTTGATCTTGGGCATTAACATGAGCAACACGCAAGGACCCACGTTGCACTTGGTCACGAATAAAATGATAGTCGATAGCAACATGCTTCATTCGGGAGTGAAAGACAGGATTGTGACAGAATTGTGTCGTGCCCAAGTTGTCACAATAAATAACTGGAGTTTGACTGGGAGGAAAACCAAGATCGTGAAGAAGAAATGTAACCCAATTAAGCTCCGCAGTAGTGGAGGCCACCGAACGATATTCAGCTTCAGTGGATGAACGAGCAATGGTCGATTGTTTCTTGGAACTCCATGATATGGCATTTCGACCAAGATAAACAATATAAGCACCAGTAGAAGCATAGTCGTCATTACCTCCCCAATCGGCATCAGAAAAAGCATGAAGAACAAGTGGAGAATCACGATAAATTTGAAGCCCAAGATCCACTGTCCCAGCAAGATACCGTAACATGCGTTTAGCATGACCCCAATGCACATCCGTGGGAGCATGCATAAACTGAGAGAGTTTATTGATAGCAAAAGCAAGATCTGGTCGAGTAAACAACAAATACTGTAGGCTGCCAATAACCATACGATATTCCGAGGCATCGTCAAGCGGTGTTCCAGACGTAGCGATGAGTCCGTAAATGTCGTGAGCGGTGGAGTAATGCGAGTTTGCCTGATCCATATGAAGACGAGCCAATAAATCAGTGGCATACCGCTTTTGAGAAAAAACACAACCGCGGGCGTTGTAAATGATCTCAATGCCAAGAAAGTACGAAAGGGACCCCAAGTCTTTGAGTGCGAATCTGCGCCCCAAAAGAGAGACAAAAGACTCAAGAGCCTTGGAGTCATTCCCAGTAATAATCAGATCATCCACATATACCAAGATATAAATAGTTGTGCCACAAGAATTATAAATAAATAATGAAGAGTCAGCATCCGCATTCCTGAATTTGTTGGCGAGGAGAAAACCCTTGAGCTCATCATACCAAGCTCGAGGTGCCTGTTTCAAACCATAAATTGCCTTATGCAATTTGCACACGTGAGTAGGATGATCAGAACTAACAAAACCAGCAGGTTGTGCGAGATAAACATCTTCTGATAAGTGACCCTGAAGAAAGGCATTATTAATATCAAGCTGGCGCAGAGACCACCCCTGCGATAGAGCTAGAGTAAGAACAGCTCGTACTGTAGTTTGCTTAACCACCGGACTGAAGGTCTCATAATAATCCACACCAGGACGCTGAGCAAACCCTTTAGCCACAAGGCGAGCCTTGTAGCGATCAACAGAACCATCCGGATGATGCTTATGTTAGGAAATCAACGCGGGAACGCAGCGGAATTCAAAAATTTATTTCCTATCGACCCAAGATCGACTTCGTTTAAGCAATAAACAAATAGATAGTAGACGGTGGTTACCTTGGTTGATCTAAAAGATCGACGCTTTGACCGTCTAAGGAGAGTAGTTCTGCATGGAGCCGCCCAAGTGTTCGGCCTCTACCGCTAGTCCACACGAACAGCCCGCCGGAATCCCATCATGGATTGCTATTGGAAAACTCCGGTTGCTAGACCGGCCTTTTTCCCCTCTCTCCAACTCTCTATAGGATGCTCTCTATTTTACACAAGAGCTATTAGCTCTTGGAATTATGATGTACAAAAGAGCTTGACACCCACCTCCTATTTATAGTAGAAGTGGCGCCCCAAAAGAGTGTGGAGGAGAAGAAAACCTTTTCCCAATAAAATAAGGAAAATATAATTGATTGATTTATCTCATTTATTACAATATCTCATATCAAATAAATCTAGAATATTGTCAATATCTTATATTGAATATTCCAAGATATTGTCAATATCTAATATTGACTATCTTTATTTTATTACCATAAATCAATTTACACATGTGTATATATCACATATATATTACACAAATAAATCTATATATATAAATATAACCAATGAAATTGTGCACATGTACATCCAATGTACAGCATACGCATGTTGGCTATATATATTAATATATTAATATCTTATATTAATATATGGTAATACCATTAATTAAATTGCACAATCCAAGTGTATCCTATACACTTCAATGTTGCGCCACCTTTAGCCAATATTTGGCATCCGGAATATTCTTTAATTAATGTAATATTATTAATATCTTGTATTTAATTTATTCATAATAAATAAATACCACCATATTAATTTACCACTATAACATTTATAGTTCGAGATAAACTTTCCTTATTTGGTTATCATCTATAACCACATTTTAATCCGGCTAGATGTTCTTATGTGTGTGACCCGATAGGCTTCCGAATATGTTGGCCGTAGACACAAAGTGCAAATTACTTAAAATGCCCTTCATGCCTAACGATCACGGGATAGCGTCTAGCAACACACAATCGTGACTTCCCAATCATCGGAAGAGTCAAATGCAATGACTACTACCTTTCATGTGAAACAGCCATCCGTGTAACTTACAATCCTATCATTGTAATAATATCCATACGGTCGTTAGTCGAGTGTCAAAACATCAACGACCGTATCTTATAATCTGGATATCAAACTCTCTCGGCAACTCATTTACTCCCACTTTGCAAAGATTCACGAGAGTAAGACATTCCTTATAAGAAGGCCATTTCGATATTCGATCCCAATCATAGGATACGCGATTCCCGGATCTACCAATCATGTATACTCCGCGATGCTTCAAAGATCACACCCAATCACTACCGCATGATCGCCCGCGGCTGTGGAAACCTCAATAGTGTCAAAGCATGACAATCCACACCGTGATGCCATGAAGACTCGGGTCTTAAGGATAATTACACAACCGCCACATAGTGTGACACTTAACCGTGTAAGTGGGTCACTAACGTGACGCATTCTCTAATACACGCCCACGCATACCCAAGTGTCTCAACACTTCGATAGACGAGATCTATCCCCGCCTAAAAGACAAAGACATCTAATACGTGCTAGTCTGCTTATACTATCAATGCCCTGCTTAATAGTACATCACCTGTAGACATTTAAGTATCAAACTTATTAAAGTGATTAGAGATCTCATCAACCATAATCGCTATCATGGTTTCTCTACCACGCTTTAATACTAAGGACGTTATCATATAACAATTCATAATTGGTTCTTTAAAAAGAACATATATATGACAAATGTAAAGCCATTTAATATATGTACAAACATAAAGAAATAGTAGAAATGATCCGACCGGTCGGATCCGGTCCAACCCGATTGGGTTTAGGACACTATTCCAACAATCTCCCACTTGGCCTAAAACCAATCACTAGCACACACAAGACCAAGTTGAAACACAAGAATCTTATGCAATACTCGCAACCAAATTTCTAGCCATAAACGGATCGCTATCCGTGGGGACTCGACTATCTTCATATCACGCCCATATGATCAAGTCAAAGGAACCGCCTCAACACACACACGAATCTCTCGACGAGACCCTGGTCCTTGCTTCAAGCAATGAATCCACTTACTATATCGCCTATACGTAAAAAGTGGAAGAAACTGCATTTGAGGTTCGTGAATGAACCTTCTGATCCATGTATCGCCTCCTCCGCGCTTCTAAGGCACTACCGTGTTTTTTGGCCTAGTTGTAGAATTTACAAAGGACCCATAGGCTAGAACATTTCCACTCACTGTATCACTTAATCAAAGTGATTGCAAACCTGCATAAAGAGCTCCCACTCGCCTTCATAAGACTCAGGATATACGCCTGTATATCTACGCTTATTTAATTCCAAGTTTCAATAAACTAGAACTGCTCCTTAACTTGTTTAAGGATATTCTCGACATTCACCGATTTACTTTCATACTTTCTCATGACTATTCATGGACTATGAACATCCGGCATTACCTATAAGATGGTTCCTATCGCAGAGAGCGAAGAAACCTTCCATAAGCATCATCTTTCACCTTACCTTTTAGACTAACGCCCTAACATAGATAGATCTTGAGAACACGCTAGCAAAGATCCCCGTCGCGATCTATGCTAAACTCCTTTTAGCATCACATCTATATAGGTAAACTATATAATCTAACAGCAGTTAAATCCATCACTATAGATTCTTATTTCTAAAATGAGAACTGCTAATCCAAGTGCTTTCGTAAAGACCTTGAACTACCAAACACTAATTGACTGTGACATGGGGTATTAATTCTCGAGAGAGATATCTAATACCTTACTCAAAAATCGTAACACACTCCCACTATCCATCTTGCACATTGGGCATATCCTTCTTTTGACTCAATCAAACTCCTTTGATTATCAAACAAAGAAATCATCTAGAGAAACTTGTTTGAGTCCATAAATGGATCTCGTGGGCTCACATATCATGTTATCGCTCTATGAACATCGAGCTTTCGCCCAACGCCTTCAACACTATCATATAGCCATGATACGGGTTACAACAAGCATAATCTGAATAGAATCGGGCTCACCTTACAGGACATTCCTCAGGTAAGATGTATGCAAGGTTCGCAACCTGGTTGTCACTGATGGAATCTAATTCAAATTTTATGGCTCCTGGCCATATCTCTCAAATGCCTTTCAAACATTCTTTCACAAGTCGTGAGATATTCATTCTTCAAGATGAACATACCAAAGAAATTTTTTTCGCTTGAGGTTATCCACGGACTTACAGAACTTTTGTGTGCACCGAGCAGCAAGTGTTTTACACCTCATCGCTATGCGGCATCCGCTTCATGTTCCTATGGTTGAATATATCTTTGTGGTTCTCAAACTCCTTTGAGATTTGATTCACTCCCACTGCTTCTTTTGGAAGAAACACTTCCTCTAGAAGACAAAGATGTTTGGAGACAAACATTTTGCTCCATGGACAAGTAAACAATATCAAGCGTACTTGCTAAGATATTCCACTAAGTTGCATATGTCGTACTACTAGGCTCCAAGCCTTTCGACTTTGCCTATGACAACTTCAAATCATCGGTTAAGATAGATTCGACATTATCCTCTTCCATATCTAATATGGAATTTATTCAACCTTTATTCTTTGGAACTCGGTTAAGTATAAGGGCACTATCCCGAAACAGTAAGTGGACACTTTGCATGGCTTTCACCACACCTTTATCATATAAAGTGTTGTTTCCATTTTGGGAACACAATCTAATCATGTATCCCAAAGATGGTATCCTTCAAAGGAAGAATCTTATTCCTTTTCGCACGACTTCAAACACCCTTCGTGTATTAATTACTTCAATCCAATTGAAGATTAATTCCTAAGTAGCTCATCAATCTCATATTCGCATCGCTCGAACTTTTCGGCTTCCGAATTATGTACTTCATCGAGTACACTTGACTATTTCTAAAAATAGTCGTAGAGACTAATAAACAATTATTTGTGGCATTAATTGTCACAAGCCAACAAACATCGGTATGTTTAGGCTTCGCACAATTTTTCTAGATTTTACAACCTTTTCATAAAAGGGTATTTTAGTCATCTTTAGGTAAGATACGTATTACCCACATGATTCATAATCATATGGTTCAACATCATCGTAATGACGCTTAATTACACGCTTCCTCCCAGAGAGACTATGTCTGTAACAACCACAAATATTAAGGATAACAAATACACACAAATATTTAGTTGAGATCTTGTCACATATATCAACTATATAGTGACATCAATCTAGTATGTTAGATTCAAAGGACCTTCCAACTTTATCGGAATAACATTTATTCTTTACAATTGAATATGTCTACTAAATCCTAACAAATAATCGAAAACATGTTCTTCATAAGAACCGGAGCATAACAACATTTATTTAGTTCCCTTTATCAGCTTACTAGATCCGCAATATGGTAAGTATTACAACATTTGCTTCACCTTCCATATCTGTATTTAATCTTTCTAATTTAATCACACTCGTAAGATATCATATATCTAAGAGTTGACTTGAGCTTAGATAGATTTATCTCAACATACTTGCCTATAATAGAAACTTCAATAAGTTCTCTATATTTAAGCACATGCCCTAACTCTCCCTTTTAATCCTTTAAGCACTTGAGAAATGTTTCTTATTGTAGTCTTCATAAGACTTAAGAAAGATCACAAGAGCTATGTTTTCAATTTCCTTTCATAAGGAAAATCTAAAGTTTATTAAATAGTTTATTCATCCTTTGAATCGTATTCAAAATATTGACTATTTAATTAACCTTTAAGCAATGATAGAATTAAGTCGATACTTAAATCTTATAATTTTGAAAACAACCTTTCCAAAATTAGATGTAGTCATTCTTATCCAACGCTTGAATCAATTGTCATCGTATGATCAATGATCATCTTGGATCGTATCCAATATATGACTAATTCGTTGAAACTTATTTCAAATGATTTAATCATATCATGAGCTTCCGCTTTCATTAATAATTAAAGTCTCGGAGCACTGCATCAATTATGTAATCTCCTTGTCTCTAACTACTATAACGGGATGGCTCATGTCATTGCTTATTTTAAAAGGATTAAAATTACTTAACCATATTTGAGAACGTTTCTCAAAATTAACAGTCATAATTTGGTTTTACTAATCGAGAATTAAACATAAATATAAAGTTTGCTAAAACTACAAAATAAAAATGAAAATAAAAGAGTGTTGTTGTTTATACACGCAAAATCAAAAATGGTCTTTTGGTTTATGATTTTGCTCCCACTAGTCAACTACTTCCAATTGACTTTCAAGAATTTTTCAAAATTCTTTAGTGGTCGAGATCCCATCTAGTTACCTCGATTCCCGGCGGTGGTCGATCAACCAAGATAATTTCGATAGGTAGGTAACCCTTTACCATTCACATCTCTATGTGATTCTCAAAGTGGTTGACTAGTCAACTCTTTGGCGATACACATCACTATGTGTTAGTCAACCCTTGTCTCTAAAGTCGACGCCCCGACGGTGGCCAATCACCGAAAGACCCTAGTCAAGTCATAACCCAATATTCACGAGATCTCATACGATCATATCTCAATAACGACGATATACCCGTGGTAGGTCAACTCCCGGCGGTGGTCGATCGCTTGATCCGAACACAGCTCTTCACCGCCGTTATAATATCGGGAGACAATATTTCACTTGATTTTTGTTGTGGAAGTATTTTTCGTAAATTAATTCACTTAATTAATTTTAATTTCGGTCTCATCATAAATATGTCTATCTCTATAAACATACATCCTACACATTTATCTAGATCGTGCCTAGTCATGCATCTATCGTATCATATAAAATAAATACAAGCACAAAATAAATAAATGCGTAAAATAACCGGTATGATCATGGACTTTTCCTAGGTGCGGTTTCAATACAAATCGATTTAAAACCGCTGGTCACAATCTAAGGGTAGCCGCAACCGCCAATAGATCTTTAATGCCCCATTCTCCAACGGGATCTTTATTTTCGCCTTTCTTTTTTGGTCTCCATCTTCTCGCTTCCATTCTTGTTACATTTAATTCTATCGAATAAAATAAATACACCCGCCGCACACGGGGAGCTAAATGGAATGGGATGAATGCAGAAAAATAAACTAGGTCACGCTTCTTCATAACGGCCTAGGACAATTTTTAAACCAACAGAAAAATTAAATCATTCACATCTATCCTATCACGATCGAGTCCATGATCAATCGGTCCATATAATCATATTATATCTACTATATCTAATCCATACAATAAAATCTTATGAAAAAGATAAAATTAAAATTTAACTACTTGCGCCTTAATTAATCAATTAACATTTAATCTATTAAATAATTTTATCCAATCAATTAACTAATTAACATTTAATTAATTAAATGATTTTAATCAAAATAAAATTAACGATTAATTTTAAACCGATTTTAATTTTAATTTTAATTAATTAGAACTATTCCAAAATAAATCAAAATTAAAATTATTTCTCTTTTGTTTTTTCCTTTTGATTCGTAATCAAAAGGATGCTTTCTGGTTTCTAAACCAATTTGGCTTAGCTTCACCACTTTCCAAAATCAAAATTTTGAAGTGGCTTGCTTCTGCGCTTTTACAAATCAAATATTTGAAAAGGACTTGCGCTTATTCCAAATCAAATATTTGGAAAGCCAATACTTTTGGTTTAGCCGCCACTTTTCAAAAATCAAAATTTTGGAAGTACTGCCAGCTTGCCTTTTCCCAAATCAAATATTTGGAAAGGTTTGTGCCTATTCCAAACAAAGCTTGGAAAGGCCATTATTATTTTAATGCCATGCATCCCAATTCGCAAAACTATTTGAACCATTTGTTAGCCACATGACACAACTAAACAAAAAGAGATTTTAATCACAACTATGAACCATATTGAATCACAAAATACACAAAACAAAATTTGGAGATCCGCCAAAGATTGACCGGTCAATCGATCGCCGGCAAAGGGTTGCCTAAATATGCCGCCGCCGCTGCCAAACCGCCCGCGGTGTGCCGGTGCTGCCGCTTAGTCGGCCGAGCACCACCCGACCCTTTTTTTTTTTTTTTTTTTTTTTTTCATGTATCAATTTTGCAAATCAAAAATCTTTCATCTTTTAATTACGTGATTTAAACGATAAAATTAACTACGCACAATTACATGCTTATTGCTTAAGCTCAAGCTCTCTCGATACCATACCATCATAGAAATCAACGCGAACGCAGCTGAATTCAAAATTTATTTCCTATCGACCCAAGATCGACTTCGCTTAAGCAATAAACAAATAGATAGTAGACGGTGGTTACCTTGGTTGATCTAAAAGATCGACGCTTTGACCGCCTAAGGAGAGTAGTTCTCTTCGCATGGAGCCGCCCAAGTGTTCGGCCTCTACCGCTAGTCCACACGAACACCACCGGAATCCCATCATGGATTGCTATTGGAAAACTCCGGTTGCTAGACCGCCTTTTTTCCCTCTCTCCAACTCTCTATAGATGATGCTCTATTTTACACAAGAGCTATTAGCTCTTGGAATTATGATGTATAAAAGAGCTTGACACCCACCTCCTATTTATAGTAGGTGGGCGCCCCAAAAGAGTGTGGAGGAAGAAAACCTTTTCCCAATAAAATAAGGAAAATATAATTGATTGATTTATCTCATTTATTACAATATCTCATATCAAATAAATCTAGAATATTGTCAATATCTTATATTGAATATTCCAAGATATTGTCAATATCTAATATTGACTATCTTTATTTTATTACCATAAATCAATTTACACACGCAGATATATCACATATATATTACACAAATAAATCTATATATATAAATATAACTAATGAAATTGTGCACATGTACATCCAATGTACAGCACACGCATGTTGGCTATATATATTAATATATTAATATCTTATATTAATATATTGTAATACCATTAATTAAATTCAGACAATCCAAGTTGTATCCTATACACTTCAATGTTATACCACCTTTAGCCAATATTTGGCATCCGGAATATTCTTTAATTAATGTAATATTATTAATATCTTGTATTTAATTTATTCATAATAAATAAATACCACCATATTAATTTACCACTATAACATTTATAGTTCGAGATAAACTTTCCTTATTTGGTTATCATCTATAACCACATTTTAATCCGGCTAGATGTTCTTATGTGTGTGACCCGATAGGCTTCCGAATATGTTGGCCGTAGACACAAAGTGCAAATTACTTAAAATGCCCTTCATGCCTAACGATCACGGGATAGCGTCTAAAGAACACACCGTGACCCCCAATCATCGGAAGAGTCAAATGCAATGACTACTACCTTTCATGTGAAACAGTTACCGTGTAACTTACAATCCTATCGCTGTAATAATATCCCTACGGTCGTTAGTCGAGTGTCAAAACATCAACGACCGTATCTTATAATCTGGATATCAAACTCTCTCGAAGTAACTCATTTACTCCCACTTTGCAAAGATTCACGAGAGTAAGACATTCCTTATAAGAAGGCCATTTCGGATATTCGATCCCAATCATAGGATACGCGATTCCCGGACGACCAATCATGTATACTCTGTGATGCTTCAAAGATCACACCCAATCACTACCGCATGATCGCCCGCGGCTGCTGTGGAAACCTCAATAGTGTCAAAGCATGACAATCCACACCGTGATGCCATGAAGACTCGGTCTTAAGGATAATTACACAACCGCCACATAAGTGTGACACTTAACCGTGTAAGTGGGTCGATCCTAACGCACGCATTCTCTAATACACGCCCACGCATACCCAAGTGTCTCAACACTTCGATAGACGAGATCTATCCTCGCCTCTAAAGACGTAAGACATCTAATACGTGCTAGTCTGCTTATACTATCAATGCCCTCGCTTAATAGTACATCACCTTGTAGACATTTAAGTATCAAACTTATTAAAGTGATTAGAGATCTCATCAACCATAATCGCTATCATGGTTTCTCTACCACGCTTTAATACTAAGGACGTTATCATATAACAATTCATAATTGGTTCTTTAAAAAGAACATATATATGACAAATGTAAAAGCCATTTAATATATGTACAAACATAAAGAAATAGTAGAAATGATCCGACCGGTCGGATCCGGTCCAACCCGATTGGGTTTAGACACTATTCCAACAAATTTAATACTTAAAAATCCACTTAGAGCCAATGACATTATAGTGAGGATGAGAGGGAACAAGTTCCCAGGTCTCATTACGAAGGAGAGCATCATATTCCTCTTGCATAGCAGTTCTCCACTTAGGGTTTTTGAGTGCTTGGGTGACTGTGGTAGGTTCAGTTTCAACGGAAGAGGTAAGCTGGGTGTGGAGATTGAGCTTTTGGATGGGTTTGTGGATGTTATTTTGAGCTCTAGTGCGCATAGGATGTGTGGGTGGAGGAGGTGGGGGAGGTGGTGGTGGGGAGGGTGGAGGAGAAGGTGGTGGAGAATGAGGCGGTGAGGGTGGTGCTGGGGCAACGGGAAAGTGAACTGGAGGTGGAGTAGGAAGCCAGTCAGAGGTTGGCACAGAGGGGGATGAAGATGGGGTGGCTGGATTGGCAAAGGGAAAAACGGACTCCACAAATTTTACATGGCGAGAAACATAAAGGTGAGACTCGGTAAGATCATAACAGTAATAGGCATGTTGTTGTAGGGCATAGCCCAAGAAAACACACGGTTTTGAGTTAGGTGGAGTTTGTGAGAGGTATAAGGCGGAGCCAAGGATATGACAGAGAGACCAAAAACCCGAAGCTTAGAGTAGTTGGGAGAGGTATGAAAGATTGACTCATACGGGGAACGCATTTGTAGAGTAGGAGTGGCATACGATTAATCAGATACATAGCAGTGGCAAAAGCAAAGGGCCGATGAAGTCGTCGTATAGATGCATGATTGAGCAGGGACATGCCAGTTTCTTTAATATGTAAGTGCCTTCGTTCAGAGATGCCATTATGTTCTGGGGTGTGAGGAGGGGTAGTGAGAAAGGGGATGCCATTGGTTGAAAAATAATCATGAAGGGAGATAAATTCACCTCCATTATCAGAATACATTACTTTGATGGTTTGGTCGAAAAATTTCTCAACTATAGAGCGGAAGCGAATAAAAGTGGAATGAACATCAGATTTTCGGGACAAGGGATAAAACCAGATATATCTCGTGAAGTGATCAACAAAAATTACATAGTATTTAAAGCCATCCACAGAGAGAACAGGAGATGTCCAAACATCACTAAAGACAATCTCAAGGGGGCGGGAGGAACATAAAGTAGAAGGGCCAAATACAAGTTTGTGGCTTTTATTTTCTAAGCAAGCAGAACAATGCGTAAAAGAGGAAAGTGTAGTGGGTAACTCATAGTTCTTAAGAATAGTAGACAGAATGGAGGTGGATGGATGACCCAAACGACGATGCCATTCATGGGACGTGGTTTTATTTGATGCAAATGCTACTAGAGGTGGGTTGGGCCATTCATAAAGACCGTTCTTAACTGGTCCACGAAGGATGATGTTATTATTCCGTAGGTCTTTCACAATAAATTCAGAGGGTAAAAATTCGATAGAAAGGTTATTAGAATGGCATAATTGGTAAATAGACAATAAGTTACCGGACATATTAGGAACACATAGTACATTACGCAAAGAAATGAATTTATCATGGGATAGGGAAGTGAAGTCTTCGCCAAATGAGAAATAGGAGAGCATTACCATCACCAACTATAATGTCATCGGTCCCAAAGTGTATGGAGAGTGAGGCGAGAGATTCTCAAGATCCGATGTAACATGATGTGATGCTCCACCGCTGTCAAGCCGCCTCGAGTAGATGAGTTAAACCGAGCCGAGTTATCATGTGAGGAGGCTAAATGAGCCCGTGGCATATCCGAACGAGCCGAGCTTTGACCAATAAATTGAGGACAAAAACGAGCCGAATGTCCCTGTACCGAGCACAATTGACATTTATCGAGCATATGACAACTAGTACCAAAATTACTGCCATTATTTTGGTGTGGGCTAGTTGAATTCAAAGTGCCCAATTTATTTTGAGTTGACCCACGCATCTGTTCAAAACTGTTACAACGATTACCATTTATTTTGGGTGATTCTGTTGGCGTGACTTATTTAGAGAGTGAAAAATTGACTCACGGGCCGCTGCATATTGGCATACCGGAGCCTTGCCGTGATTTAGATCGAGTGCCCATGGCCATGGAAGGTTACTCTCCGTGATTGGTGGGGTTGAGATGCTGATGGTGCTGCTGCCGGAGTAGGCGGTGTGGTGCCGATGCGAAATCATCCCAAAACGGAGGTCGTTGAAAACGGCCGCCGCCCGTGTTGAAGAGGATGCCGGAGGAGTCAGAGATCGTGTGCAAAACCAGGAGACGACGCATGGCCGCCGCTACGCTCATGGAGGTGGCGCGGGCCGGGATCAATGGTGTTGGGAAGGAGTAGCCACCGCCGCTTTGGTTTGAGGAGATGGGTGAAGATCTTTGAATGGCGCCATAGATGCCGGTTGGAAGCTTTGCCGAAAAAAATGCCGAGTTAAAGGCGGCAACGGAGAGTAGAAAATTTAGGTTTTAGGCCGTGAAAGTGTCGGTACCGAAAAAAAATATATTATTTTTGGATCTTTTGAAATTTCCGATACCACGATTGTAAATATAAAAGAATTGTTATTATCCACACTTTGAAACAATAAGATTACAAGGGTATATATAGTACTAAGACTACGATACTATAATGAATATAGAATATTTACAATAACTACAGAATATATCTAATAGAAAAACAAAAAAATAAAAAGTCTTCATCGTTGATATCCCAACAGCCACACCAATCTTGATCTTGGATAAATTGCTGATTTGTTTCCTTTTGTTCCTGTTCACATATGCAGCCGCCGTTTTTTTTTTTTTTTTTCGCCTGGATCCCAGCAAGATATTGAATGTATGATATTCACATATCATATATTCCCTTGAAGATTTTGCAACGTCCCTTTTCTTTTTCTTTTGGCCGACGGATCCGGAAAAAAATATTACTACTATGAAATTTAAATTATAAAAATAAATTACATAAATTACAAAATAAATTACATATATCCTATACTCGTATAATACTAATTATACGAGTTTACAATAGATCTAACGGTAAACAAATACTAACACCAATCCATGTCGTCAACCACAACATTCAATCATTCAACAACAAAAAATACAACCTAATATGCAATTTCATTCCTAATTTAATTAACATGGCCTCAGCTTACATGCTTAATCATTGATGTAATCCTCATTGGCCACGATCGATATCATATATACCGATAAAGATAAGATTTTCATTTATTTTTTCATACTTGTAAATAATTTTATATTAAATTGTCGAGAGAGCAATATATCCCACTTGGGGAAGTTCTTGAGTGCATCCGATATATGCGAAGTGCACCATGTGGAAAGTTGTACACCTTTTGTTTTTAAACATAATTCAAACTATGTTATCCAGATTTGTTTACCGGTCAAATAAATATATATGGATATAACACACAAGAACTTCTCCCCACTTGCCAACAGTGGCAGCCAATAGAGACACGGCATCGGCGATGGTTACTTGACCAATGGAAAGAGACGGCTCAACTTCTCAGCTGGGCCTTTTCAACAAAAACAATAAAATAAAATAAAATAAAAACCTTCTCAGCTGGGGAAAACTAAATTGGCTAAAACCATCTCATCTGTGCCGGTCAATTTTGCTCGGAAAATAAAAAAATAAAAAAGGATTGAAATTTCCTCTGAATAAAGAAAATTTAAGCGGCATATATAATTGACACATCAACGTTGATTGACACTTCTCAAAATCAATAAAAATAAATAAATACTAATAAGAGCTTGCATTGACTAATTTACAAAATAAGACGACCTGATCCATAAGGCATTTATAGGAATATCGATTTATTTGTCACACGTGATGTAAACATTAACTAGCTACTACTGTTTTCTTAAAATTGAATATAACACTATGAAATTTCTTCATAATTATTAGGGGTTATTTCTCTGTTTTCACCGTTTGGTGCAGTGACACCATAGCACGTGTACCTAAAAACCCTAGGCCTTAATTGATAAGGTCGAAGTAGCTCTCGTCACGCGTGTCATCTTCTTACTGAATTAACATTAAATGAGGACATAGAAAATATAAGATTAAGTGTCAGGAGCCCCACCTCGTGTTTGAGGACAGATCAAAACCCCATGAGCGAGATCGGTCTTGGTTGCTCTTCAGACCACCGTAGGTCGGCTAGGTCGCTACAGAGTGCAGTACGGGCCGAGACAGCCTAGTGGGCTCGATGCAGGTCGGCCAGAGCCTCCCTTATTCGAAATATGCACGTGCTTATGATACAAGATAATTATGGGAAAATCCTGAAAATCATTTACTCATTAGGACTCTGATCTTAACATTTAAACTATCTGTGATTATCTCCTATATTAAAGGGAATAACATGCTGAGAGTCCTTGATGGACACTGCTAGAAGTAATAGCACCGATCGAGATACTCGATCTTAGCACAGTGGAAGCTTATGCGATTTACGATATGAAACATAACTAATTAATCCTACGAGAAGGTTAGTAGATTTACCCAAACCGGAGAGAGATGATAATATCAACCAAGGGAGAAGCCGTAGTCTTCCGGATTGTATCTCATAACGACGACTGGTGGACGTCGATCCTCACCGTAGAAAACCTCCTCGAATAAGTATAATAACTAAGGCAAGATACAATTTTTTCTTACTTTTTAATGTATAAGTGGCGCCACTATTGTTTTGTGTTTTTTGTGTTAGGAGGAACTCTCTTTATATAAGAAAATAACTAGTCAAGAGAGTTATCATTTTCACACCACAAAAACCTATTCCCATAAGGAAAAGATATTTTTGCTACAAAATAAGATATAATTCCCAAAAAAATCAATCTATTTATTTTTCAATTAATTATCCAACAAATAGATAATTAATTAATTACACATATGAGATAATCTATGAATATTTCTTCTCCTAACTTATCCTCAAATGTGGCCCCACCTTTAATAATAGAAAATGTCTTTTCTATTTTACATATTATTTACCAAATAAATAATATTGCATATTCATTAAATAGATCAACTATTTAATTTATTCTCGAGGTTCCATAAAACGAGAAAACACTCGCGTGTTAGGAGCCAACCCTGGGACCATGGATCTATAATCAGTAGCTACAATAAATTAAATAAAATATTCATCGAACAGAATATTTCTACTTAATTCATTAATTCCGGAATTACGCCACCATAAATCCGAAACTGAACTCTATCGATTATAGATATAATTTATTCTCAAAACGTCGAGTCGAGTCGATAAGTGTCCATTGATATAATCATTTCATATAAACTAACCCTCCATAGACTATCCGTACTGAAGTAGGATTATTTCCGTAAACCTTCTTCACTACAACTTATCCTTATTTACCATTAACCCACTAGTGATCAATTAGTTCATAACCAATACGAACTCCCGGGATCGATCAGTTTCTAGGATCAACAAATAGTGGGATTGTCTTTCTACTTCACGTAGGAAGGAATGGATTCCATATCTGTGAGACACAAACTTCTCACTCATTCCAGAACAGTGCCAACATGAAAGTGATTCGGACCGTGCCTCTTAGCGATCCTTAACGAACACATCAAACCCTATCCTCGAAACAAGTAGAGTCTCAGAATCACTTGAGATTAAGTTTAATCCATATACGATCATCTTGTGATTTAATAAGATTTCTCAATCACGGAATTATATGAGAAACTCGTAATAAATCGGTCCAATCTCTATATGTTTCTCATCATATATAAATGCCCCACTTAGACAACCAATGTCGACGGCCCGGATAGGATGGTCACACCATAAAGAGTTCTTGGCGCATTAATGGTGGTTTAATCAATAGACCCCATACTTTGATTAACTTCACCACAGACATACAGTTCAAGTGTATCACCATAAACTTAATCCTCATGTGTGACACACCCTAAGTTATATGGCTACATATGATACGACTTGGGGTTTTTAGTAGTGTATTACTTACAAGCACGAAGCAATTAATATTATGAGAATAAATTTGTCATTTTTTAATTCTAAAAACAATTACATAAATTGTCTTTCGGACGCTACTTCCAACAATCTCCCACTTGCCCGTAAGGACAAGCAACAATTGTCTTTCGGGCACACTATATCTAACAATATCCTACTTGCCCGTAAAGACAAGCAATGATTGTTTTTAGAGCACTACACCTTTATTCTTTCTATCCACAACATTCTCCCATTTGCTCTAAAGCAGATGAGACATATCTCCCAATTTCATACCCGCCAAACGCTTATTAGTGACATTAAATGCCACACAACTTGGTTAAACTGATCAACAGGTTGTCGGTTTTAAGGCGATCTTAAGGACCGATACGTCGCCTGTTTGCACGACCTGTCTGACCAGGTGGTACTTACTCTCAATATGCTTTTGACCTCTTGTGATTACAAAGATCATTTTCATGAGCTAACTCTCAACTGTTTTCATAGTAAAATGGTATCGGCTCAACGAGACCTGGAATTACTTCCGGATCCAACAAAGAACTTCCTGCCACATCGCTTTTAGCCGCCCCGAAGTCGCTATGTATTAAACTAACAGAGTCAAATTGGCAGTGCTGGATTGCTCCAGACTATAGCTCCATCACTATGAGTAAACACCGAGCCTGAGATTGATTCACGATCATCCTTAATCTGACAAAATAAATCAGAATCAGTGTAGTCAACACACTCGTGTTCGCATCAATGCATAAGCATATGATTCCTCGTTCTTTCAAGATACTTAAGGATGCACTATATCGCTTTCAACGTCCAATCCAAGACTCGACTTTTATTGACTTTTAATAACCTGACTTTCTCTATCCAAGAGAGAATCTATCCTATTTTCTCTACATCTGAAGATTGAGAGAATTATTCCATGGGGGTTGGGTAGGAAACCTCTCGTTGAATTTTGCATACGAAAATGCATCATTATCTTAAACAATAAGATGGATAGATATCGCCACAACTTGTTCTCATGAATTCGACCCGAATCAATTTCTAAAAATATAGTCTACTTCTCTAATTCGTAGAAGCTTGGCTCATCGATTCTAGACTTCGGATAATGTACTCATGTTGTTCTCAATCAAGCAAAGTTATCTTTGTCATTAACACTAATACTCACTACTTTACCAATATTGAGATCCTAGTCTACAAAAGACTTATCAATATTTAGGTCATGCCCACACATTTAAAACATGTGACCTTTAATAACCTAGAGGTTTGATTTAATCCACTGATGGATATAAGCATAGGCAGTCTATCTGCCATTGGCTTTAAGCTAAAACCCTTCTGTTCCGAATGAATTCAAACTCCTTTGTACGGCAAGAAAGTTTCAGGGCATCACCCCTGTTAATCTTTCTGCTTTCCATAGAGTCAAGCAAGGCTGAGTGGTGAGAGAGTTCAGGGCATCACCCTTATTGAACTATCTTCTTCTCAGGGAATTACCCCCAGACCACTTGGCTTTGCTTAGAAAGTTATGTTAGGTGTAGTGCCCGAAAGAAAATTTCTGTAATTGTTTTTGACAGGATTTATAATTTATCTTAATATTTGCATTTATGCTTATATTATACACTGCTGAAAAACCTAAGTATATCGGTATATAATCACATAACTCAGTGTATGGCATACACACGAGGATTGAGTTAGTGATGATATGCTTAAAACTAGTTAGTCCGTGGTGAATTTAATCGGAGTATGAGTTTCATGATTAATATACCAATAATGCGTCCAGAACACTTAACGGTGTGACCGTCTTATCCGGACCGTCGGTATAGGGTACCTAGTGGGGTATTTATATATGATGTCTATCATATAGGACTTGACCGATTTGATTTGAATTCTCGATATAATTCCGTGGTCGAGAAATCTTATCGAATCACAAGATGATCATATATGGATTAATCTCAACTCGATGTGATCACGCCATCATCGCTGTTGGTTCAAAGTAGGGTTTGATGTGTTAGTTAAGGATCACTTGGATACATGTGATCTGAACACTACTCGTTGGCTCTATTCTAGAATGAGTGACTAGTCTGTGACTTCACAGATATGGAATCCATTCCTTCCTGCGGGAAGTAGACAGACAGTTCCATTATTTGTTAATCCTAGAAATTGATCGATGGGCCCAGTTCATATTATATAAGTTATGAACTAATTGATCACTAGGGGTTAATGGTAAATAAGGATAAGATGTTTTGAGAAGGGTTTACGGAAATATCCCGAATCAAAACGAACAGTCTATGAAGGATTTATCCGTATGTAATGATTATATCAATGGATGCTTTTACTCAATGATTAGAGTGTAAGTATATATCTATAATCGATAGAGTTCTGTTTCGGGTTTATGGTGGCGTAATCCGGGAATTAATAGATTGAATAAGAATTGTTCTGTTCGATGAATAATTTTATTTAATTTATTGTAGCTACTGGTTATAGGTCCAAGGTCCCCGATGTGGCTTCTAACATGCATATGTTTCTTGACGTTGGGCCTCAATAATAATTAAGTAGTTTGACAATTTAATTGATGTGCGATATATTATTTATTGGACTAAATAATAAAATACATAGAAAAGACATTTTTCATGGACTCGGCCCATTATGTGAAATTTCATGTGAACCCTAATTTTCTAGTATTGGGAGCGTGTTTTGTGTCGTAGTAATTATTAAGGAATTAGTTTTCTTGATAATTATAAGACATGTGATTAATTGTTTATTTGTTAAATAATTAATTAAGGAAAATATATTAGATTGATCCTTAAATATTCTAGATTTATTATAGATTATTCTAGGAGTATCTTTTATGGAAAATGATTATTATAATTGATTTTGTATTAATTATTAAATCCTTGGAGGGCAAAGGTTTCTCTCATATATAAAGAGATTTCTCCTGAGCCTTTTCTAATCAACATAATGCGCATAGATACACACAAAATAAGCTAAGGAATTCGGCCAAAGCTTAGGGTTTCAGTTGGGAAAATCTTCGGGATTTTCCGGGTAGCATATCAAGGAGGTCAAGCATCAAGAATCGGCTTCCACCGGTTGTTGCTTTGAGATACAAATCGGAAGACTATGGCTTCTCGATTCTCGGATATCGGCTTATCTTTTGATTGGTAAGTAGATCTAACCTTCTTGTAGGTAGATCTTAAATTATGTGCTTTAATGTTATATTGATCGCGATCCTTGTTATTCGGGCGGATTTAGATCCGTCCGGCGATATTACATCCAACAAGTGGTATCAGAGCTTCCGATCTATAAATTAAAGTATATAATTGATAGATCTAGGAGTGGATTTGCATGTTTAGATTGCATTGTTTTTTTGTTTTTAAAAAAAAAATCGAAAATTTTCATGATAATGAATGCTTTGATATGTTGTGGTTGAAGAGATGGATTTGGGTTGACACTTTTTACCCGTTAGATCTTTTTTAAACTCATATAAATTCGTTATATGAGTATAGGAAATTTTGTAATTAGTTTGGTGATGTAATTTTAAATTTCCTAGAAATAGATATGTTTTGTTGATTTTCGTCTTTTCTGTTTTTCCCTTTGATTGAGCAGTTGAAACGACAATCCCTCCGGTCAGAATAAAGATAAAACGTTTTTAAAAAAGCCCTCAAAATTTGGTGTCGATCGGAGTCCATCTGGATATCAGATCACTGCAATAAAGTTGCTGCTGTAATAGATAATCACAGCAGCCATAAAAACCCTAGCTGTGAGTTCGTCGATTTTCTGGAAGAGTTTGGAACGTTGAAACATAGATCCGACCGTTCAGATAGACTTACATGGAATTATGAACAAGCCCTAAAAATTTCAGGTCGATCGGGTTTTGTCTCTATGCCCGATCGGCCCCGGGAAGACACTGCTGCGCCGCAGTTATAAACAGATGCATCAGCTGCATCGGCGGATTGCTGGAGAATATTGGGCCATCAAAACTCAGATCCAACCCATCCATATTGAAGCAGGTGGAGTACAAAATAGGCCCATAAATTTTCGTGACAATCAGAGTTCGTTTGGATGCCCGATCATCGATGAAACGGATCAGCAGCAGATGGTATTAGAAATTAGTAAACCCTAGTTAGGACTTCATTTATTTATTTTCTAATAGGTTAGATACGGGGTGCCAATGGTCCATGATGTTTATTTTCCGCACTAGTATGTATGCTTAGGATGTATGCGTTTATCCGGAAAATTGCCACGACATGCATCATATCATGAATTCCACTCCATATGCATACATATAGCTATTTAATTATGCATAATTAATTAGGCATGTATTCAACACGATTAATTAGTTTAATATTTAATTAATTGTTGTGGGAATTAATTATTTTAAAAAACTAATTAAAGAACCGAGGAATCGGGTTTTGTCAATCGTTAAGTTTTCGTGATGGATTCTCGGTGAATCCCACCTTAAACCGAACGAGATTGCGGGTTTGTTCCATAGTGTCTACGGAAAGTTTGACAATTTAAGAAATCAGAAAATCATGATACATGGTTTCGGAAATGGTCTAACCATGGTTGGGTAAGTTGAATTGAGCTACGGCTCGATCAACTCACCCTCCATGTGTGACGATTGCACGGGGGTTCGGCAAGACTTAGCATATCCGACAAGCCTTTACGGCTAAACGGGGCTTCTCTTAGCTGGATCCGACCGACAGTCACATATGTTCAATGAATAAGACGGGTAGGCTTGCCTACATCACCGACACCATTTGGGTACTAGATTTGTTGTTTCTTAAAATATTGTCAAGTCCAAAACCGCAATCAGTAAACCCACCACTTTTTCAAAATATTGAGTAGGAGAGGGGAAGGCGGCAGCCAACCCCACGGCCTCTACTATAGATGCAAGCAAGTGAGAGAATGGTAATGCCTCATGCCGCTTTGATTTCAGCCCCTTTCGGATGGTGTTCACCGCTATCAAAATTCAAGGCTTGGTCTCCGAAAGGATAGGATCTTGAGGACTTGCCGGGTCACTGACCTGCCCTACGTAGGCATACTCGGGGCGTACTTAAAGGTCTGATATAGTAGGTCACACACATTAGGATATTTTAGGAAATATCTTGGCTGAAAAAAGAAGGTAATCGACGATTAAAGTATGGGATGTACGATTCCCATGAGATGTTTGATTCTCAAAGTTTAATCATCGAGAGAGATTGTCTCAGTTTAACCGTCATCGTGCTGATACCGACCCCCTAGGCGGCGGTATGATGTGAGGTTAAATCCTTGGAATGGTAGGATAGACTTTTACAGTTTATAATTCCTAAAATTTATCTAGTCGTGTATGTATGATTTTTTTTTTGTCAATTTTGTTTACAACTATCATCTCTAGGCTACTAAACTGCTAGTGTAATGACTTCATTAAAAGTGGAAAGTAACAAGAACGTTGAACTCATCGAAGAATGCAATTAAATTTCGGAAAAGATATTCCTCTTGAGCCTTTAAATCTTAAGTGACATAGTATAGGTATGTCATCATTGCACTAAATGTTGAACAAGAGACGCACTTAGTTCAAATATGATGTTGGACTATATAAAATTCTATTTGTGAATTTTAATTGTGTGAGTAATCACACAAGAAATTTCTAATTGAAAAATTGGAAAATCATAAATAAAGTGTTGCTAGCTAGACGGTATTTGGAACCGATAAACTAGTGGGAGCTTTATTCTTATGATTTGTTGTTTTTCTGAATCATTAGAAATGTGTAAGAGACTGCACAAGAGTTTTTCCATTCCTGGAAAAACATGAACAACGCATTACTAGTTAGACAATATTTGGAACCGATAAACTAGTGGGAGCTTAGTTCTTGTGATTTTCTAATCTTTGAAAAATAAAAAATAAAGCATTGCTAGTTAGACGGTATTTGGAACCGATAAACTATTGGGAGCTTTAACCTTATGATTTGTTGAGTTATTAGAAAAATCAAATAGTCCAAACGAGTAACACTATCAATAGACATCCCACAGTTCACGAGTAGTGTCTACTCAAATGAACTGCTATTTCAAGACTATTTCCACATAAGGAAAGTCAAGAATGGGAAAGAATGTCTATACGTGTTAGTCATTTAAACTAAGTAGTTTTAAGGCTAAACCGGAATATTAATAAATAGAAAATCAGAGGATAAGGAAGGTGATTTCGGATCACTGACGAATGCATCTTTAACGATTTCCTCGAAAGCTAAGTTCTTTGGAAGAACAAGGTAGCTATGCATTAAACGATAAATAGAGTAGGCAACGAGCAGTTATTTCAGCTAGAATAGTGGAGTGATATAAGGAAATGAATTTCGGATTCAATCCTTGAATATCACAGTAAATTTATTTTCTGTTTTCAGATTCGTTGGAACAAATGGATTCACTTTCAATTTGATAATTTGTTTGTCTTATAGAAAGTGAATATGACATTTGTAGCACGAATCCAAGACTCGGACTTTTGTTTGATAAAGTCAGAACCATTAAGAAATGTTGAAAAGGTATATGTAACACATCTTAAACTAGTAAAGGCAAAAGGTTTCCGTATTTAGATAAACACTTCTTCATACTCTATTATTTAGTGCATATTTCCTAAAGACAAGATCTGAAGACTGGATTAGGGTGATTCCTATCTCCCAGTCAAGGAACACTGTCTCAAAAAGAACAATGACTAAGCTTCTTTTCAATCGGGAAAGGGTAATAGATTTAAAGAAGTAACATAGCTTGTTCATAATGACCTTCGGGGTCTTGTGAAAGATACAAGTTAGAAGGAGCTTCTGAGTAGTGACATCTCGCCGACAACTACTCAAACGCCAAGAAGGGTTATCTAAAATATTTGGAGGTATCTCTGATTTCACCACAGATAGAGTATTCCAAGCTCAGTAATAGGCCATAGCATAGTCTTGGGACTGATGCTCGGCATGCCTCCCAGTGGAATTTATCCACTGAGGGATAACACCATAAATTTGCCTCATATAGTTATTAATGTGCTACAATACACTGCTTAACTCATTTAAGACATTGGTTGTGAAATAACGGTTTACACTATCATGTAAAACCGAGAAGTCTACCTAGAAGATGCCTACAAATTTGTGGATAAGGAGTGAATTCGGTTCACCCCACTTCCATCAATATAGGCATTTAGCACTTACTGCTTGAAGGTAGGACTGGAAATTTTGCGTACACGTTCAGATGATAACTGTTCGTGCAATATCTTATACGTTGAGTAAAGGTTGGTTATAAGATTCTTAAGATCAAAAAGTGACGGTTATACTGTCAAAACCCCTTCTAAAATGGGACTTTGGAATACGGTTACTCAAGGTAGTTACTAACTGATTAGATCAAACCACGTCCAACATTGGTTGTTGGTGATAACACTGATAATTACTACTAGATCAGAATATCAATCCACCAAGAACACAATGGGAGTATGGTTTAACCATTACCTATTGTGGTTTTCTGAAGACTTTGCAGTTTACAGAGGTGATTGATAACCTATGGTTCCTTGCGGGTCAGATAGATTCTCGATCAATAGAGGTTGGTTTAAAAGCCATAACCCTGTGAATGGAGTTTAGGTACTCCAGTTCTGTTCACACTCTAGTAGAACCACCTAAGTGTCTCAGGCCCAGTGGGAGTAATTGGATCTACATGATAAGAGTCGAATGAATAGAAAGTTTAACTTTCGGTACAAAGTCGAGTGGTCTAGGGGTGATTCCCTAACAAGTAGAGAGTTAACCAGACCGTGAACTCTCTCACCACTCGGTGTTGTTTGATTCCTTATAAAGCAGAAAATAGGGGTGATTCCCTAAGACTTTCTTGCCGAACAAACGGAATCTGAATTCATTCGAATGTATGGTTTTAGCTAAGAATAAATGCATGATTTCGTTAGAAAGCGAGAAATAGGGTAACTCCCCGAGACTTTCTTGCCAATCAAACAAAATCAAATTGATTCAGAACCAAGGCTTATATCCTCTAAGGATAAAGTAAACCTCTAGGTCATTAAAAGTCACATATTTCAAGTATGTGGACTTGACTGTAATATTGATAAGTCTTTCATAGACTGGATGTCAGTATTGGTAAAGTAGTATATACATTGGTGTTCATGAATGGTAACACTAAAACAGTTGGAAACAACATGTGTGTGTTATCTGAAGTCGGAAATTGGCATGCCAAGATTCCCTTTATGAAAGAATCGGACTACAATCTAAAGGATTTGATTCGGTCAAATTCCCGAGAATATGTGACTGGCAATCCCTTTATCATATAAAGTGTTGTTTATATTTTGGGAACACAATCTAATTAAGTGTATCCCAAAGATGGTATCCTACAAGGGAGAATCTTATTCCTTTTAGACGACTTCTGAAACACCCTTCATGTATTAATTACTTCAATCCAATTGAAGATTAATTCCTAAGTAGCTCATCAATCTCATATTCGTACTAGCTCGAACTTTTCAGGCTTTCAGAATTGTTGTACTTCAATAAGTACATTCAACTATTTCTAAAAATAGTCATAGAGAGTAATAAACAATTATTTGTGGCATTAATTATCACAAGCTAACAAACATCAGTATGTTTAGGCTTTAGACAATTTTTCTAAATTTTACAAATTTTTTCATAAAAGGGTATTTTAGTCATCTTTAGATAAGATACATATTGCCCACATGATTCATAATCATATGGTTCAGCATCATCAGAATGACGTTTGATTACACACTTCCCATCCAGAGAGACTATGTCTAGAACAACCACAAATATAGGATAACAGCCATACAAATATTTAGTTGAGATCTCATCACATATATCAACTATATAGTGACATCAATCTAGTATGTTAGATTCAATGACGTTCCAACTTTATCGGAACAACATTTATTCTTTACAATTGAATATGTCAGATTCAATGACGTTCCAACTTTATCGGAACAACATTTATTCTTTACAATTGAATATGTCTACTAAATCCTAATAAATAACTGAAAGTATGTTCTTCATAAGAACCGGAACATAATAACATTTATTTAATTCCCTTGTCAGTTTACTAGATCCAGAATATGGTAAGTGTCACAACGTTTGCTTCAACTTCCATATATGTATTTAATCTTTCTAATTTAATCACACTCGTAAGATATCATATATCTTAGAGTCTACTTTGAACTTAGATAGATTCATCTCAAATCACTTGCCTACAATAGAGACTTCAATAAGTTCTCTATTTAAGCACATGCCCTAACTTCCTTTTAAATCCTTTAAGCACTTGTAAATGTTTCTTATTGTAGTCTTAATAAGAATTAAGAAAGATGACAAGAGACATGTCTTTAATTTCCTTTCATAAAAAAAATCTAAAGTTTATTAAATAGTTTATTTAACCTTTAGAATCGTATTCAAAATATTGACTATTTAATTAACCTTTAAGCAATAATAGAATTAAGTCGATACTTAAATCTTACAATTTTGAAAACAACATTTCTAAAATTAGATGTGGTCATTCTTATCCAACATTTGAATTAATTGTCATCATATGACTGAATAATCAAATCGGGTCGTATCCAATATATGATTAATTCGTTGAAATTATTTCAAATGATTCAATCATATCATGAGCTTCCGCTTTCATTAATAATTAGAGTCTTGGTGTACTCCATCAAATATGTAGTCTCCTTGTCTCTAACTACTATAACGGGATCTCTCGTGTCATTGATTATTTTAAAAGGATTAAAATTTACTTAACCATTCTTGAGAACGTTTCTCGAACAATCATAATTTGGTTTTACTAATCGAGAAAAACATAAATATAAAAGTTTGCTAAAAACTATAACATAAAATAAAGATAAAAGAGTGTTGTTGTTTACACATGCAAAATCAAAGATGGTCTTTGGTTTATGATTTTGCTCCCACTAGTCAACTACTCCCAATTGACTTTCAAGATTTTTTCAAAATTCTTTAGTGGCTGAAATCCTATCTAGTTGACCCGATCCCCGATGTGGGCTGATCGACCGGGTCAATTTCGACGGGTAGGTACTTCTTACCAATCGCGTCCAACGCGACTTCGAGTGGTTTGACTAGTCAACTCTTTGACAATTCGCATCATCTATGTGATAGTCAACCTTATGTCTCTAAAATTAGACAGTCCTGATGTGGGCCAATCACCGCACGATTCTTAGTCGAGTCATAACCCAATTATTCATGAGATCTCATACGATCATATCTCAATAATGACGATATACCCGTGGTAGGTCAACTCCCGACGTGGGCCGATCAGTTGGATCCGAACAAGGGCTCTTCACCGTCACTATAATAATGTGAGACATATTATAACTCGATTTTTATTGTGGAAGTATTTACGTAAATTAATTCACTTAATTAATTCAATTACGGTCTCATCAAATATATCTATCTCTATAGACATACATCCTACACATTTATCTAGATCGTGCCTAGTCATGCATCTATCGTATCATATAAAATAAATACAAGCACAAAATAAATAAATGCGTAAAGTAACCGGTATGATCATGGACTTTTCCTAGGTGCGGTTTCGAATACAAACTGACGAAACCACAGGTCGCAATCTAAAGGTAGCTGCAACCGACAATAGGATCTTTAATGCTCCATTCTCCAATAGGATCTTTATTTTCATCTCTTTCTTTGGTCTCCATCTTCTGCTCCATTCTTGTTACATTTAATTCTATCTAATAAAATAAATACACCCGCCGCACGCGGGGGGAATCAACGGGAATGAGATAAATACAGAAAATAAACAAGGTCACGTCCTTCATAACGCCCTAGGACAATTTTTAAACCAACAGGAAAATTAAATCATTCACATCTATCCTATCGGTCGAGTCCATGATCAATCGGGGTCCATATAATCATATTATATCTACTATATCTAATCCATACAATAAAATCTTATGAAAAAGATAAAACTAAAAATTTAACTACTTGTGTCTTAATTAATCAAATAACATTTAATCTATTAAATAATTTTATCCAATCAATTAACTAATTAACATTTAATTAATTAAATGATTTTAATAGAAATGAAAATAACGATTAATTTTAAACGATTTTAATTTTAATTTTAATTAATTAGAACTATTCTAAAAATAAAACAAAATTAAAATTAAGTCTCTTTTGTTTCTTTCCTTTTGATTCCTAATGAAAAGGGATGCATTTGGTTTCCTAAACCAAAAGGCATCTTCCTAAACCAAATGTGGTTTAGGCCCGGCCACTTTCCAAAATCAAAATTTTGGACGTGGCCTAGGCCTAGGACATTTACAAATTAAATATTTGAAAAGGGGCCTAGGCCTATTCCAAATCAAATATTTGGAAATGCCAAATAATTTTGGTTTAGGCCTGGCCACTTTCCAAAATTAAAATTTTGGAAGTGGTCTAGGCCTAGGCCATTTACAAATCAAATATTTGAAAAGGACCTAGGCCTATTCCAAATCAAATATTTGGAAAGACAAAATAATTATTTTAATGCCATGTGGTATCCCAATGACCCAAACTATTTGAACCGTTAGGTTAGCCATATGACTCAACTAAACAAAGGAGAAATTATCAATCACAACTAGAAATATAAAATACACATAACAAAAATTCGGAGATCCACAACCCTTTGACCAGTCAAACATCGCCGGCAGCAGGTTGCCCTGCCGCTGTCTCCGCCGACCAGCCGCCGGTGGTGGTGCCGCCGCCAGTCGGTCGAGCACCACCAGATCTCCCTTTTTTTTCTTTTCCTTTTCGTGTATCGTTTTGCAAATCTAAAATCTTTCATCATTTAATTATGTGATTTAAATGATAAAATTAACTATGCAAAATAACCTGCTTATTGCTTAAGCTCGAAGCTCGCTCTGATACCACTGTTAGAAATCTCACGCGAACGCAAATGAATTTAAAATTTATTTCCTATCGACCCAAGATCGACTTCGTTTAAGCAATAAACAATTAAGCTAGTAGACGGTGGTTACCTTGGTTGATTTAAAAGATCGACGCTTTGACCGTCTAAGGAGAGTAGTTCTGCATAGAGGCGCCCAAGTGTTCGGCCTCTACCGCTAGTCCACACGAACAGCCCACCGGAATCCCATCATGGATTTCTATCGGAAAACTCCGGTTGCTAGACCGGCCCTTTTCCCTCTCTCCAACTCTCTATAGGATGCTCTCTATTTTACACAAGAACTATTAGCTCTTGGAATTATGATGTAAAAAGAGCTTGACACCCACCTCCTATTTATAATGGATGTGGTCCCCTAGATAGAATGTCGAGGAGAAGAAAACTTTTTCACAATAAAATAAGGAAAATATAATTGATTGATTTATCTCATTTAATTTAATATCCCATATTAAATATTTCCAAGATATTGTCAATATCTCATATGGACTATATTTATCTTATTACCATAAATTAATTTACACATGTGTGCAAATCTATAGTCATTAATATCTAATATTAATATATGATAATCTTATTAATTAAATTGCACAATCAAGTGTATCTTATACACTTCAATGTGGCGCCCCATATAGCCAAATATTGGCTTCCGGAATATTATTTAATTAATATAATACTATGATTAATTAATTTGCAAAATACATATATATCACATATATACATAATTTCAAAATTTATATGTATCAATATACATATTTAATTAATCATCATAATTAATATCTTTTATTACATTTATTCATACTAAATAAATACCACCATATTAATTTACCACTATAACCTTTATAGTACGAGATAAACTTTCCTTATTTGGTTATCATCTATAACCACATTTTAATCCGGCTAGATGTTCTTATGTGTGTGACCCGATAGACTTCCGAATATGTTGGCCGTAGACACAAAGTGTAAATTACGAAAATGCCCTTCATGCCTAACGATCACGGGATAGCGTCTAGCAACACACCGTGATCCCCAATCATCGGAAGAGTCAAATGCAATGACTACTACCTTTCATATGAAACAGTTACCATGTAACTTACAATCCTATCGCTGTAATAATATCCATACGGTCGTTAGTCGAGTGTCAAAACATCAACGACCGTATCTTATAATCTTGATATCAAGATCTCTCGAAGTAACTCATTTACTTGCACTTTTCAAAGATTCACGAGAGTAAGATATTCCTTATAAGAAGGCCATTTCGAATATTCAATCCCAATCATAGGATACGCGATTCCTGGACGACCAATTATGAATACTCCGCATGCTTCAATATCAAACCCAATCACTACCTCATGATCGCCCCGTGGCTAGAGGAAACCTCAATAGTGTCAAAGCATGACAATCCACACCGTGATGCCATTAAGACTCCGGTCTAAAGGATAATTACACAACCGCCACATAGTGTGACACTTATCCGTGTAAGTGGATCGGTCTAACATACGCATTCTCTAATACACGTCCACGTACAGTCCAAGTGTCTATACACTTCGATAGACGAGATCTATCATTGCCCTTAAAGACAGAAGACATCTAATACGTGCTAGTCTGTTTATACTATCAATTTCCTGTTTAATAGTACATCAGCCTAGAGACATTTAAGTATCAAACTTGTTAAAGTGATTAGAGATCTCATCAACCATAATCGCCTATCATGGTTTCTCTATCACAGTTTAATACTAAGGACGTTATCATATAACAATTCATAATTGGTTCTTTAAAAGAACAAATATATGACAACAGAAAAGCCATTTAATCTATGTATAAGCATAAAGAAATAGTAGAAATGATCCGACCCGGTCGGACCCGGTCTAACCCGATTGGGTTTAGGACACTATTTCAACAATACACTGCTGAAAACCCTAAGTATATCGGTATGTAATCACATAACTCAGTGTATGGCATACACACGAGGATTGAGTTAGTGATGATATGCTTAAAACTAGTTAGTCTGTAGTGAATTTAATCAGAGTATGGGTCTCATTATTAATATACCAATAATGCGCCCAGAACACTTAATGGTGTGGCCGTTTTATCCGGACCGTCGGTATAGGGTAAATAGTGGGGCATTTATATATGATGTCTATCATATAGGACTGGACCGATTTGATTTGAATTCTCGATATAATTCCGTGATCGAGAAATCTTATCGAATCACAAGATGATCATGTATGGATTAATCTCAATCCTGATGTGATCACAGTCTACTGCTTGGTTCAAAGTAGGGTTTGATGTGTTAGTTAAGGATCACTTGGATATATGTGATCTGAACACTTCTCATTGGCTCTATTCTAGAATGAGTGAGTAGTCTGTGACTTTAGAGATGTTAGGAACATTTTATTATGTTTTGATGATGGACATACTAGTTGTCATAGAAAGCCTGAAATAAGTTAGAATTATCTGTATAAGTCTTTGCTTAGAGTCTGACATGTTGTATAAGTTGAGTCAGACAAGTACTGTACTAGTTGGTAGGACGGCAAAGTAAAACAGACATTCGGCAGAGTGAAGCCAACCAAGCACCAGCAGAAAAGAAATGAAGACATTATGGTCTGACTTATAACCAAGGGAGTCTGTGATGAGCTTGGATAAGTCTAATGTTATGCATTAAGTGATGAAAATTAAGTTTAAATATGGTGTGCACTGATTTCACCCCAATCAAGGATCAGTGAAGTACAAGGATTCTGCTTTGAAATGAAAGAATGAAGGAAACAGTAAATCGGCAGAGTAAACAGACTTTCGGCTGAGTGAAGACAAAACAGTGAAGGAAAATCTAAACGGTAAAGTCATATGGATCATTTGACCGTTCAGAGAACGGCTAAGTAAACCTTACCAAATCAGATTTTGAGATATGATGAATATTCAGAGGATCATGCATTAAATGCACAATCAATAGAGGATCAATCAAGGACGGATTTTCTGATAAACATTTGAAGAAAAATCCGATCACTAAAATCAAGGAGAATATAATTAAGGGGGAATCAGGAATTATTCCCCATATTAATTTAGCCAACGGACAGAAATTCAAATCAAATATTCAAGGCTATAAATAGAGGGCATTGACAGAGAAAGAAAAAAAAAGGGGAGAGAACGATAAATCTGAGCAGAAACGCTGTCAAAGTAAAAAGCCTTCTATCTGTGCAAAAAGTAAACATCTAGTGATCAACTCAAAACTGAGAATTACAAGTCAAACATCAAGCAATGATATTGATCAACAAGTTTGTGAATCCAATTCACATCAATCAAGCAACTGAATCAGAGCCATCTGAGAAGGAGTTGTGTGTGATAGCTGCTGAAGGATTTGATCTCAAGGAGCAGTGAAAACGACTGAATCACTGAAGTTGTTGCAGTCAAAGAGTGATAGTCTTGTAGATTGTGAAGCTTGGGAAGTCAAGGACAATCATACTATTGTATCTGTGAAAACAATAGTGAATTCCTCAAATCATCACAAGAGAAGAGTGGATTAAGGGATTACACCATCCTGAACCACTATAAGCCTTGTGTCAATTTACTTTCTGCAATTTACCTTACTGCATTTATTTAATTGCATATATTATATCGACACCAAGTAAGCATAACCTTATACTAGGAACACTGCTCTGATACCAATTGTTTGTTTAAGATGCATGTTGCAGTGATTATTCTTCTGACTTGCTAGCGGCCAATGCCTGTGCCTGTTAGACTTTGCAGAATTCCCAAGACTTGTTCGACTTCCACGCTTATCCAGAGCTAAGCTCCTTTTCTTAGTTTTTTCTTTTCCCGATTTGTATACATTGAGGACAATGCATGGTTTAAGTGGGGTACGAGTCACTTAGCTTGCTCGAATAAGGATATATATATATATATATATATATATATATATATATATATATATATATATATATATATATATATATATATCAAATAATATAATAAATGAGTACAATTTAAATTTTTAAACTTAGAATCACATTTACTTTTGTGAGTCCCGAATATTGTATTTAATAAGGAAGGAACCATGTTTCATGAGTACATGATCACTTTATCCTTCATATATATTTCTAGTAAACTTAATGATATTCATATTATATGTTAAGTAGTTATTTATTATTCAATTACTCAATAAATGAATCGACGAGTACCGCGCAAATTATAAAAATGAATAAATTATGTGTACATTGCATAGATAATTGGTTATGCTTACTTGGTGTCGATATTTATCGTCTGATGTATTCCTATCTTCTACCCACAAAAGCGGAATAATAAGCTTGAGACGTACCTGTGTTTTAACAAAATTTTAAACACTGGGCTTGTAGTAACATTACCAAAGTAGCCTCGCGCTTGTGATAATATTCGATGCTATGTTTGATCTAAGATAGGGGGATGCTCTAAAAAGTTTTCTCTCTTGAGGTTGATAGTATCTGAAAAATATGAAGGTATGAAAAGAATATTCAACTCTTTACGAGGCTTTGAGTAGTACTCGGTCTCCAAGTCCAAAAACCCTATAGATACGCTCTTGCTTATTATTCTAGTGCTTCAACAAGTATAAGGCTTAAGAAGTGGGAATACTGAAGTTGGTAGGTTAAGACTACAAAGTCGGCATAAACTCTGATCTTGCCACGATTGTATAAAACTAATGCACATGTACACATCACTTCGATTCAAAACGAATAGTGAATAATGAATATCTTATGAGCATAAATGGTATGAGTTGATTCGAGTTTCTTGTGTTAGTATAATGTGACCATTGGAAAATGTTTATATGAGGAATGACTTATTAATATTTTGATCGGGACGATCAAAGGCTAAGTGGGGGGTAGTTGATAACGGTCATTTTGTGCCCGTTATTCTATGATCTTTATCCCCGATTCTAGTTTAAAAGAGCTATAATAGAGTAATAATAAGTCGTAATACGCGTAATTTGCATATGCCGAGAGCTACGATTCGTTATTATGTATTTAGAGGCTTTATTATATTATTTGATGTTACAGACTGTATTTTATGCTATATTTGTAGTAACTCATTTGGGAACGCAAGGATGGACTTCGGAGAAGGTTTAATGGATTGCAGACAAGTTTAGAGAGCCCAAGACGAAACAAGAAGGAAGCCCAAAAGGATACAAGGCTCGGTCGACTGTGCCTATGCATTCGGTTGACCGAGCAGGCCTGAAGTACAGCAGAAGTCCGGCACATTGTTTGAGGCGGTTAGGGTTTAGTGTTTTCCACATTTAAGTCGGTCTTCTTAAGTCGGCTGTAGCCCTCTATATAAACACAAGTCCTTTGTAATTTTTAAGAGACACCAATACCAATTCATTCATTCATATATACATACAAGCAAGTAAGGATTCTTTAGGCATGTGGAAGAGCTAGGGTTGCAAACATGTAAGCCCTAGTTTATTTTCCTTTTCTTTTAGTAATTAATTTCTCAATTATGCTTTAATTGTTTGAGTAGTTATTCATAGCTAGATGATGTAGATCTAGGCTATGACGTTAGGGAGGTGTTGATGCCTTGTCTATGAGGATCTCATACCCTACGTCCTCTTCCTAACATCTATGGATGAATCTACGTGTTTGATTACGTGTATTTAGATTAGTTTATATGATTGCCTGACGAATCACTATTTAATCCGATTTGTATGAGAAACGCTGAGAAATATATTCTGGGGTGTGATCTGGGGAGTGGAGCACTCGGGTGACCGAGTGGTGTCACTCGGTCGACCGAGCCTATGCATTCGGTCGACCGAGAGCCTCTGACCCTGCTTCACCCGTTAATCAGTCACGTCTTTATGATTAGATTAGCTTAATTGAATCAATTATCTCAGTAGGTATGGCTATGGCTACGTTACTCGCTTGATTTAATTAAAACGTGTAAAAAGGAAATACCAATATAAAACTCTTAGGTAGGCTTATGAATTGATCTTCACGGACGTTCAGCGTTATCTAGGTGGGTTTATATTAGGGAATTGCGCGCACCTTGTTTATACGAAGATCGTAAACTAGCATGAGCTTATAACTTAGTAATTGTTAGTTGGACGAGAGTTTGAGTGATCGTTTAGGAAGTGCGCCTAACCCTAGGAATGTTGCCTAGACGAGGTGTACGGTTAATATCGGCATCCTTAGAGTCGTAAGCGTGTGAGTTATATGAGATGGAGGCACTTAAGGTGAAGTCACGTAACAATATCACAAAGGTGATCTAGTGACCTACCGGTGCTACGTCAAGTTGAGAGGATGACTCCCGTAGCCAATATAAAACAGATATGAACGGATTAATAGTTGATAAGTCTTGTTGTTATATAAATTGTCTAGATCCAAATGACTACGGTTATAATTGGGCGCTTGATTACGTTATTTGTTTACGTGTTATTTGTTTATATGTTTGAGTGTGTCTTTCTTTTCTCGTATCCTATGTTGGTCATGGACCGCCTTTGTTACACCTAAATAAATAGGTTGACTATTTAAGTTAGGATCCACAAATTGATTCTCTGTGGGATCGACTTTCGACTCTATCTAGCTATACTGCGATTGAACCTAGTTCACTTGCTAGTGGTTATTTAGGCATCGAGTTAATAATTTAACTTGACCTCAATCACGTTTTTGGCGCCGTTGCCGGGGAGTCAATGGTCCAATCGCTTAAATAATTTACTTAATTATTTCGTTTTTCTGTTTAAAAAAATAAATAAAATAATAATGATAAATATAATAAAATAATCTGTATATTCGGTCGACCGAACTGTATTACTCGGTCGACCGAGCCCATTTTCTGTTTTGTATTTTCTGATAGCTGTCTTCCCCCTGAGGTTCTTTTTTTTCTCAGTTAGTAGGTTATAAGCCTAGCAGCAGTATGAGTAATCATACTGTCTGTTAGTTCAATGACCGTTTGTTGTTTTTCTTATGATGCAGCTAATCGGAAGAAATCACTCAAGCGAACTGTTTAGCAAAATGTTATCACATCAGTTTTCTAAGGCTCGAGGAGAAGAAGTCTTGGTGCTGAGAACCAAAACCACACCAAGAAAGTCGTTGACACCTAAACTCAAGGAGAGAATAGCGAAGATGAAGGCAAGAATTCAAGAAGCTAAGAAGTCAAAAGGGTCTAAAAAAGCTTACATATACAGAGGTATGTCCAAGTTAAATCCTGAAGAGATTTCTTCAGATTCAGACTCAGGATATGACTACATGCATCACATGTCGATATATAGAATCGATTCTCGAGGTTAGCATAGACCTAAATCGCCCTATAGTCGCCTGGTCCCGGAGATACAAAGGCATATTAAGAATGAAGCTCGGTTGATGCCGAAACTAGATGACCCAGAAGCATTTATGGTAGAAGTTACCTTAGAAAGAACATGTCTAGGGTTGGCTTTGATAGATTCTGGTTCGAGTCTGAACATTTTCCCGAAGAGTTTTTGTGATAGAAATCTAATCCTTACCCCCACAAATACTCCGTTGCAAGTTAGGTTTGCGGATAGGACCAGAACGATCATGTCTGGAAATATGAATAATATGATCATTGGCATAGGACAGCTCAGGTTTAAGATAGATATAGTTGTTATGGATATAGATGAGCACCCTCACTGCCCTATCATTTCAGGGAGAGCCTTTATCAATACTTCTAGAGCCCTAATTCGTATGTCCAGGCGTGAGATTACATTTTTCGATGCTAAAGGTTCTGAGACCTATGGGACGAGGAATCCAGATTTCCCTATTCCGGTGAGCGTGAATGTTATAGGAGGTGGTAATTCGAAACCAGATTTGACTCCGGACTCAGAAAAAAGTGTTGATGACGAGATAGAAGAAATAGATGAGACCCTTACAGTTTTGAGTCGTGAGAAAGCTGTCGAGCCTGCCCCTGTTCTAGAAAATCATAATCCTGAAGGCCTGCCTTTCTCTAGACCCAAGGATAGAAGGAAGCAAGCAAAGAAACGAACCCGTAGAGTTCGTGCTAAAAAGAGCTCATCTAGTTCTGAGACACTCGCGAAAGTTGGAGCTTGCTTGGATGGACAGTTCGACTGTCTTTTCGTTGGACTCACATCTCGCAGAAAGGCACTCGTGCAAAAGGACAGCAAGACATTTTCGGTAAAGGCTAACCGGGTGAAAACCTGGCATGCCAAGAGCAGTTCGTAGAAAGTGGTGATTTATGGAAAGTCGAGCCACTGACTCAAACTGTAGAACTATTTCTATTTTATCGTTTTATTTCTTTTTCCTTTTTATTAAAAATAAAAGTAGCGTGAAACGATAAGAAATTTTTTTATTTTTGCCGTGTTCCGACGACTGCTAAGTTAAGGATGTGCAAAAAAAAAAAAATTATTCGAATCGTTTTTACGTGAAGTAGGGTGTAGTAACCGAGTCTTTGTAAAAAAAATGTTGATTAAGGAAATAGAAATGCGTTATTTTAAATGCTGTATGCCAGATTGTTTGATTTTTTTTTTATTTATGAAAAGAATGAGATTGTTTTTGTGCTTAACACAACTTGTCGGTTGGGTTAATTTTTGCGGTAGGAATTGAAAAAGGTGAGATAATAGTTTTGACACGGTTATATATTGTAGTTAATTTCCGGTGTGTCAAAATTAAATGGTCAACACCATTTATTTCTACATATCCCCATACACCTTTCCCTCTTCCCAATTTCTTTATTCTTTCAATTTAAACTTTCAAATTCCACCTTTACACCTCATCAATCCCCAACCATTCTTATCCACCAATCAAATTCACTTTTCAATCTCCCATTTTTCTATTTAACCCATTCATCCTCTTCTCCATTTTCTTCATCCAAATTCTCCACCTACCTTTTCTCCAAATCCTTGTAGAAATCAAATGGAAATAGTTTGAAAATCTTCATCCATTACACCATCTCACTCACTTTTCATCTTTTAATCGCAAAGGAGCTGTCGAAATTTTTTCTGATCGGCCAACTCAGTCACTGGGAGGATACAGAGCAGAAACGAACAGTCCGGATCACGATTCAGCACTCGGTCAACCGAGTGATCACTCTCGGTCGACCGAGAGTCTTCTTGCTGCCACCGTCCGTCCGCTCTTTGTCTTTGTTTGGTCGCCGAATGCCACCAAGAAGACGCAGAGCCGCCCAATTTGTGGCAGTTGAAGGCGACATACCATTAATCAACGGGGTACCACAATTCGCGAGTCGGGAGGTATATGCTTCATTTATTAATAATTTCTCGAATGCCCCTGTTCATCGAGCTCGAGGACTGGATTTGGATAAATGTGGAGATGAGCTTTTGGAATTAGTGGAACGTTATCAGTGGCGAGATGTCGTGGCACCCCTCGGCCGAGTCAACGTCAATTGGGTAAGGGAATTTTATGCTTACTTACGCGTACATCCCGACACCAATATTGTTACTATTCGTGGACGACCCATTGTAATTTCTCCGGGGACGTTTAATGCTTATTTTGGTCTGGATATCTCGGAGGACGGGCTAGAGTATATGGTGACATTTGACGGGTCTGACGCTTGGTTTGAGGAAGTTGGTGCCTATCTGGGGATAGAATGGACTATAGGAGAGGTTGCCCGCACATTTGTGGAACCCGATTTCAGGAGATGGGAGGATAAATGCCTTCATCGGCTTATCCGTTCTAATCTCTTTCCGGCCAAGCATGTATCCACGGTCTATTATGCCCATGCCACTCTGCTTTATTGGTTATACAAGGGATGGCCCGTGAACGTGGGGGCATTGATACGCAAGGAAATGACAGACGATGCTCTCAAGCCTCGGCACACCTTACCTTTTGGTTCGCTGATTATTACATTTTGTGAGGGAGCCGAGTGCCCAATGTTAGGCAGCGATTCCTATGTGGGTACAATGCCTATCTTATCTTTAAATTATGTCGCACCACCTATCGTTCACGGCCACGATCAAGAATAAGCAGGGGAGCCCGAGGATGATGCTGACGAAGCCGGCCCGAATAATTTGCAACTAGCACCAATCAATCCTATTTATGGGCCTTATGATCCCAATGCTCCAGGATTTTGGGATTAAGCATTTTTATTTCCGTATTTGCATTTCCTATGATTAACGCTTTTTTTTTATTTTGACAGGTTTCTACGAGTGTGTCGTGTTATATAGAGAAGGTTTCACTACTTCCTAAATTCGAACTCATGTAATGTTTTGGACTTGCTGAAATATATTGACATGTAATCATGAATTTATGGACTTGAAAATGTTTAAGGAATTTGTTATCCTTTTTACGGTCCCTTTTTCTGATTGTTACTATTTGGACTAATCCTGTAACGAGTTTCAAGCTTTGTTTAAGATGCATGTTGCAGTGATTATTCTTCTGACTTGCTAGCGGCCAATGCATGTGCCTGTTAGACTTTGCAGAATTCCCAAGACTTGGTCGACTTCCACGCTTATCCAAAGCTAAGCTCCTTTTCTTAGTTTTTTCTTTTCCCGATTTTTATACATTGAGGACAATGCATGGTTTAAGTGGGGTGTACGAGTCACTTAGCTTGCTCGAATAAGGATATATACATATATATATATATATATATATATATATATATATATATATATCAAGTAATATAATAAATGAGTAAAATTTAAATTTTTAAACTTAGAATCACATTTACTTTTGTGAGTCCCGAATATTGTATTTAATAAGGAAGGAACCATGTTTCATGAGTACATGATCACTTTATACTTCTGCGATATATTTCTAGTAAACTTAATGATATTCATATTATATGTTGCGAGTAGTTATTTATTATTCAATTACTCAATAAATGAATCGATTTAGTACCACAAGAAATTATAAAAATGAAAAAATTATGTGTACATTGCATAGATAATTGGTTATGCTTACTTGGTGTCGATATTTATCGTCTGATGTATTCCTATCTTCTACCCACAAAAGCGGAATAATAAGCTTGAGACGTACTGTTTTTTAACAAAATTTTAAACACTCGGGCTTGTAGTAACATTACCAAAGTAGCCTCGCTTGTGGTAATATTCGATGCTATGTTTGATCTAAGATAGGGGGATGCTCTAAAAAGTTTTCTCTCTTGAGGTTGATAGTATCTGAAAAATATGAAGGTATGAAAAGAATATTCAACTCTTTACGAGGCTTTGAGTAGTACTCGGTCTCCAAGTCCAAAAACCCTATAGATACGCTCTTGCTTATTATTCTAGTGCTTCAACAAGTAAAAGGCTTAAGAAGTGGGAATACTGATGTTGGTAGGTTAAGACTACAAAGTCGGCATAAACTCTGATCTTGCCACGATTGTATAAAACTAATGCACATGTACACATCACTTCGATTCAAAATGAATAGTGACTAATGAATATCTTATGAGCATAAATGGTATGAGTTGATTCGAGTTTCTTGTGTTAGTATAATGTGACCATTGGAAAATGTTTATATGAGGAATGACTTATTAATATTTTGATCGGGACGATCAAAGGCTAAGTGGGGGGTAGTTGATAACGGTCATTTTGTGCCCGTTATTCTGTGATCTTTATCCCCGATTCTAGTTTAAAAGAGCTATAATAGAGTAATAATAAGTCGTAATACGCTTAATTTGCATATGCCGAGAGCTACGATTCGTTATTATGTATTTAGAGGTTTTATTATATTATTTGATGTTACAGACTGTATTTTATGCTATATTTGTAGTAACTCATTTGGGAACGCAAGGATGGACTTCAGAGAAGGTTTAATGGATTGCAGACAAGTCCAGAGAGCCCAAGACGAAACAAGAAGGAAGCCCAAAAGGATACAAGGCTCGGTCGACCGAGCCTATGCATTCGGTCGACCGAGCGGGCCTGAAGTCCAGCAGAAGTCCGGCACATTGTTTGAGGCGGTTAGGGTTTAGTGTTTTCCACATTTAAGTCGGTCTTCTTAAGTCGGTTGTAGCCCTCTATATAAACACAAGTCCTTTGTAATTTTTAAGAGACACCAATACCAATTCATTCATTCATATATACATACAAGCAAATAAGGATTCTTTAGGCATGTGGAAGAGCTAGGGTTGCAAACATGTAAGCCCTAGTTTATTTTCCTTTTCTTTTAGTAATTAATTTCTCAATTATGCTTTAATTGTTTGAGTAGTTATTCATAGCTAGATGATGTAGATCTAGGCTATGACGTTAGGGAGGTGTTGATGCCTTGTCTATGAGGATCTCATACCCTACGTCCTCTTCCTAACATCTATGGATGAATCTACGTGTTTGATTACGTGTATTTAGATTAGTTTATATGATTGCCTGACGAATCACTATTTAATCCGATTTGTATGAGAAACACTGAGAAATATATTCAGGGGTGTGATCTGGGGAGTGGAGCACTCGGGTGACCGAGTGGTGTCACTCGGTCGACCGAGCCTATGCATTCGGTCGACCGAGAGCCTCTAAACCTGCTTCACCCGTTAATTAGTCACGTCTTTATGATTAGATTAGCTTAATTGAATCAGTTATCTCAGTAGGTATGGCTATGGCTACGTTACTCACTTGATTTAATTAAAACGTGTAAAAAGGAAATACCAATATAAAACTCTTAGGTAGGCTTATGAATTGATCTTCACGGACGTTCAGCGTTATCTAGGTGGGTTTATATTAGGGAATTGCGCGCACCTTGTTTATACGTAGGTCGTAAACTAGCATGAGATTATAACTTAGTAATTGTTAGTTGGACGAGAGTTTGAGTGATCGTTTAGGAAGTACGCCTAACCATAGGAATGTTGCCTAGACGAGGTGTACGGTTAATATCGGCATCCTTAGAGTCGTAAGCGTGTGAGTTATATGAGATGGAGGCACTTAAAAGGTGAAGTCACGTAACAATATCACAGTGATCTAGTGACCTACCGGTGCTACGTCAAGTTTGAGAGGATGATTCCCGTAGCCAATATAAACAGATATGAACGGATTAATAGTTGATAAGTCTTGTTGTTATATAAATTGTCTAGATCCAAATGACTACGGTTATACTTGGGCTGTTGATTATGTTATTTGTTTACATGTTATTTGTTTATATGTTTGAGTGTGTCTTTCTTTTCTCGTATCCTATGTTGGTCATAGACCGTCTTTGTTACACGAAATAAATAGGTAGACTATTTAAGTTAGGATCCACAAATTGATTCTCTGTGGGATCGACCTCGACTCTATCTAGCTATACTGCAATTGAACCTAGTTCACTTGCTAGTGGTTATTTAGGCATCGAGTTAATAATTTAACTTGACCTTAATCAAAGCAGACCTGATATAGCATTTGCAGTAGGACTATGTGCAAGATTTCAAGCTCAACCCAAAGAATCACATCTTCTAGCAGCCAAAAGAATAATCAAATACCTGAAAAACACTATTAATGTTGGAATTTGGTATCCAAAAGATGGAGGATTCAAGTTGACATCATATTCAGACTCTGACTATGCTGGATGCAAGATAGATAGAAAAAACACCTCTAGAATATGCCAGATGCTAGGCACCAGGCTAGTCTCTTAGTTCAGTAAAAAGTAAAACTCCATATCTACATCAACAGCTGAAGAAGAATATATAGCAGCAGGCAGTTGTTGTGCACAAGTACTTTAGATTAGACAACATCTAAGGGATTATGGAGTGGATGTAAAGACTATCCCAATCATGTGTGACAACACAAGTGCCATATCTATCACTGAAAATCCAGTGTTGCATTCAAGAACAAAGCACATTGATGTGAGACATCATTTTATCAGAGATCATGTTGAAAAAGGAGATGTCATCCTAAAATACATACCCACTAAAGATCAATTGGCTGGCATCTTCACTAAGCCACTCAGTCATGAAAGATTTAGCATGCTAAGAACTGAGTTGGGAATGATTGAAATTGACTAAGTACCAAAGAGCGGCTAGCTGGAGTAATCAGCTAAGTGACTTCATCAGCCGTTTAAACCTTTGCCATTACAGGAGATGTAGCAGGTAAGGCACTGGTACTCGGCGAAGTTAACTTCACTGATTGTTAGGAACGGTAGAATAAAGCAGATCAGTGAAAAAATCACTACATCGGCTAAGTGACCAGCCAAGGCACTCCACCGAAATGAAGATTGGAGTCATGGACAAACTAAAGTGTGAACAAAATCAACTTTTACACACGTAGAGCATAAGGAAGTTATGGAGGATTATACTGTGGAAGATTACACACGTGGAGATCAATTTGCAATTATGGAGGTAACCATAATATTTTCTCTAATTACAAATGCCTCGATTCCCTGGATTTATCATTACTTACCTCAATCCACTACCTCACTACACTCAAATATCGGGATTCATATACACAAAATCACGCCATTATGTCATAAAATCCTTCCACATTCAAACCACGTTCACACTACCCAAATCATCCTATATAAACAACACCTTGAAGTTTTTCAGAAATCTTTACGCTCATTTGCAAGTTACAAACCCTACTTTGGACTCTCTCTCAAAAACCGAAGCGTTCTTTTCAAAACATCAATCACATATCAATGGCTTCATCATCCTCATTATCTCCCACAGAGCGGTTCTTTGAAAAATCTATCATCACCGGATCACTCTTTAGGCCTGAACATTATCTCTCCTTTTGTGATAATGACGTTCAAGCCTAGCGGTTGGTAGACGGGTGTACAAATCTGGGGTAAATGACCTTCCTAAACCCCTCAATCAACGGAATTTGCTATGAAAATCTAATTGCATTCTGGAAAAATGCCAAGTTTGTGCCCAGCACAAAGAAAACCGATATCGATTGCATAAAGAGTTCAATCTTTGGGAAAGAAGTAGTCATTACGCCTGGTCTTCTCAATAGATTCATGCACCTACCCATGATAGGTCCGGCAAATGTAAAGTTTGTGACGATTGACATCAAGAAATTCTGGGATGAGATAGACAAGAACCCCAAGAAAAACAGCAAAACATACAACCTCCCTAGATCAGCACTAAAACTTCCGTTTGCTGAATTTGAACCGGTCATTACCAAGAACATCGAAGGTAGAAAAGGATCGATGGAAAACTTAACTGAGTTACAAATCAAGCTAATGGCAATCATCTATGAAGGTACCAAATTTGACTAGGCAACATTTGTATTCAATAGGTTGAAAGACCAAATTCAAAAGGAGATTGATTTGTCAATTACGGCACCAAGCAAGGGTTTGTAGAAGAAAGGTGATTTCTGGGAGAGGAAATCATATGGGTTCCCACTTCAACACCTGTTTGACGCATTGAAAGTGAAACCCACAAATCTGCAGGCTGCACACAAGTCCAAGGTAATGTTCACCTACATCAAGGCATCTATGAAACCCAAACCCACTACTGGGGAGAAAAAGGAAACAACCTGAAAGCAGCAGATCAGGAGTGGGATGAAGAACTAGATCCCAGAAGGCACAAGAGCTCACCTCTGTAAGTGGTACCAACAATTTGAACGAGACCGTGGTAATCAGTGATGATACAATACCTACGAATGAGAAACAACAAGAGGACATCACCTATCTGGAAGAAGGTGAGGAAGGCTATGTTCTCACTCCATCTGAAGGAGAATAGATGGATGAAGAAGAAGCTGAGACAGAGGATGAACAGTCAGAAGGTGACCCTCTTGAAGCTAATCCTGAAAACATGGAGATATCTGATGATGATCTAACTCTTCAAGAGGTACTTTTCAAAAGCCTCAGCAAAGTTAACAAATAGCCGAGTGAGCCAGCTGATCAAACTCACTCTGCTGAACTTGTTAACACCCCCACTATTGATCAAGGGGGAATACTAGCAGGAGAAATCAAGTCTCCAGCTCATGGAGAAGAAAACTTGCCATCTTCTACAGATGTAGAAGCAAGCATCCCCCATCAACTTCTTAATGATCCTGAAGTTGAAGAGAAAGGCAGAGAAGAAGAGGCAGAAAAAGAAAGTGAGAAATAAGAAGAGAAAGAGGATGAGGATGAGGTGGATCCAGAGCATGAGGAAGGTGAAAAAGAAGAAGATGTTGAAGTGACACCAGAGGAAGTTGATCCAGAAAGAATCTTCAATCTGGATATTCAACCACTGATTGTAGACATGGAGAAGCAATATCATAGCAGGCAAAACCTGAAAGCAGCTTTAAGGAGTGAAGCAACCTCCCTAAACCATGAGATTGAAGCCCTCATCAGTCACATCAAGGTACAAGATGAGGTCATGGAAAAACTGGGAAACTTGTTCTGCAACTTACAACATCTTATTCCCTACCATGTCCAAACCAATCTTGAATTTCATGCTGAAAAGCTTGACAACAATCTCAAACCCTTGGTGGACACTCTAAATGCTCACACTCATCAAATTCAGCATCTGGATGAGGTCATGGAGTACTCTGGCAAGCAACTCAACATCCTTCTCAAAATTGGTGAGGCAACCAACAAGATACTGGAGAAAAGATATGGCCCCTTCCCTGAATCTGAAGATGCAATCAAGATTCTTGAAGAACGGTTTGGTGATACCAAAAAGGGGGAAGGAAGCTCAAAGCCTGACAGGTCCAGTGGAAAGAAGGAAAGCCCAACAGTTAAGGGCAAGGGCACCAAAGGCAAAGGCATCAGGTTTGAAGAGGAGAAGAAGTAGCCCTTCTGTTTAATTGAATTATTTCTATATGCCTGCCTTTGTTTTTGAATAAAAATATGCAATATCTTCTTGCCCTTAAATGGATGAATAAAATTATTGAGCTATATTCTGTTGTTCTTTTATGAAAAATTTGGCATACTTATGTTCAGGCTTATGAGGGTTTTGGCATCATAAAAAAGGGGGAAATTGTTAGGAACATTTTATTATGTTTTGATGATGGCCATACTAGCTGTTATAGCAAGCCTGAAATAAGTTAGAATTATCTATATAAGTCTTTGCTTAGAGTCTGACATGTTGTATAAGTTGAGTCAGACAAGTACTGTACTAGTTGGTAGGACGGCAAAGTAAAACAGACATTCGGTAGAGTGAAGCCAACCAAGCACCAGCAGAAAAGAAATGAAGACATTATGGTCTGACTTATAACCAAGGAAGTCTGTGATGACTTTGGATAAGTCTAAAGTTATGCATTAAGTGATGAAATTAAGTTTAAATATGGTGTACACTGATTTCACCCCAATCAAGGATCAGTGAAGTACAAGGATTCTCCTTTGAACTGAAAGAATGAAGGAAACAGTAAATCGGTAGAGTAAACTGACTTTTGGCTGAGTGAAGACAAAACAGTGAAGGAAGATCTAAACGGCAAAGTCAGATGGATCACTTGACCGTTCAGAGAACGGCTAAGTAAACCTTACCAAATCAGATTTTGAGATATGATGAAGATTCAGAGGATCATGCATTAAATGCACAATCAATAGAGGATCAATCAAGGACGGATTTTCTGATAAACATTAACATTTGAAGAAAAATCCGATCATTGAAATCAAGGAGAATAAAATTAAGGGGGAATCAGGAATTATTCCCCACATTAATTTAGCCAACGGACGGAAATTCAAATCAAATATTCAAGGCTATAAATAGAGGGCATTGACAGAGAAAGAAAAAAAAAAGGGAGAGAACGATAAATCTGAGCAGAAACGCTGTCAAAGTAAAAAGCCTTCTATCTGTGCAAAAAGGAAACATCTAGTGATCAACTAAAAAATGAGAATTACAATTCAAACATCAAGCATTGAGATTGATCAACAAATTTGTGAATCCAATTCACATCAATCAAGCAACTGAATCAGAGCCATCTGAGAAGGAGTTGTGTGTGGTAGCTGCTGAAGGATTTGATCTCAATGAGCAGTGAAAAAGACTGAATCGCTGAAGTTGTTGCAGTCAAAGAGTGATAGTCTTGTAGATTGTGAAGCTTGGGAAGTCAAAGACAATCGTATTATTGTATCTGTGAAAACAATAGTGATTAAGGGATTACACCACCCTGAACCACTATAAGCCTTGTATCAATTTACTTTCTTCAATTTACCTTACTGCATTTATTTGATTGCATATATTATATCATATACTTGTGATTGCTTAAACTACTTTGAAGTAACGTAGTAAGAATGGACTTATCCACTGCGCAAAAACTTCTAAGAAAAATAAAAGTTTTTGAAACTCCACTATAGTCATTCACATCCCCCCCTCTCTGACTATAGTTTTACCCTTCTCTAGGACCAACAACAGATATGGGATCCATTCCTTCCTGCGGGAAGTAGACAAACATTTCCCTTATTTGTTAATCCTAGAAACTGATCCATGGGCCCAGTTCATATTTTATTAGTTATGAACTAATTGATCACTAGGGGGTTAATGGTAAATAAGGATAAGATGTTTTGAGAAGGGTTTACAGAAATATCCCGAATCAAAACGAACAGTCTATGGAGGATTTATCCGTATGTAATGATTATATCAATTGACGCGTTTACTCATTGATTAGAGTGTCGATAGAGTTCAGTTTTGGGTTTATGGTGGCGTAATCCCGGAATTAATAGATTGAATAAGAATTGTTCTGTTCGATAAATAATTTTATTTAATTTATTGTAGCTACTGGTTATAGGTCCATGGTCCCCGATGTGGCTCATAACATGCATATGTTTCTTGACGTTGGGCCTCAATAATAATTAAGTAGTTGGACTATTTAATTGATGTGCGATTTATTATTTATTGGACTAAATAATTAAATACTTGAAAAAGACATTTTTCGTGGACTCGCCCATTATGTGAAATTTCGTGTGAACCCTAATTTTCTAGTATTGGGGGCATGTTTTGTGTCTTGGTAATTATTAAGGAATTAGTTTTCTTGATAATTATAAGACATGTGATTAATTGTTTATTTGTAAAATAATTAATTAAGGAAAATATATTAGATTGATCCTTAAATATTCTAGATTTATTCTAGATTATTCTAGGAGTTTCTTTTATGGAAAAGGATTATTATAATTGATTTTGTATTAATTATTAAATCCTTGGAGTACAATGGTTTCTCTCCTATATAAAGAGAGTTCTCCTAAACCTTTTTTAATCAACATAATGCGCATACATACACACAAAATAAGCTAAGGAATTCGGCCAAAGTTTAGGGTTTGAGTTGGGAAAATCTTCAGGATTTTCCGGGTATCATATCAAGGAGGTCAAGCATCAAGTATCGGCTTCCACCGGTTGTTGCTTGGAGATACACATCGGAAGACTATGACTTCTCGATTCTCGGATCTCGGCTTAATCTTTGGATCTCGGCTTATCTTTTGATTGGTAAGTAGATCTAACCTTCTTGTAGGTAGATCTTAGATTATGTGCTTTAATGTTATATTGATTGTGATCCTTGTTATTCTCAACTGCAGAATCGGACGGATCTAGATCCGTCCGGCGATATTACATCCAACAAGTTAATCTTTCCAATTCATTAGATTCTTTTCCATGTAGATCCAATTACTCCCACTGGGCCTGAGACACTCAGGTGGTTCTACAAGAGTGTGAACAGAACAGGAGTACCAAAACTCCGTTTACAGGTTTATGGCTTTAAACCAACCTCCTTTTATCAGAATCCTATACAGTCCTTCCAAGAAACCATAGGTTATCAATCACCCTCACAGATCAGAAGTTCAGATAATCACAAATGAGTCAATGGATAAACCATACTCCCAACGCATTTGGGTGGGTGATGATATTCTCGATAAGGCATGAGTATTTAATAAATAGAATCCCCAACAACCAATGTTGGATGTGGTCCGATTAAATCGATAGTAACTCCTTGAGCAACTTTACTTCAAGGTCCAATGTGGTTCTTCAAACATTCTTTTAGAAAGAATGTAACAAAGCAGTAACCGCCATTATCCGATCTCAAGAATCTTATAACCAACCTTCACTCACTTGCATTAAGATATCTCACGATCACTCACCATCCGAACGTGTATGCAAAATCTGTAGTCCTACCTTCAATCACCAAGTGCTAAACGCCTATATTTACGGAAGTGGAGTAAACGCAGCTTCACTCCTTATCCATAAATTCATAAGCATCTTCTAGGTAGACTTCTTGGTATTACATAATAATATATACCATTATTTTGTAACTAATATCTTAATTTAGTTAAACAGTGTAATGTAGCATATCAATAACTATATAAGACAATACATGGTTTATCCTTTCAGTGAAATCGTTTCACCCGGAGGTAGGCCAAAACTATACTATAGCCTATATCTGAGCATGGAATACTCGTTTCTCTGGTAATATCAGAGATTCCTCCAAATATTTAGACAAACTAATCTGCGTTTCGAGTAGTCATTTAGACAAAATGTCTATTACTCAAAAGCTAGCTCTCACTAGCTCGTATCTGCATAAGACCCCGAAGATCAACATGAACAAGCTATGATACTTCTTTAGCTCTATTACCCTTTCCTAATTGAAAGGATACTTAGTCATTTTTCCTTTGAGATAGTGTTTTTAGACTGTGAGATAGGAATCACCCTTAGCCAGTCTTCAGATCTTATCTCTAAAATGTATGCACTAATTAATAGATGCTGAAGAATTATGCTTGGTTAATAAGAACCAACCTGATAATTGTATGATTTATAACTCAATTGCTTAGTGAGTAGTTCTTGGTTCACGATTCTGCATTTGCATGGTTTACCCTTTGGAATTGGTATTGTTTTGCCTTGTTTTTCATGACTTTTAGGTGATGCCATTTTGGGAGCATGGAGAAATTGGATCAAAGTTGTTCGATTGGAGCTTGGGCTAGAGAGAAGAGGCCCATGGAGAGAGATCTGTAGAAATTGGAAAAGTCCGGCCCAGCCACGGCGTGATCCAGTAGGATGCGGCGAGGATGGGGATATGCAACACTGACCTTACACACGGGATTTTAAGTCGGCTAGGGTTTATTTTCATGTAGAGTCGGCTAACAATGCTATATATAGTCTGTAGCTACCATAATTGTAGAGGTTATGTCTTGTCATGTACATTGTATTAAAAGATCTTATGAAATAAAAGTTTCTCTTGAGTTATAAAGCATATTGAGAAAATACCACCTGGTTCGACAGATCGTGCAGAGAGGCGACGTGTCGGTTCTGAAGATTGCCCCAAGCCGACATCCTAGCTTATCAGTTTACCAAGTCGCGTGGCATCTAATGTCATTGATAAGCGCTTGGCGGGTATAGAATCGAGGGATATGTCTCAGATGATTTAAATTAAGTGGGATAATGTTGTGGATAAGATAATGGTGTGCTCTAAAAACAATTATTGTTTGTCCTTACGGGCAAGTGGGAGATTGTTGGAAGTAGTGCCCGAAAGACAATTCGTAATTGTTTTTATAATAAATAAATGACAGAATTATTATCATTTTACTATTTGCTTCGCGCTCATAAGTAATACACTACTGAATATGTAGCCATATAACTTAGTGTGTCTCACACGTCAGGAATAACTTTATGGTTATACACTTAAATTGTTAGTCTATGGTGAAATTAATCAAAGTACGAGGTTTATTGACTAAACCAACATTAATGCGCGAAGAACACTTTTTGGTGTGACCGTCTTATCAGGACTGTCGATATTGGTTCTCTAAGTGGGGCATGTATATATGATGTAGTAATGTAGGACTGGACTGATTTACTATGCATTACTCATATAATTCCGTGATTGAGAAATCATATTAAAACACAAGATGATTGATTAGAGTCAACTTTACTATGCTTCGGTGTATGATTTAGCCCCCATTTACGTCATTTTTGGCTTATATTGGGTAGTTTAGACTATTTATAGGGTACAAACACATTGAGCACTCACTTTGAAATGAACCGTCACATTGATGGAAAACCTCGACATTTTACGTTGTTTTTTTACCCTTTTCGAGTCATATTTATCTTGTGGAAATTATGCTCGGTATGTGTTTGAATGTTTTGATACAAGAAATAGGTGACTCGTGAACTCGGAAGTTAAGGCACGAGGCTTAGAAAGACGAAACCGAAGCCCGGAAATGGAAATTGATCAAAAATAGTTGTTGCTTTCACCATATGTTCACTTCATCAGCAATTTGGTCCACGATACAAGCATTTTATGGACTTGTGGTCTTCATAAAAGTTGTAGACAATTGAATGATCTTTCCAACTCAACTTGAATCACATCAATCGGAGGTCTACAACTCAAGTTATGACGATTTTGCTGAGCTTCTATAAAATCGGCGCACGCCAACTTATTGTGGCGCGCGACGAACATCACTGTAGCTATTCAGAGAGTTCCAGACCTTTTAGTGGCGCACGCCAAGTGCTGCAGATAGCAGTTTTCAATCATAAGAAACCCAATTTGGATCGAATTTTTACCTAACTATTCATTCCCATCTTCTCCCCTTCCCCAAAAACCCTTAGAGTCACCATTCTCTTCTTCTCTTTCACCCTTAGATTCATTCCTACACTAGTTACTACTTAAATTTAACATAATCTAGCTAGATTCTTGCTTAACTCTCTTGGATTTTGCATTTTGGATCACCTTCTTCATCCCAAGTGACATGGGTGTGGAAGAAATTTGATGTAATCCAACTTGCACTACGATATCGGTAATTAATTTTAGTTCTCTTTCTCTTTTATGGCTTTATTAATCCTTTCTTTGATTGTTATTTCATATTTTTGTGATAAGTAGCTAAATTACTACATAGCCAAACCATGTGAAGGTTGAAGAAATCACCCTCTAGTTGATGTGTTTGGGAATGGGTAGTGTTTAATTGTTGTTATATCGATGAATTCATGTCTTAAAACTTCTTCTTAATGCGTGAATTGGCTTGATCACCTAGTTCATTAACACACACCACTTTTATAAATATATGTTGCGAAGGGATGGGAGAAAAGGGGTTTTAAGATCATTATTTACAATTGACTGAGTTGTTTAGATCAATTGGGTAATGAGGTTTGTCCGTGTAAATCGAGCGGCTCTAGAGCGTTTATCTTGTTCCGGTCAGTTAAATCCTTAAAGGCGGACTGTTGAACCGGGCAAAGGGTACTAGGTTGTTGCATGGCGTCTAGTACCATCTTAGGAGTTTGCACCCATGAACGAGTTGATATAAGCATTAAGATGGTTGGTTGGTATTTTCCATTCCCAAATAATCGATCAGAGGGGCGAAAGTATTCAATTGGGTCGTGATTTGGGTATGTCTCTTTATATCTCTTATTATCTTTAGTTTGCATATCGTTTTAGCATAATTGGAAACGAGAACAACATTTGATTGACCTAAAATAGGTTCGATTATGACTTTGGTATTCGATTGATTCTCCGTGGGATACGACCTTGCTTGCTACTATAGTGCATCCGACTCGGTACTCTGGCGGTTAAAGTTGGACCGTCACTATTTTGGCCATCAATGATCATTTATGGATTAACCTTAATCCTGAAGTGATTGCAGACTCCTGCTTGTTTCAAGATAGGGTTTGATGTGTTCATTAAGGATTGCAAAGATGCGCGGTCTGAATCACTTTTACGTTAGCACTGTTTGAGAATGAGAAGCAAGCGTGTGCTTCATAGATACGGAATCCATTCCTTCCTGTGGAAAGTAGAAAAACAATCCCGTTATTTGTTAATTTTAGAAACTGATCGATCCGCGGAGTTCATATTGGTTATGAACTAATTGGTCATTAGTGGGTTAATGGTAAATAAGGATGAGATGTAATGAATAAGGTTTATAGAATAATCCCGTTTCATTATAGATAGTCTATGAAGGGTTAGTATGTATGTAATGATTATATCAATGGACGCTTATTGATTCGACATATAGAGAATAAGTTATATCTATAATCAATAGAGTACAGTTCCGGATTTATGGTGGCGTGATTCCTGAATGAATAAGTTGAATAGAAATGTTTAGTTCGATGAATATTTTATTCAATTTATTGGATCTATTGGTTATGGATTCATGGTCCCCGGGTTGACTTCTAACACGCGAGTGTATTCTCGTATTGTGGAACCTCGAGAATAAATTAAATAGTTGATCTATTTAATGAAATTACGAAATATTATGTATTCAGTATAAAATATTAGTCTTTTTGGAATACTAATGCATTATTTATTACTTTTTTCTTCTTCTTACAATTATTCATTATCAATCCAACAATTTTTTTATTATACAAGTTTTGCATTAATGATGGTCAAAAGGGTATTTCAGACTTTTACTCTTAAAATTTATAATACTCAACCATTTTCTTAAACTATGTGAAATTTCTACGAGTCTCTATATTATTATGGGACGGAGGGAGTACAAATTAAGAGTAAGATGAAAAATTAGGGAATTTGGGAGAAGGACAATAATATTTTCTAAATTAATGAATATGACACATTTTCAAGACTCTTGCATAAAGGATAAAATTATTTATAAAAAGAAAAATAAGCCGCTCGCCTTTTTAAAAAAAATTACAATAACCAATTTTCTTTCTCATCCATCATTTTAAAACACTTGTATCTCTCAGTCTACAACTCCAAATTTGAAAATTCTTTTACCATTTTTTTAGTTTTTTCATGCTATTTATTTTGGGACCACATCATGCATAAACCTACGTATTTTTCGAAAATCCACTATCAAAATTCATTATTATTCAAAATTCACTTTCGAAATCCACCGTCTTTTAGAGTTCACTGGTGAGATTTACTGAGTGAGTTTCTAAAATGAATCTCATGAAAATGATGTTATGACATTGAACAATGTCTCAAAACGAAGAACATTAAAAATAAAAAATTCAGAGTAATTTTCATCACGTTTGATCAAAAGATATGAGTGTTTGAAAATAAAGAAGGAAAGAAGGAAAAAATGCGGGGCAGGAGTGTTTATTCTTTTTTTGTCTTTTGTTTTTTAAGCTATAAATATTATAGAGTTGTCATTCTCTCTATGAATTTTTTTTTTTAACTTTCATATTACTTAAAAATATTTCAAAATATGCATTTTTTTAATTCTCTAAATAAAATTAACTGACACCCTACTAGTACGTTAAAATAACTTATATTTACCGGACTATAAACTAACGGGGGCAGACCCAATAAGGAGAACACTTGAAGAAGAAAAAACAAATTTTTTTTTTTTAATTTTCCTTTTTAAAATTGTATTAGTGTTACTATTATCTTCCTATCTAAATAAGAAAGGAAAAGTTGGGGTTGAGTGACACTTGTTTTTTTTTATTGATTCGTCATTTTACTGTTAATCGGCCCAAAGGCCCAACCTTTTTTTTTTTTTTTTTTTGAAATACTGTTCATCGGCCCAGCTGCCAAACTTTTTCTACTGTTCATCGCCCATGTACTTTACTGTTCATCATTTTTTTTTCCAATTTTTTTTTAATCTGCATATTAGCTTTAATTTAATCTTATTATGTGTGTTGTACTTAAGATATATCCGATTCTAATTTAATTACAAATTATTTTACTTTGTGTCTGAACCACACAACCCTCTCGAGATAGACACCACAATCATTACCAAGAAGAAAAATGGATCGGAAACAACCCCACGCACCGCTTCTTTTTATTTGTTTTATTTTATATATTTGGCTATACTTCTCGACGAAGGAAACAGACATAACATTAATATTTAATTGCTCCATCCATTCCTATTTATATGTCGTAGTTTCCGAAATCAATTTTTTTTAATATGAATCCGATGAACAGTAAATAAATGGCCTGCTGGGCCGATGAACATGAATTAAATGGGTTATCAAGTTAAATACTATTTTCAACATTTCTTCGTATTTAATATCGTCAAATAAGTTAAAACTTATAGCATGGGCATGCCGTTAGTTAGTTTTAGTGTGAATAAAGACCAATTTTTACTAATACCATGGTAAATGTATTTTATTGATGGGTGTTAAATGTAGTTTGGAACTTTTGTTTTTTGTATCAGGTGTCTATGTAAGTAAGTCGAAAACATTTGTCTAATTGTCGTCATGTTAAATAATTGACATCATAATTTGTTGTATAATATCAATGCCAGGCTTGCCAACTAAATTTCGTCATTTATATTGTGTTGTACTTAAAATATGTGGAGTGATATTTTAGTTAAAATGTATTTTATATTTAATAGGAGTAGTTTTTGACATTAAGGTAAACATCTAGCATGGACACTCCGTGCGTTGCACGGAGTGCCATTTTTACTAGTATTTGTATTAAATGCTTCTTATTTAAAATGAAATCTTGTTGTGGCTTAACTGAATAAGCACAATTCACTTTTGCTTCAGTTATCCCGTGATTATGTGTTCACAACAGTTCTATCCTGGTCTGCCTCACCATATCAGCAATGGTCCACTGCATATTAGTAAATTTGAAATATTTTTTTTCCACATAAAGAGGATCCATGTCATCATTTTCATTTTTTATCGGATACGGTCCATCATGTCATATCCATGGCTAGAATAGGATAAAATTTTTGATGAGTTCAAGACATGTTAGATAAAATTTTTGTATTTTTTTTTAATACCTTATTCCATTGAACATGCATATAACATTTTTTCTTACTTATACAATCTAAGTCTAATCTCTTTTTTTTCCTTTATGTTATACCTTGTTAAACAAAATCTTCTTTGTTTCTTACCCTATAGCATATAAATCTAATTATAAAATTTAGGGGTAATGAGTGAGAAAGACATAAATATTTCATCAATTAAAGAGAATGACATGTTTTTGAATTTTTTGCATAAATGACAAAACTAAATTTTTTTTTTAATTTTCTGTCGCCATTTCAACCCCCCAAAAAAAAACCAACACACTTTCAATTTCATCTATCTTTTTAATGGGAAATTAGGATAATGACACAATCTGGAATATTTTTAAGTAATGACACAACTACATATTTTTATAGGAGAAAGATAATCTGCATAATTTTTATAGCGAGAAGGACAAATAGTGAATCCTGAAAATCAGTGAATCTCCCCAATAAACCCGAAATCAGTGAATTTCGAAAGTGAATCCCGTAAATCAATGAATTTTGATAATGAATTTTAAAAATTAGTGAATTTCGACAGTGAATTTCGGCAGTGAATTTCGAATACAAGTGAATTTCGACAGTGAATAAATAATTTTGTCATTTATGCAAAAGTTTCAAAAGATTGCCATTCTACTCAATTGATGAAATATTTATGTCCTTCTCCATCATTCCCCCCTTTTTTAAACACTCATATCTTTTAATCTATAACTCCAAATTTGAAAATTCTTTCACCAAATTTTTTATTTTTTCATGTTCTTTATTTTGATACCATATTCAACATATTCCGACGTGATTTCAGAAAATTCGCTGTTGAAATTCACTATTGTACGAAATTCACTGTCGATATTCACTGATTTTTAGGATTCACTGGGGAGATCCACTGAGTGAATTTCGATAGTGAATCTCACGAAAAACGATGAATTATATCGAACCAAGTCTCAAAACGAAGAGCATCAAAAAATAAAAAATTCAGTGAAAATTTTATCATTTTTGACTCTCAAGATCAAAAGATATGAGCGTTTCAAAATCGGAGAGGAAAGGGAAAAATAAAAAGGAACTGTAGCAGCACAGGAAGCCGGAATGAGGTTTCGGACTTTAATTTATTTTAATTTATTTTAGTTTTTTCTTTTTTTGATTTTGTCCTTAATGCTATAAAAATTAGGGGGAATTGAAAATATATACATTTGGGTAAAAATAGTTTTTTTTGTATACCTTTATTTTTAATTCTTATAAGCATAACCTCAGTAGGACGGGCAAATTGACATTCAGGACGGGATATAATGTCATGAGGACGAGTTATTTTTCATTGAGGTCGGACTAAAATAACATGTCCTCAATAAATTTTCTCACTCGGTCGCTCTAAAAAAACCCTTCCAGAATTTTTATTTATTTATTTTGTTTGTTGCAATTGTCCGACATTTTTTTTTGTGTGGCAATTGTCCGACATTTTCATTATCAATATAATGAAAATATGTAATGACATTGCTCACTTATATTCACGGCATCATATTTCTCATGAATTATATACGACCGCCAGCTGTGCTGCAGCTAGAGGTTTATCAACCGGCTTTTGCTCCGGAGGATTCCGGCAAATCGTGTTGAAGTTCAAGTAAGAGTGCAGTTAATAGACTGATGGGGATCAGAACATGTATTCAGTTTTTCTCTTAGGACTTAAGTCGAACACCTGTATGTAAATAGTAGTTGAGTTTGTTAGCAATCAATTAGGCGGTTGTAACCAACTTGGCTGTTAGTTAGATAGTTAAGTAGTCTATATATACTTCCAATTGTAGTCCAGAATGTTCAAGTTTTGTAATTCAGTCAAAATTAATAAAAGCAATGTGCAGTTTTTTTCCCGCCTTTTTCTGTTTTCAATTTCTTCATCTTCTTCGCAAGAACATTCATCGTGACTTTTGCAGTTTTTCGATTATTTTCAACATGGTATCAGAGCAAGCTTCAGCTGTGCATTTCCTGTTTGATTGCGGTGTGGAATCGTAATTCAATTTCTGAGTTGTAGTGTGGAACTACAATCTTCATCTTTATTATTTTCTTTCATTTCTTGTGTTCTATCTTTCATTTCTTGGCAATGGTTGATGAAGGAGATGTTGTGGTTGTCAATCCCTACCATATTCATCCTGGGGAGAATCCCTCAGCTGTGATTGTTCAGCCGGTATTAAAAGGAGCAGAGAATTACCACTGCTGGAAAAGAGCAATTTCTATGGTCTTATCCATGAAGGGCAAATTGAAGTTCGTTGATGGCTCATTACCTAAACCACCAGAAAATCACAGGCATTATGAAATCTGGTGCCGCAGTGTAATGACATGGTGTCGAATTGGTCAATCAATTTGTAGATGTTTCTATTCAAAGAAAGTATTTTTGGCTAGACACAACAAGGGATATTTGGGTTGATCTTGATCACAGATTTGGAGTTGGTAATGCTTACCGTTTGTCTAATCTCCAAGAAGAGATATATGCAACAAAGCAAGGTGCATTATCAGTAGTTCAATATTTCACCAGACTGAAGAGCTTATGGGATCAACTCATAGTTTTAAGGCCTGCTCCCCCCTGTACTTGTGCTGCCAAACCGATTTATAAAGAGCAGGATGAAACAGACAAAATAATCAGGTTCTTGAAAGGGTTAAATGATTCATACAGCAATGTAAGGTCACAAGTTCTAATGGCGAAACCTATACCAGATCTATCCACTGTATTCAACATGGCACTGCAACATGAGAGTCAGATCAATTATGCAGATCTAGGAACTGATAAGGCAATACTGAGTACACAAGCTACTGGATTCAAGCAAGATAATCAAGATCCTATGCTTTTAGTTTCTCATGCTAATGCTTCGTATGGACGAGGTGGAGGAAGAGGTCTTGGAAGGGGTTATGCTGGAAATGGCAAGAGGCCACAGTGCACATATTGTGGCAAAGAAGGGCACACAATTGAGAAGTGCTATAAGAAATATGGATACCCTATTGGCTCAAAAGGCAGGGGAAGAAGGCAGATACAGGCCAATCATGTTAGTCTAGATCAAGGTTTCTTACCAAATGTGGAAGATGCACATACATAAGTTTATCAAAATGCAGTTACACAAAGGTCAGACACAGTGGCATCCAGCTCTAGCACAATGACCAGGTCACAGTATGATACTATCATGGAGATGTTGAAAAATGTACAACTCACAGATGGTCCTGGACAAGCTGTGGCTCTTACTGCAAACATTCCTACTACTGCAGCTTTCATCAGGTACTATCTATGAATGGATAGTAGATTCAGGTGCAACTGATCATGTTATTTACTCACTATCCTTGATGACTAATGCAAAACCTGTTTTTGGTGTCACTATAACATTACCTAATGGAACACATACACCAGTTACACATATAGGACATGTTAAAATAAATAAAATCTGACACTGGATCATGTCTTTTGTGTCTCACATTCACATACAACTTGATGTCTGTTAGAAGACTAACTAATAATGAGGCTTATTCTTTATCTTTTGGAGCTAATGGTTGTACTATGCAGGACAATGCATTGAAGAGAATGATTGGTTCAGCTGAATTGATCAAGGGCCTATACATATTAAAAGTTGATCCTACTGTCATGCTTTCCACACAGCCAATAACCTGTCAATCTGTCATGCTACCAGATTCTTTACTATGGCATTATAGACTTGGTCACCCTTCAAAACAGAGATTGAGTGTTTTACACAAGTCTAATTCTGATATTAGGTCTTGTATAGATACTGAATGTCCTGTATGTCCTTTAGCAAAACAAAAGAAACATAGTTTTCCTCATAGTCATTCTGTTTCTGATAACATTTTTGATCTGTTGCATGTAGACATATGGGGTCCAAACAGATTTTGTACCTATAATGGAGAATATTACATTTTAACTATTGTTGATGATCATTCTAGATTTCTTTGGATTCATTTAATGAAAAACAAATCTGAAACAAGGAATCTACTACAAACCTTTTGTAACACTGTTTTTACACAGTTTAGTAAACAAGTAAAGAAAATTAGGTCTGACAATGGCCTAGAGTTTAATATGGATGCTTATTATGCACAGAAGAGCATCATACATGAAACATCTTGTGTTCATACACCACAACAAAATGGGGTGGTGGAAAGAAAACATCAACACCTACTAAATGTGGCTAGGGCACTTAGATTTCAAGCTGGTTTTCCCATGTCTTATTGGGGTCTGTGTGTTAAACATGCTGCTATGCTTATTAATATTACACCTACTCCTTTGTTAAAAGATCAAACACCTTATTCCATCATGTATGGGAAGCAACCTAACTACAATGATCTAAAAGTCTTTGGTTGTTTAGCATATGCAAGTACAATTTCTCAAGGAAGGAGCAAGTTTGATAGTAGGAGCAGAAGGTGTGTCTATATTGGAAATCCTCCACACACCAAGGGTTTCAATCTGCTGGATCTTCAAACCAGGGAGTTTCTTACATCCAGAGATGTAGTTTTCCATGAGCATTCTTTTCCTCTTTTAACTACCACAATATCTACTAATACTGAATCTGTATTACCTGTGCCAAAAATTTCCAAAATATCAATACTGATATGCTTTATGATGATCACGTAACTGAAAACACAGGCTTTGATAATCAAAATGGTGAGGATTCTAGTGCTGAGAACTTCCTACACACAGGGGATGCAGGAGATGCAGATTATGATGCCTCACAACATTTACCACCACCAAATCCTAGTCAAAATTTAAGCAGGTCTATGAGGTCAAGGAAATTACCTGCACATTTGTAGGATTATCACACTGTTATAGGAACAACTACCACTACACCTCATACACTTGACAAAGTGTTGTCTTTTGACAACCTTTCTAATTCACATAAAGCTTTCTCCTGCAATTTAGATGCTGAACAAGAACCTACAACTTATACAGAAGCTGCCAAGCATGAAAACTGGCAGAAAGCAATGCAAGAAGAATTATCAGCATTACACAAGACTAATACCTGGAAATTGGTTGATTTACCTCCAGGCAAGAAGCCAATTGGTTGCAAGTGGGTATACAAGATCACAAGAAAAGCAGATGGTAGTATTGATAGATATAAAGCAAGATTGGTAGCAAAAGGATACACACAAACTGAAGGAATAGATTTTTTAGACACCTTTTCTCCAGTTGCAAAGTTATCTACAATCAGATTGTTTCTCAGTTTGGCTTCTTTGAACAAATGGCATTTACATCAAATGGATGTCAACACAGCTTTTTGCTTGAGACTTAGATGTGAGGTCTATATGAGACCACCACCAGTGCCTTCCTATCTCGCATGTAAAATCAAGTATGTAGATTGGTCAAATCTCTATATGGATTGAGACAAGCAAGTAGACAACGGAATGCCAAGTTAATCAAGCTCTTACACAAGCGAGGTTATATTCAATCCAAGCATGATACTTGTCTATTTACAAGAGGACAAGGATCTACTTTCATTGCTTTCTAGACTATGTGGATGATATAGTGGTGGCTAGTCCTGATTTGCAATGATTTCAGATTCTTAAAGACTTCATCAGCATCGTGGCATTCACAATCAAAGATTTGGGACACTCGGTACTTTCTAGGCTATGAGATTGCAAGATCGAAATCTGCATTCTAATGAATCAAAGGAAATCACTGTCTGGATTTACTTCAAGAATTTGGATATCTCAGGCTAAACCTTCAAGTACACCTATGGATTCCAAGATCAAACTAGAAGCGATGATTCCCACATCTTAGAGACAACACCTATTACGTAAGTTTGGTTGGCAAACTTACATACTTTAGCAATACCAGCCTGACATTGCATATTCAAGATGAAAGAATTAAGTCGCTTTTGGATAAGCCTACAGAGATTCATTTAGTCGCTTTCATAAGCTTTTAAGATTTCTTAAAGCAAAGACTGTGGCAAGGTTTGTTCTTTCCTTCCAAAGTGGTGCACCTCTCTTAAGGGCCTATAGTGATTCAGATTGGGCTGGCTGTACTAAGACCAGGAGGTCAATCAGTGGATATACTATTTTTCTTGGTGAATCTTTGATTTCATGGAAGAGCAAGAAACATACAACAGTTAGCAGAAGCAGCTCAGAAGCAGAATATAGGGCAATGGCCCTAACAAAGATGTGAAATTCAAAGTGGTTATCAGATCTCTTTCTCGATTTCCAGATACAAAGATTCTCACCCACCCCACTTGCTTTTGTGATAATCAAAGTGCAACCTATATTGTAGAAAATCCTGTTTTCCATGAAAGGACTAAACACATTGAGATTGATTGTCATTTTGTGAGGGAGAAGTATCAGCATAAAGTCCTGATTCCTATGCCAGTTAGAACGGAGGATAATCTAGCTGATATTCTTACAAAAGCTGTTGAAAAAGCAGTTCTTACTAGATTATGGCCTAGATATCCCACAAAAGACATCTATGCCCCATCAATAGCTCAACACATCAAGTAAGAGTGCAGTTAATAAACTGATGGCAAGCTGTATTTATCCTAACTACAGCTTGAGGGGGGATGTTGAAGTTCAAGTAAGAGTGCGATTAATAGATCACTGGGGATTAGAACATGTATTCGATTTTTCTTAGGACTTAAGTCTAACACACAGTATGTAAATAGTAGTTGAGTTTGTTAGCAATCAATTAGGCGGTTGTAACCAACTTGGTCATTAGTTAGATAGTTAAGTAGTCTATATATACTTCCAATTGTAGTCCGTAATGTTCAAGTTTTGTAATTCACCAAAATTAATAAAAGCAATGTGCAGTTTTTTTCCCGCCTTTTTCTGTTTTCAATTTCTTCATCTTCTTCGCAAGAACATTCATCGTGACTTTTGCAGTTTTTCGATTATTTTCAACAAATCGGGCAACTGGGATGAATCCTCAACCAAGGATCAACACATTTCAGTGAAAAAGTGACGACATTCCGCAACAATCTAATACAATCCGTTTCGTATACTCTGCAAACAAATTGAAAAGCCGGAGGAACCGCTTTTATGACTTTTAATCTTGGAATACAAGAACGCCGGAAATGATTGGATAGTTGATTCATCAAGCCCATTATAAATTTCACCGAATCGCAGAATAATTTGAGCCGCGCCCCGCCGCGAGGGCCGGAGTGGGGTTACCGTCGTTGGCTTTAAGACATTTGTATATGCAATACAATGTATATGTGATGGCTATGAGGATCATGAGGACACCCAAGTAGATTCCGATCTTCGGTGACTTGTGAGTGGATGGTTGCTTGCGGTGAACGGAATCTTTGCCGCGCGCTTCCGAACTGGTGTTGTTCATTTGTGTAACCATGAGAAAATGGTGGTGAAAAAGAAGGACAAATACTCAGGTCAAGATCAGAGCCACTCAGGAAATGGTGTTGTTCATTTGTATTTTGGTGGTGCCCGACAAAAAAAAAAAAAAACTATATATATATATATTTTTTTTTTTTCAGGACGGTTTTTTTTTTAGCACGACCGAGTGAGATAATTTACTGAGGACGTGTTATTTTAGTCCGACCTCAATGAAAAATAACCCGTCTTCATGACATTATATCACATCCTGAATGTCAAATTTCCCGTCCTACTGAGGGTCATGCTTGTAAGACTTAAAAATGAAGGTATAAAAAAAAAACTATTTTTACCCAAAGTTATATATTTCGAATTTTCGTCTAAAAAATTATGGGATTTGTCTTTTTCTATATAAAAAATATTGGGCATGTTATTCAAAAATATTTTAAATGCTGTCCTTATACCTAATTCTCCATAAAAATTAAACACCACAAAAATGGGTGTACGTTCGAAACATGTTTAATTGTAGTATTATTTTTTTCTACATTATATAATCTAAATCTAAACATAAAGATAAACACCATAAAAACAAACGCGCTTCTCCTACATGTTCGTAACTAAAATACGATGAATGCAACTCTTTTGAATTGGATTTGTTTATTCCTTTTTTTCTGGGAGTATGAATATTCATTTGAAAATGAAAACCAAGACCACCAAATTATAAATTCCTGGGTCCGCCCATCGTAAACTAACATGCTTGGTAACGAGAAAAACATTGAATAAAAAATTAAATCATTTCAAAATGTTCCAAAGGGTTTTCCAAAATCCAAAAGATTCCAATGAATCCAGACGACCGAGTAGCGTAGACGTTTCCAACTGTAAAAATGGTGTGTTTGATGCATCTGTGGAGGAGGGTTCTGTGGAAACACTCTTGTCAGGACTCCCCGAGTCATGTGTGTCCAATCTAGACTTGCAACTAGAGGAAGGGAAATTCATCAAGCTTGGACAAAAATCCGAACTGCTGGATGACGAATACGAGTACTTGTCCTTGTCCATAAGTTGGAAGGGCTCCAATGTAAAGCTCTCTGGTGCTGCAAAAAAACTTTCCTCTAGATTCAGGATCATATCTTCTGTAAGCGTAAAACTGGTGTTTGTAGGCGCCTTCTCGGTGTTCGATGAATTTACCAAAAGGGTTTCTTCATATGATGAAACAGTGCCGTTTGTTGTGGGAAAATTTTTGTTGTGTGATGCATCATCCATCAACATGGTGGAGGTCGTCGTCATCGACACTGATTCGTCCATACTTAAGTACGGTTTTGATGGTTCACCTTCTGAGAGTATTATTTCGCTAAAGGAACCGTCCTGTTCTTTGTCTTGGATGGACGACTCATGATCCGAAACGTTGTTTTTCGTTTGATCCACGCCGTGCATTTCCTCCTCTGATGGTTCAACATCATTCTCCATAAATACAATTGAGTTTTGATTTTGTTTAATGCGCATTGATAGAATCGTGTGCCAATAATTCTTGATTTCGTTATCGGTTCTTCCCGGCATTCTTTTGGCAATAAGTGACCATCTGCATTCACGGTAGACGGAAAGTCATTGTAATGTTAGAGATGGAGATAATCTGTTATGACACGTTTAGATTGATGGTATGTAATAAAATGAAACGCAATGGAATGAAATGAATTACAATCCCAATGTTCTTTTTAACTGTTATGTTAAAAAAATTTAAAATTTGTTTTGTTTATATTCATCCGTCATTTTAAAAAATCAATGCAACATTTAATATATTTTTTCCATTTTACCGTCTCTTTATTTAATTATGATTCATAACTAAAGTTTACATTATTGATATTCATAACGAATGATAATTTACCTTCCGTTCTTATTTGATTGTCGTACTAGCTAAAAAAAATACCCATTCCGTTCCAAAATAACTGAGGCATTGCCAAAAAAATTTGTTTAAAATAACTGAGGTTGAACGTTTTCTAATACAAAATTTAATGTCTTTTTTACTCATCTCTTTATTTTTTTCATAATTTGTCTTAAATGCACCAGCATTAATTACTCAATTTTCTATAAGGATATTATAATCTTTATCTTATCAAAATCAAAATATTAATAACTTTTTTAATCTGCGTGTTTTTAACAACGACCTCAGTTATTATGAAACGGAAAGAGTATATTCTTTTTTATTTGTCGTACCTACATTTATAAATCATTATTTATTGTCCTTTTCTAAATTCACTATCATTTATTATGGGTGAGAAAGTAAAAACAATATTATATATTTAAGTAGTGTTATTGTCATTTTCAAGTTGAAGTTAAAGTATTAACCCTTCTCTTTAAATTGTGTGTATTTTACAAATGCGTCAATTAAACAAGAACTGGAGGAAGTAGAAAAAATGTAGTTCTCAATGTTACTTCTATTTGTCAAACAAAAGTCAAATGTCCTACACCCCTTTCTAGGGGAGTATTACATTTCCATAAATAACTTCATTTCACAACATATATCATTTAATGTCATCAAGAATAACAATCTTTTGTTATATTAGCTTTTGATACACATAAATAAAAGTGTGGCTAATATATACTTAGTTAGATTTATTTGCAACGCTACCGTGGCTAAAAATAAGAATGTAGCAACACTTTCTTTTTTGTGTGGAAAAAACTAATATAGCAAAAAAAAAATGTTTTTTTCTTGTAGTGCGTGGTGAGAATATCTATAAAAAAAAGATGGCAACTTTATTATTTTAAATGTTATTTCGGACAAAAGTAATGATGATACGAACAAAATCGTTGTGATACAACGAGTGCCACAACGTGTATTTACACCGTTTATTTCTAATGTAAACTCATTGATCATTAATATATTTATTATAATCAACAGTATAGATACCTTTTGTATCACATCGGTTATATCTTTATCATTATTTTTCAAACATATTAATATTTAGTTTTTTGTGAAAAATCCGTGTGTTCAACATTCAAACGACAGTTAAAAAAAAACGGAGGGTACACATACTTGTTACCATGTTCTTTTTGCATTTTCAAGATAAGTTCCTCGTCATCTTTGCTAAACCCTCCTCTTTTCACTCCTGGCTTTAAATAATTCTCCCATCTCATTCTACAACTTTTACCACATCGTGCAAGGCCTACAAAACACAATCAATTAAAGAAGATAGAAAGTTATTCTCACATTCTTTGTCAACCCTATCATTTGCATTTAATATCTGTAATGCTGTTTTCACAACAGTTCTCTTACGTGAATGACATATATAATATATATCAATCATCGGTCATAATCAATTGTTGCGATGCATATGTTGTAACAGTTTAACCAACGATACAACATACTTACACACTTATGATTATCATTATTCACATATCAGTTATTGGGAAAATTTTTAGGTAGAGGTCTTTATTAAACTCGACCGTCAGATGTACGTCATGTATACATAAATACAAAACTGTTTTGTTTTTTTATCTATGTGCACAAGAAATCGACTGGTCAGATAATAAAGCACTACATACGCCGAATTATCCCAGTTATTGAGTCTTGCATCGCGATCAATAGTGAAATGTTTATTGTATCAATCGATGGGACGCAACATGGAAACATATATAATAATAATTTAAATTTTTTTTTTTTGCAATTCCTACCTGCAAATCTGGGCAAATGATTCCAGTTCCAAGCTTTATATCTTAAAATATAAGTTCTCAGCTTGTTATCTTCTTCTTCACTCCAAGCCCCTCTTTTCAATCCTTTCTTATCTATATATGGTTTCCTCACCATTTTTCTAAACTTTTATCACAAACCCTTTAGGATATATAGTTATTGTGCTCTTAACTTGCATGCAAATCTGTTTTTACAAGCTAAATATTAATGTGTGTGGATGATTAGAATTTAGAATGAGGGCCTTATATATAAATATGTTGATTCACATATCACATCGGCAAATTGTCAACTTGCATTGAATACTACTATTCTGGTCTTTTGAAGGAAAAGTAATGATACGGGTACGATTATTGTGACACAAAAATTATCTGCAGAATTGTTTCTAAATTGATCATGATGTAAACTCATCAATATAGATATATATATATTTTTTTTTTGCATAAATTAAATATTTTGTTATCGTTTGTATTCGGGTTGCCGTAACAAAACGGGATTCGACATGATGCATATGTGAAGTGATGCAATCGAATTCATGTATCTATGAAGTGATGCGATAGAATTCAAGAACCTGTGAACGAAGATGATCATTACCCTTTCACATATGGGTACCTCATTTCGTGTATGAGGTACATTTGGGGAAATACACGTGTGGTACTCCATTCTTGTGGAGTAAAGGGTGGTTTTATCGGAACCGTCAGTTTTAATACTGGATTTAAACTGTGTCGTTCAAATAGTTTTATCCGTCATTTCACTCTAAAATACAATCTTCCCCCAAATATTTCTCGTATATTTGGCATATAAAAGGCACCAAAACGCAAACGAAATATAAATCATTCCTAATTTTATAGGGACGAAACATTTAAAAAAATGCATATTGCATTTATTTGAGTATTGATATTTGTCTCTCATTTTTTGAGTGTTAATTTATTCCAACAGTAAATGACCGTTGAATATTCATTATGAGGAAAATTACATCATGGGTGACTTACTGCGAATCGCTACGCGACAAAGATCCTGACCACACAATTTTCACACACGGATATCTGCACAGATTCCACCTCGTGAAACCGCATGTGGTCCGCCACGTAAACAGCTTTCCTACTGTAAATCCCTACAAATAACGACCTCATTATGACACACCAGTCATACCCTATCATTATTTCGAAGGAAATAATTATAATGACTTCAGAGAAGACGTAATCAACTGTAAACCTACGGTATTACAAAGACTACGTAGACATCACCGACTTTTATTATTATTAAAGAAGAAGTAAGAAACGTCCAAGAAGGTAAATACAAAGTCTTGGAAAGACTTTTACCCGGAAAGTGTCGTTTTTCTTTTTTATTATTATGATAATTATTATGATAATGTAATTATTTCTGTTCATCAAGTCAAAACCTAAATAGGAAAATTGACTATATATTTAGACACGTGTTTTTTTAAAGAGAATTTAAAGAGCAAAGGGGACAGTAAAAAGCTTTAAATTAAATAAAAAAGAAAGGATTAAACTCAACAAAAAAAAGTTAGAAAAACAAAAACACTGCACAGTAGTCACGTTGTCGTGGCGGCATCACCCGAGGCTAGGCAAGGCAAGGCAAGGAAGTGGTATAGACGGACCTAGATATAACTGAGGTTGTCCTTCTTAATCCGATAAATTATATTAATACATAAACTTTATATTTTGTTTTCCATTTAAGGACATGTTTTGGGATTTAATTAGGCACTTAGGACATCCAAAAAAAATCATTAGTTATAAGGACCAATTTCTTTTATCTTTCCAATTCTACCCTTCACATCTAAGTTGTCTTTAATGTATATTTTATTTCAATTACCGCTGATTCTGATTCTTACGGCTTCAATCCTGCATTCAATTCTGATTCTTATGCCATTTCTTCTCTTGTAATCCGATTCTTCACCGCATCTTATCCTGTAATGATCCATCTGTGTGTATTTTGTTCTGGATTCATCAATTTCCTGTCGATTTGTGCATCAGAGCTTCGAAAAATCATCCAGCTTCGTTGTTCATCTTCTGCTTCAATTTTTCTGGTAATTTTTGAGATTTTGTTATTACTCTCATTTAGCTATTCATATTTCTCCACCTGATTGTTTTGTTCGTGCATTCTGTTCTTAATTTTTTATATTTTTCCGATACTTTTCGAGATTTTTTTATTACTCTTGTGTGTTGGTGATTTTGTTCCTGCATTCTGACTGCAGTTATTTTAAGTCGCATATGAGTTTGAATGATTTTGCTTCTTGTTTGAATTATCTTTTCTTCTTGTCTGTGTTTGTTCAGTGAGTCTTCATTTTTGTTTTTCTGATTTGGATTGTATTATGTTTGTTTATATTGAATGAAATTACATAATGTTCTGATGCAGTGACTTCTTGAAGTAGTCAGCATTCTTCATTGTTACATTTGTTCTTTTTAATGACTTTTGTAATATAGGTTAGTTGTTGTGTATGCAGTGAATTTTTGTTGTAGTCAGTGTTATTTCAGTGTACATTTGTTCTTTTAGAATGGTTTTTGCAATAAATGAAGTGTATTTTCAGATGGAATTAGTATGTGTTCTTTTTATGTGAATTTGATGTTTCTTGTTGTAATTTTGTGAATATACTTTACATGAATTTCGATTGCAATCTAAACAGAGTTATTTGAGTTTCACTACGGTGATATGTCATGTTCTTTTTGCTTTGCAGATTCTGTTATGTTTTTTGTGATTTATTCTGTATTGAGGACAGACAGTGATATATTTCCATGTTGTTGAATGAATGTTGTAATAAGTGTAGATGAATTTCAGTTTTGATGACTATATAGCTGATTTAGTGTATGCAGTGACATTCATCTGTTATGCAGTGACATTCATCTTTTATGCAGTGACATTGCCTGCTATGTATTGACATATATCTTTTTTGGGAACTGTGTTATTTTTATTTGAATGTATTCAATATTGATCTAATGTATTGAGTTATCAGACGGATATTGAATAATTATTGGACTGAATGAAGTTTATTTTAGTTTGGAATGCGTATTCATGTGATGTAGTCATTGCAGTGACATCCTTCTCCCTTGCAGTGACATGGACCTTTTTTTTTGCTGCAGGGTTATATTGTCTTCACAATGTTGATTCTCATATGCACCTATAAGGAAGAGATGTGTGTTGTCACAGTGACAGCTGATATTATGTGGAAGTCTATTCATGATAGACTTTCAAATTGGTGGACGGATTTGAAGGATATGTCTATCAGTTTGTATTAAATTTTGCCTGATGATCCCAAGTGGCTGTTATGTTCCGATGATAATGTGCAGGCCATGATTGCTGTTGCTGAATCTTACAGTGCTAAGCGTGTCAAAGTGGAGGTTGTAGGGAATGCTGTTGTTGGTTCTTCATCTTCTTACAATGGTGGTAGTTGTGTTGGATATGAGGATGTTGTTGATGATGAGGGTTCTATGATTTCATCTTCGACTGATAGTAATGTGTTGAATTTTGGTTGAGACAAAATAGAAATCAAAGAAGGTCAATTGTTTGTGGGTGGTGCGGATGATTTTAAGGAGTGCCTTCAAAATATGTCTATACAAACTGGTTTTAAGTATGTGTATAAGAAGAATTATAGTTGTAGGATTTATGCTGTTTGTGCTAAGATGAATGAAGCAAATTGTGGTTGGTATGTTCGTGCTTTGAAACAGAAATCGAGTGGATTCTTTTATGTAACTAAGTTGTGCAATGTTCATACTTAAGGTACGTCTTCGAGATCTTTGGGGCGAGATCGTCGTATGACTTCTGGTCTTCTTTCGAAGGTTGTTCTTCATAAGGTTTGTGAAGACTCAAGTTTCTCTGCATCAGATTTGCGACTTTTGGCTGGTACTGATAATGGTCAAGCAGTTTCTTATGCTGTGCTTGGTCTGCTATTAACAAAGCTAGGGATTTGTTATATGGTAATGCTAAAACGTCATTCAAAAGTTTACATGTTATGTTAATAGCGTGCATGAAACGAATCCTGGCTCTGTTGCTATTTTAGAGGTGCATCCTGAATCTCGTCATTTTCAACAGATGTGTATTGCGTTTGATGCTTGTATTCGTGGGTTCAAGCATTGTCGACCAATGCTCTTTCTGGATGGGGCTCATTTAAAGTTTGATCACTCTGGCCATTTGTTGGGTGCAACTGGGAAGGACGGTGAGAATGGTATGTCTTATTTTGAGTAACTGTTTATCTTTTATGCAGTGACACTTAAGTTTATGCAGCGACACTTGATTTTATTGTTTGAGAGTTATTTTTTTTTTATCTCTTTCCATTTGGCATTTCTCTGATACCTGATTTTTTGAGTTCCAGTATCAACTGTCTCTGCATTTAGTTTCTGATTTTTGTGTTATGATTGTGTTTTTGCACTTTCTTGTTTTGGTAGTGAGATTTTTGTTGCAGTGACATTGGTTTTGTGTTATTTTGCTATGATGTTCTAATTTGATATTGTTCTAGGAATATATCCTCTGTGTTATGGTGTTGTTGATTCTGAGGATTTCGATAATTGGAGATGGTTCTTGTTGCATTTGAAGAATTTGCTTATGCCAGTTCGTCGGATGACGTTCATGACCGATAGGAATCCTGGACTATTGGATGCTATACGGGAAGTGTTTCCTGATGCATTTCATTCTTATTGTATTTACCATTTGAAGTTGAATCTGAAGACTTGTTTCAGTGGTAGATATGTAGGTAAATCTTTACGTGAGAGAATGGTCCATTTGTTTTACCAATGTGCTTATGCTCCGACTGTTGAAGAGTATGACAAGTACATGGCTGATATGTTACTTGAAGGTGGAGAGCATGCAGAAACGTTCTTTGCAAATTTAAATCTGAAGAATTGGGCCATTGCTTATTTTGAAGGTTGCCGGTATTGTCATACTGCTTCTACTTTGGCTAAGTCGTTTAATGCTTGGATATTTAAGGAGAGGCACCTTCCTGTGTTGAATATGGTTGATGGCATTCGTATCAAGATCATTACAAGATTCTCAGATAAGCGTGCTGCTGCTGCATCATTCAAGTCTTTGATCTGTCCAAAAGTTGATTCTATTTTGTCTAAGCTGATGGATTCGGGGAGTCGCTTTGGTGTTGCTAGTTGTAATTATTATAAGTATGAGGGTTTTTCATCTCCACCGGCAAGTGTTAATCTGGATATCCGTGCTTGCTCATGGAAGAAGTTGCAGCGGAATGGCTATCCATGTATTCATGGATTGGCTGTGATTAGGAGTACAGGTTTCCCTTTGAATCAGTACGTGGATCCTTCTTTTTTGACAGAGTCCTATGTTGATTCATATGATTTTGGAGTACAGCCAATTCCTGGTCCATTTTTGAAGAATAATTCTGAAGATCTTATTGTGCTTCCACCTGTTCCAAAGAAACAGCCTGGTAGGCCTTGGACGAAGCGTCTTCGATCTCGTGTGAGAAATCAACTCGTGTTATCCAATGTGCTCGTTGCATGCCTTTGGCCATCATAATAAGAAGGGTTGTTTTGTTCATCTTAATCAATAGTTAGTCTATTTTTCTGGTTTTGTAGGCGTCGACTTTTGGATTTAATATGCATGATTTGTCAGATTTCCCTAATGCAGTGACATTACTGTTATTACATTTTGTATGCTCATTGAGTTTAGAACTAATGTACTGATCTTTATTTTGTTTTTTTATGCTTATTGGTTTTATATTTGTAATCACTTTTATTCCTGATATATGCTTGTCATTGGTGTTTTTGTATTGGTATTGAATTGATGATGTAATGAATGCAGTGACTTGAGTGTGCCTGCATTTTTATGTTTATGGAGTGTCAAGAGTTGTAATTCATTCAGTTGCAATTGTATTCATTGTAAAGATCTTATTATATAGTTATTGTGAAGTCATTTGTATTTGTTTTTTATGCACAATGTGTTGGTGATGTTTCTACGTTTGTGTTTGTTTACTGAGTTCATTGAAATGATTGTTTTAGTGAGTGCAGTGACATCAGTGTCACTGCATCTTTCTGAAGACGTATTTTGCATTGAAATTCTAATGCATTTAATTCTCTTTTTCACATAAAATGTTAACAACAATGCATAAAGAATTAGAAATAAATGTACAAGAACATGAACCATCAACCATTTCCAATTTCTCAAAACACAATGAACCATCAAACATGAATTAGTAATTATGAACCATTGAATCTTTTGTATTTTATAACATTATATAGAATGAGGTTTATTATTATACTGAATGTGAATTCATTTTTGCTTCTTTTTATACCCCCATCTGTTTGCATTATTTGTAGCTTTGTATTTGTTTTCTGAATGAACTGAAATGTTTTTGTCCTGAGTGCAGTGACATCGTTGTCACTGCATCTGAATTAACATGCCTTTCAGTGTTATTTCCTTGTCCTGCTGCTGTTTTCATGCACTCACTTGAATGCTAAAAATGAATGCAGAACAATAAGAAATTTTACAAGCATTTTATGAAAAACATGGAGCATCAAACATTTTTGATTTGTGTAAACAAAATGAACCATCCGTTATCAATCATCTAAACAAAATGAACCATCAGTTATAAACCATCAACAAAAACTCTTACTGCCTTATGATAGTCTACTTTTCAACTAGTTCATATAAATGATTGACCATCAACATAGCAAAAGAAGTAGAGTCGTCAAAACAAGTAGAATCTATAGCTATTTTAGTTCCCAATGTGAAGTCTGTTAAGTACTAATGAATTTTGAATCATTCCTCTGAACTGCTGCCCTTGTTCATTTGCCAGTTGTGGTGGAATTTTCAAATCTTGTGCTAGCTTGTAGATGTAATACGACAAGTAAAGGGCACAGTCCCTGCATTATATTTCAATGATTCTGTTATTATTGTGTATCTTGAGTTTTGGTCATTATGTTAAGAATTGCATTCAGACTTACGTTGCATTATCTTGTAAAGGTATGTTTTCAACCTTTTCCACTTTTGTTGCTATTCTCGGTTGCTGGCTATTTGGTTCAATGGCTTGTGAAAGCATCTCCAACTGCAAAATAAGAGTAGTATATGTGCAATGTTTTTGTTATATTGCATGATTTTGTGAAGAAAATGCAGTGAGAGTAAATTCAGTGACAGAAGATTCTGTTTTTATCATGATTTCTTTGATAACTTACTGTAATTTCGTAGTCTTTGATGAATACGTCAGGTATGTCTAGCTTCACCTCTGACGAATGATGCATTTTCCACGTGCTGTCTCCTAAAGTGTTTGTTAGGAGTACCAGTGGTATGGCATTGGCTCTAATCCTATACTGCATAACGGGAGGAAAACTTTGTTCCCTTGATGTATTATGTCCAGCATCTCGATCGTTTTCTCATTTCTATAGGGTTTGTTGTGCTCAATCTCTTCAAATATTGCATGCACATTGAAATTTCTTGAGATTATGAATGTGAAGTGGAAGCTAGTTATTCAAATCAGTTTTGTATGCATACCCATGCTCCTGCACTGAATATGTGGTAGTTAGGCTTAAGTAAACCTGCACGTTTAAAGAGCTCAATGAATCCTTCAACCACCTGTTCCAAATTTCGTTAGGCTAAGTTAGTTTATGTCTTTATCAAATACTTTAGTGGTCTCAAGTAATGCAGTGCGAGTAAGATGGAATTAGACTAAGATGCAGCATTACGATGGAATTAGGCTTTATGCAGTGACAACAAATATTTTACCGTTTTGTCTATTTGTAGCTCATTGAGAACTTCCATTATCGAGTTTACGGTCACATATGGGTAATCGACGAATGATTTTGCCCATACTATAGCCCTGCATTTAGTAATTTATTGTTAGTATTCAATATATCAAGAAGTTTGATTTTCTATGTTGTTGTTAAGTAATTTATGCTTACTCTTCGCCTCCCTCGTTGTCTAAATCTTGAATTCTTTGGTATACTTCCGGAAGAATGTGTTGTCCACACTTGTATTGATCTTTGTCTTTGTGGATTATGAGTCTTCCTTGAAACTTCGGATTTTCCTTAAGGATGTAGTAATCTTTCCCTTTCCTTTTCTGAGCTTTCTTTTTCTTCTGTTCTTCGGCATACTGGTAATCAGGATCCTCTTTATTTGTCCTCTTTCTTGCATTTTTCTTCACCCCCCTTTCAATTGTGAAATATGGGGTCCGTTGATTAGTATGAGGTCATAGCTGTCGTGCAGGTTTTGCAATTTTTTATGCAGCAGGAGTGTGTTGATCAGCATCATCCTGTTCTTCCAAATTTTATGTCACCTGATGAGTAGCAATATTGTCAATTTCATCTTGTAATGCTTGATTCTTTTTTCCAAGTTCCTCAAATTTTCTCTCTTCGCTCTGCATCTTCTCTTTGAGGCTTTCATTCCTCTGTTTCTCACCTTCAAGTTCAGCTTTCAAATTTCCGTTTGTGGTCTCCTTTGTGAATAATGTTTGCTCAAGTGTTTCTTCTTTTTGTATAAGCTTCTGCACCAGTTTTATGTTTTTTTCTTCCTCTTCCAACATAGCAGCCATCTTTTTCTGTGTTGTCTATTTGCAGTGACATTATGTGATGCAGTGACATCATGTGATGTCACTGCATTGTGGCTTTTAGTACTTTGTAGTTGTCATTACCATGGCTTGCTTTAATTCTGCAATTTTGGTGTTGGCATCTTCTAATGCTCTTGAAAAGGTGATATTTTGCTGTTTTATGTCTTGAACTTCATCCTGCACATGCTGCACCAGTTGTAGGAAATGTGAATTTTAAGTGCAGTGACATAATTTTATTTTGATTGTCTTTAATGTCAAAAATGTAACAAAGTAGTTTTACAATTGGTGGTGATGGTGTTGATGTCAGCAATCAGAATTATGGAGTTCTTCCATGTTTAGTTGTAGATTTGTGTTCTTGTTTAGGAGTGTGTTGTTCTTGTACTTCTTCATTGTGTTGTTGTGGTTCCATTTCTTCTTTATTGGCTACAGACTGCCACTCACTTGGTTCTCCTTCCATTCCATCCTCTCCAGATTCGATATCATCACTTTTAGAATTTGTTTCATGCTCTTCTGATTGCCCCTGTTCTTCTTCTTCTTTTTCCATGCTATCCTCCTCAGATTCATGCTCATCACTTTCAGAATTTTTTTCATGCTCTTCTGATTGTGTCTCTTTTCCTTCTGTTTCCATGCTATCCTCTCCACAGTCATTCTCTTCATGATCATCAGTTTCAGAATTTCTTTCATCCTCTTCATTATCACCACTTTAAGAATTTCTTTCATCCTCTTCGGCTGTCATTTCATCATCTTTAGCCTTGTGACTAGTTCCTGTCTCTTGATTTTTTGCCAAGCTTTGTATGAGTAGGAACTCAGTCAATGTTGGAGTCAATTATTCATATGCGGGTTATTATCACGGAGGCTCAGTGGTGGTAGTTGATTGGATATCTGGCTTATTTGTATGTGTTTAACGGTGTATAAGGCCGGAGATGCCCGGCGGTGCTGCGGCGGAGTATATGAACTGTTTGAAAGGAGATTTCAGTATAGTACAGTTCTCTTTTTGCTATTAGAATATCACTTTCTTTGGTTACACAGGCCCCCCCTTTTATAGGAGGAGGAAGCTTAGGAGCTAAGCAAGGCAGGTGTTACATGATACCTTACAAGTTAAGTAAACTAAATATCTAGATGGCAAGTGGATCGAATGTCTCTGCGGTGTCCTAATAGGATCGCATAGGTCGCCTGCTTCACTGTCCTGCTTTACTCTCGCTTTCCGCTGCCCTCCTTTGAGCCTTGTGTGGCCTCTTATGGGCCTATTGTCCAAGGTCTCCGGTGGGCCCTCTGAGCCATCAGTTACCTTGTAGGTTTGAAGGCTCTGGGCGGGGACCGACCATGGCGACCTCGACTTGGTTGTCGCCGAGGCTATGGCCGCGATCCCTTATCCAACTTGGTCATCCAGATAGGCTATTTCCGGGACTCATAGGACTCGCTCTGTTTAGTAGTAATGTATGCATGATTTAGGCTGTTCTTGGGGTGTAAAGATTGGGACTTTTGAGTAGGTGTTCTTGTTTTGGTATAAAATATGCATGTTTTCACGATCAAGGGTGAATGCTTTCTGGGTAGGTACCTGAGCACTTGGTTTTCAGAATTTGGCATTTCCCCTCATTGATGTTGTTGTTGTTGCTCCTCCACCTCTATTTCTGTTGCATCTCCCTCTGTTTTTGTATTCCCTTCTTCCTAGAAAATGGAGGGAAATGCGTCGAGTCGGCTGCGATCACCTCTTTGGTTTAATCATCATTATCCCAGGTGACTTAAAAGCTCCGCCTTTCCCTCTTGTTTTGCAGGATGTCCGATTCTGAGTATTCACTGGGGGGCGACTCTGATGGGGATCAAGAGGTATTTGATTATGCGTTAGACAAAGGGGAGGACGATCCTTCTAGTCCTGAGGTGGTCGCCAGAGATGACCTGGCCGATGATTTGGCCGAGATGGAAGCCGTTCCTTTACCAGACGATGATCCCTTTGGTATCGGCCCTTTTCTTGCCAGCCTTGCTCCGCGTCGTAAGAAGAGCCGCAAAGAGGTCGCCCGTAGTAAGGGAGAAGGAACTAGCACTAGCACCGCCAGGGGAGACGTGGCTTCTGACGTTGAACCCAACACTAAATGGGGCCGCCGCGCAAGATGAGTATACGGTATATATTGAGGATGCCGCTCTTCATGAGCTGATGGGATTAAGCGAGGATGAAAATGCACCCTTACCTCATCAGTCCCCCTGGGAGCTCTCTAAAAAATCAAAAAAAAAGGGACCCCAAACCGATGACTGTTGGTGAGGCGGCGGCGAAGGGAAAAAACCTCAAACCTAAAAATCCAGAGGCGTTAAGAGAGTTTGCACTTCTAGCCGCTTATGAGTAATCCTTGGAGTAAGAGTGGGCCAAACTTCGCAATAGTGACGATCTTAATAAGTTCCTCCGACACCAATACAGAATTGATACGGATACTTACCGGTTTTCCTTGTTTGATTACTCGAAGGAAGAGGATAAGCTCAAACTGGAGACCGTGAGGACTATGTTTGTGGTCGTCGTCCCGAGGATACCTTGATCCTTCATTTCAATCATTTCTATGAGGGGCTCAGACCCCCATTCGACCCATTTTTGGTTAAGATCTTCGAGCTTATGGGAGCTTTACCCAGCGAATTTGTGATTGGGACCATGATTCAGATTATGGCCTTCGTCGTTATGTGTCGGACGATGAAGATAGAGCCCACCCTTACTCTGCTGGGTCAATTCCACCTGTTCTGTGGGACCGGCCTTCCGGGGCAGATATCTTTGAGGACGAAGACTCCTCGCTTGCTCTTCTTGCTACCCAATAAAATCCATAGATGGCAGGAACGTGTGTTTAAAGTGGAATCCAAGGTTGGTTGGCCATTTCCCAAGGCCGCACTACGTGAAGGAAAGTCCACTCTCTCAATTTGTGAGCCCCTAGTCTCTGAATGTCGATTCGTTAAAGGGCTCCCGGCCCTTATAAATTCTGACGGGATCGAAGCATCTTTGAGGAACGTGGCCTGGGTCGACCTTGTTGATGTGGCCCTTCCATATGTGAGCCGGACGGGGATAGTTGGTCCTCGCCGGGCACCTGCCCTAGTTGCTCTAGAACCAGAGGAGTGTGACCCTGACTGGATAGGAGATTGCCACTTGGGTAAATACTTTCCATCCGAGTGCTCTATATGCGGAGGTGATCCTAAGAGAAGACCACGCTGTAACTTTCTTTGCTTTGCTTTTTATTTTATCAATTTTTATGCTTCATTGTTTTGTTTTATCTTTCGGCCTATCTTCTAATGAATTCCTTTTGCAGACATGGAAGCGAATGAACGTCGAGCTCAGAGGCAAAGGCTTGCAGAAGTGGCCATCAAGACTCATCAGGCGACGCAGAAATAGGTTTTAGGGAAAATACCTCGTACCGTGGATGCCTCTATTATAGACCATATGACCCTATGCAGTAATCCGCGATGCCTATAGGTGCAAGCTCAAGCCAGGCTGGCGGGGCCCATAGGAGGTTTCAAGATGAGGTACCTGCCAAAGAGCCTCAGGACCTTAAACGACCTTGGATTGAAAAGGAAAAAGACTGCTGGTGGGGCTGGCAAAGGCACCGATCTTCCTGACAAACGACTGTTGATAAGTCGCCCCTACGGGCTCAAGTGACTGCTGAAGAAGGCGCCGAGGAAATGGGGGCACTGCCAACAGGAACACTACCCCATGGTTACAAAGGGAAGGAGGCCGTTTGGCTGGATGCTGAGTTTATCCAAGGCCTTGATATGACGAAGGCGAGCCAGATCAAGAGGCATTTGCCGACGTCATTCCCTTGGGCCGTCTTGCATGGGATTCGTCTCCTGGTGTTCAAATAGTGATTGGTAGGGGGATCACTGCTCGCGTCGTGGTTCAAGACAATGCCTCCACCAAAGATGAGGTCGTGGAGCTTAAGGATCTCTCCAGCCAGTTTGGGATCGCAGCCTCTATGGTAAGTTTTTAGCTTATGTTTGCTTTTTCAACTTTACTTCCCTGCGTACTTATCCTTCTTTCCTCTTTTTTTAGCTGGGAACTCGCATACACAAGGCTACAGAGGCTGTTGGGAAACGTAGGGCCGAACTCAAGAAAGTGACTGTGGCCCTTAGGGCCTCGGAGAAGGCTAGGGTCGCTGCAGAGGCCAAGTATACGGATGCTTTAGCCGAAGTAGATCATATGAAGAAAGCCATGCTTGAGAGCTTTAAGTTGAATGCTGAGCTACAACAGAAAGTGGCCATTCTAAATGTTGAAGCCCAAAATCTGTTGAAGGCCATGCAGGAGGAGATTGCCGGCTTAAAGAAGCAACTTGCTGCTGCTAACAAAGCCGCCCAGGAAGCTGGTCCTACGGCTGTAGCTACCTATACGTGCTCTGATAGACTTTTTGACCATCTGGAGGCGAGCTTTGACCAAGGTTTCAACCATTTTGCTCACTGTCTTTGGGTGTACCATGGTAGGGAGCCAATCATCTTTGAGGAGATGGTCCGGTGGGTCAACATGTCCCAACGAAATCCTGATCTGTTGGCTCTTCACCCGGATATTCCTTATGCTCCGGATCACATTACCTCTATTCAAACTGGGATCCTCCTCTGGTCAATCCTCTGGTCAATCCTGTCAATTTTGCTACTGTGAAGAATCCTCCTTCTGGTACAAGCGCTCAGCCTGGCGACGAGTATATCGACACTCCTCTTGAAGATTTGTAATGATTTGACCTTCATTTGTTCGAACTATCTTGATGCCTTTCTTTTGCCATTTGTTTTGTAATAACTTAGTTTTGTATTCTGCCTCTTGACCTGTGGCCGCTTTTGTGGCTTGTTGAACTTAGTCTGTGGCCATTTTTGGCTCCTTTGATTTATGCACTTGTTTCTTTTTTGATTTTTCACTTGTATCTTGTATGTATTGTGTGAGTGTGGCCCCTTTTGTTTTGGTGAGGTTGAAATAGCTCGGTAAAATAATAGAACCGCTGAACGACACTTGTTTGAAATAATTGATCGAAAATTCCACCTGCGGCCCCTTTGTTTGAAACAAGGCCATTAACGACCTAGGTTGTACTCGCTTGCACTATGTGTGGAAGTTTTGAAAATTCCCATATGCGGCCCTCTAACTTTTTGGCGAGTCTGAGATGGTGGGCTCGTCAAAATTTTAAGGCGGCTTTTTCATTTATCGGCCCCTTTGCCTTTAGTGAGGCGGTGGCGAGCTTGAGCAAAACAAGACTAACCTTACATGATCGGATGAAAAATCCTCCGCCCCTTTGTTCTGGTCAAGGTCTCCAGGGGATTATTCTACCATGTGTTCCGAATAAGACTGACTGTGACCGGTCCTAAGGTAAGCAGCAGGCGTGCTGTCTTAAAAAGATGAAGCCTGACCTGATTGGACAGCTCTCTGGTAGGCTTTTGACCACCGGTGATAGCGTAGTCAATGTAGCCTTGAATTTCGTGCTGATAACTGTTAGGCGTTAATTGCGCCCTTTGAATTTCAAAACTGGATAAGCCGCGTGAAGACGGACAGTCTGATTGTGTTGATCTGGACCGCTTATTCTGCTTGGATCCTCTATAAAAGGTGGGGCTCTCCCTGGTCTTCCTTCAGCACCATTTCCTTACACACCTTCATTTTTTGATAATGGCTTCCGGATCTGGAGAAGGTGGCTTAGTATGAGTATGGGAATCCCGTCCTATGCATGATGTTTCCCCTTTCTTTCTTACTGCCTCTTGTACCGCCAAAGATCATTTCTGGCTACTTTGATGTGGTCAAACTCATGAAGGAGAGGGGATTAAACAAAGACAAAGTTGAAGCTAATGCCTTTGTGTTGTGGGTTTGGCTTCCTGGGTGGTTGGACTTTGTCTCCCTGCCCATATCACCCTTGTTAGGAACATTTTGTTATGTTTTGATGATGGCCATACTAGCTCTTATAGCAAGCCTGAAATAAGTTAGAATTCTATGTATAAGTCTTTACTTAGAGTCTGAAATGTTGTATAAGTTGAGTCAGACAAGTATTGTACTAGTTGGTAGGATGGATAAGTAAGAACAGATATTCTGCAGAGTGAAGCCAATCAAGTACCAGCAGAGAAGCATGAAGACATTATGGTCTGACTTATAACCAAGGAAGTCTGTGATGACCTTGGATAAGTCTAAGTTACATTCCAAGTGATAAAACTTAATGTTTAAATATGGCGTACACTGATCTCACACATATCAATGATCAGTGAAGTACAAAGATTCTCTTGAACCCAACAGAATGAAGGAAACAGTGAATCGGCAAAGTGAACTGAATATCGGCTAAGTAAAGACAAAGCAGTGAAGGAAGATCTCAACTAAAGGACACTGGTGATTGAAGAATCAATTCATGTAGTCTTTGATGAGTCAAACACAAATGGTGAAAGCCTTCAAGAACATGAAGAAGCAGGACCAAGACAAGTCTACATGAATACAACAAGAATAAATTACTATTCTAAATCACAATTTTGGAAATCAAGATGAACCACCAAATCAATACAACAAAAGAGGTACCAACACAAGAGCATGAAGCTGATACACAAGCTGAAGTTGTGGAAGCACCAATTCAAGAACAACTTCAACCAGATCTCAACTGGCAAAGAGATCATCCTGTAGATCAAGTCATTGGAGACATTCGCACAGGAGTCAGAACCAGAAGACAACTGTAGCATATGCTAACATGTTTTCTATCTCAAGTAGAGCCCAAAACAATAGGTGATGTAATCCAAGATGCAGATTAGATTACAGCTATGCAAGAAGAACTAAATGAGTTTGAAAGAAATAAGGTCTGGGAACTTGTTGACAGACCAAACATAGCCGACATCATTAGAACATAATGGGAATTCAGAAACAAGATGGATGAACAAGGAACAGTTGTTAGAAACAAAGAAAGGCTAGTTGCTAAAGGCTACTCACAAGCAGGAGGAATAGATTATGGTGAGACCTTTGCCCCAGTAGCAAGATTGGAAGCAATCAGACTCTTTCTAGCTTTTGCAGCCCACAAAGACTTAAAAGTTTACCAAATGGATGTCAAGAGTGCATATGAATGGACTTTTGGAAGAAGAAGTACATGTGGAACAACCTCCTGGTTTTCAACATAATGGGAAAGAAGATAAGGTGTACAAGCACAAAAAGGCACTGTATGGACTCAAACAGGCACCCAGAGCTTGCTATGAGACACTATCACAATTCTTGTTCAAGAATGGATTCAACAAGGGAACTATATATAAGACTCTTTTCAAATTAGAGGAAGGAACAAGCACCCTATTAGTACAAATCTATGTTGATGACATTATCTTTGGATCAGAGGATGAAAAGTTATGAGAGAAATTTGCAAACCTAATGAAGAACAAATTTCAGATGAGCATGATGGTAGAATTAAATTACTTTCTTGGGCTACAAGTAAAGCAAATGAAAGATGACATTTTCATCAATCAAGCCAAATACACTAAAGACCTAATTCACAAGTATGGTATGGACACAAGTGGCACAGCAGATACACCTATGTGTGCAAGAGTCATTCTTGGAAAAGATGAAGCTGGAACAGATATTGATCAGAAAATGTATAGAGGAATCATTGGATCACTACTATATCTAACTGAAAGCATACCTGACATAGAATTTGTAGTAGGAGTATGTGCAAGATTTCAAGCTCAATCTAAAGAATCACACCTACTAGCAGCCAAAAGAATAATCAAATACTTGAAGAACACCATCAATGTTGGAATTTGGTATCCAAAAGATGGAGGATTCAAATTGATATCATATTCAGACTCTGACTATATTGGATGCAAGATAGATAGAAAAAGCACCTCTGGAACATGTCAAATGGTAGGCAGCAGACTGGTATCATGGTTTAGTAAGAAGAAAAACTCCATATCTACATCAACAGCTGAAGCAGAATATATAGCAGCAGGCAGTTGTTGCGCACAAGTACTGTAGATTAGACAACAGCTAAGGGATTATGGAATGGAGGAGAAGACAATTCCAATTATGTGTGACAACACAAGTGCCAAAGCTATTACTGAAAATCCAGTGTTACACTCAAGAACCAAACATATTGATGTAACACATCATTTCATCAGAGATCATGTTGAGAAAGGAGATGTCATACTAAGATACATACCTACTGAAGATCAATTGGCTGACATCTTCACAAAACCACTCAGTCATGAAAGATTTAGTAAGCTGAAAACTGAGTTAGGAATAATAGAAATTGACTAAAGAGCGGCTAACTGGAGTAATCAGCTAAGTGACTTCACCAGCTGATTAAACCTTTGCTGTTACATGAGATGTAGCAGGTAAGGCACTGGTACTCAGTGAAGTCAACTTCACTGATTGTTAGGAACAATTATATATAGCAGCTCAGTGAAAAAGTCACTACACCGGCTTAGTGACCAGCCAAGTCACTCCACCGAAGAATATATTGGAGTCAACGGCAAATAAAGTGTGAAAAAAATCAACTTTATATACATGGAAAATCAAGAAGTTATGGAGGATTATACTATGGAAGATTACACACGTGGAGATCAATTTATAATCATGGAGGTAACATTATTATCTTTGAATTACAAACGCCTCGATTCCCAGGATCTATCATTACTTACCTCAATCCACTCCCCCACTATACTCAAATACCGCGATTTATATACATAAAATCATGCCATTACATCACAAAATCCTTCCATATTCAACCACGTTCACACTACCAAAGATTATCTTATATAAACCACACTTAGAGGTTTCTCAGAAACCTTACGCTCTCTTGCAAATCATAAACCCTATTTTCTCCTTTTGAAAACTTACATTCAACAATGGCTTCATCCTCTTCAATATCCCCCACAGAATGATTCTTTGAAAAATCGATCATCACTGGATCGTTGTTTAGGCCTGAACATTATCTTTCTTTCTGTGATAATGATGTACAAGCCCAATAATTGGTTGATGGCTGTACAAATCTGGGGTTAATGACCTTCCTAAACCCCCCAATAACTGGAATATGCTATGAGAACCTGATTGCATTTTGGAAAAATGCCAAGTTTATGCCCAGCGCAAAGAAGAGTGATCACGACTGTATAAAAAGTTCAATCTTTGGTAAAGAAGTGGTCATCACACCTGTTCTTCTCAACAGAATCTTACACCTACCCATGATTGGTCCGGAAAATGTAAAGCTTATGTAGATTGACATCAGCAACTTCTGGGCTGAGATAGCCAAAAGTCCCAAAAAGAACAGCAAAACCTACAACCTACCCAGATCAGTACTCAAACTTCCATTTGCTGAGTTTGTACCAGTTATCACCAAGAACATTGAAGGCAGAAAAGGATCGATGGAAAATTTGACCGAGTTACGGGTCAAGTTCATGGCAATTATCTATCAATGTATTCCCTTTGACTGGTCAACATTTGTATTCAACAGGCTGAAAGATCAAATTCAGAAGGAAATTGATCTGACAATTATGTCACCGAACAAGGGTTTGCAGAAGAAAGGTGATTTCTGGGAGAGGAAATCATATGGGTTCCCTCTCCAACACTTGTTTGATACATTGAAAGTGAAACCCATCAATCTGCAGCCTCCACACAAGTCCAAGGTAATATTCACTTACATAAAGGCATCCTTGAAACCCAAACCCTCTACCGGACGAAAAAGGAAAGCACCCGAAAGCAGTAGATCAGGGATAGGAAGACGAACCAGATCCCAAAAGGCACAAGAGGACACTCCTATGCTCAGTACCAGCAATTAGGATAACCCTGTGGTCATCAGTGATGATACAACGGCTAAGGGAGAGAAACAAGAAGAAGTGACATATCTAGAAGAAGGTGAAGAGGGATACCATCTTACCTCATCTGATGAAGAAGAGATTGAAGGTGAAGACGACGCTACTGATAGTGAGGCAGAAAAAGATGAAATAAAGCCAGAGGAATAAAACCATCTTGAAGATGATAAAGAAAAAATGGAGATTTCTAATGATGACCTAACTCTTCCAGAAGTGATTTTCAAGAGCCTCAGCAAAGTTGACAAACAGCCGAGTGAGCCAGCTGATCAAGCTCACTCTGCTGAAATTGCTAACACCCCCACTATTGACAAAGAGGGAACATCATCAGAAGCAATCAAGTCTCCGGCACATAGAATAGGAAGTCAGTTGTTCCAGGGCCAGTCAAGTGCAAGTATCACTCCGCAACCTCTCACTGAACCTGATAATACTGACAAAAAGAAAGTAGAGAAAGAGGAAGAGAAGGAAGAAGACACAGCAAAAAATGAGGATGATGTAGAGAAGGAAGAAGATGAAGATGATGAGGAAGTTGAAGTGGCACCAGAAGAAATTGATCTATAAAGCCTTTTCAATCTAGATATTCAACCTTTAATTGTAGACATGGAAAAGAGGTATCACAGCCGGCAAAACATGAAAGCTACCTTAAGGAGTGATGCAACCTCCTTAAACCACAAAATTGAAGCCCTCATCAGTCACATTAAGGTTCAAGATGAGGTCATGAAGAAACAGGGCAACTTGCTTTGCAACCCGCAACATCTCATCCCCTACCATGTCCAGACCAATCTTGAGTTTCATGTTGACAAGATTGATAACTGTCTCAAACCATTGGTGGATACTTTAAATGCTCACACTCATCAACTTCACCATCTGGATGAGGTTATGGAATATTCTGGTCAGCAACTCGAAACCCTGATAAATGTCACTGAGGCCAACAACAAAATTCTGGAGAAAAGGTATGGTCCTCTCCCTGAGTCTTAAGAAGCAAATGCAACTCTTGAAGCACGTTTTGGTGCTGCCAAAAAGGGGGAAGGAAGCTCAAAGCCTGAGAACTCCATTGGAAAGAAGGCAAGCCCAATAGATAAGGGAAAGGGCATCAAAGGCAAAGGCATCTGAGAATAAGTTGTGTTTGTGATAGCTGCTGAAGGATTTGTTCGCAAGGAGTAGTGAAAGAGACTGAGTCACTGAAGCTGTTGAATCCAGGGAGTGATAGTCTTGAAGATTGTGATGCTTGTCTAGTCAAGGAAAATCAGGCTATTGTATCTGTGAAAACAATAGTGAAATTCCTCCAATCATCACAGGAGAAGAGTGGATTAAGGGATTACACCACACTGAACCACTATAAACCCGTGTGTCAATTTACTTTCAGTAATTTACCTTACTGTATTTATTTAATTGCTTATATTATATCATATATCTGTGATTGCATAATCTACTTTGAAACAACATATTAAGAAGGGACTTATCCACTGCCCAAAAGCTTTTAAATACAAGAAAAGTTTTTGAAGCTCCATTATAGTCATTCACCCCCCCCTCTGACTATAGTTTTACCCTTCTCTGGGACCAACACCCTTCAATCTTACGGTGGTGAGGGAATTGTACTCAGTTCTGTCTGAGTTTTCTGCTGAGGAAGTCGTTAGCTCTGTCCCCCTGCAGGGTGTTACTGTCAGTTTTACCCCCGAGGCCATAAATGCGTATCTTCATATTCCTACTGTCCGCCCCTCTACTCACTATGAGGTTTCTTGGAATCATGATGATGAGGAAAGTAGGCAGGTTCGCTTGTGGCGCGCAATGCACGAACTTTTCCCAATCGGTAGCGGCCTCGATCACTCGGCCCCACGTCTGAATTGTCTCGCAGTAGAGAATGGAAAAGGTTCATCAACTCACGAACTCTTCCGTCTGAGGATTTTGAGGTCGTTTCTGAGGCCGAAGGCTTGCTTCTTCATGCTATTCGTAACCTCTAAGTGGATATTGACTGGGGAATCCTGATTCGACGTGAGGCGGTTAAGTTTGCCATGGAAATGGATCCTAATCGCCGCATTCCTTTTGGGTCGCTGATTTCTCATCTGTGTACCGACTCATCCGTTGGATCGCTATGTATTTGTTTGAAATAATTTTGAAGAAAATTTCCCTAGCGGCCCTCTTGTTCTTGGCTGAACCGGCGAAATTATAAGATCGTAGGTTTACCAAGAACATAATGGTTGTAGTCCTTTATTGTAAGCTAATATGGCAATTTCATTCGATATGCTTTTCAAAATATACTCGTCTTTGCATAAAGTAGATGCGGCTTCCATGTAATATCTTTTCAAATTATCTGCATGCCAAGGCATATCGTACTCGCGGCCCCGATTATCACTTAAAACATAAATCTCTTTCTTGATTATCCGTGTGACCCGTAAAGGGCCTTCCCAGTTTTCAGATAATTTGCCTTTGGCGGCTTTATGACCAGTGGCCTGCCTTTTGCGCAAAACATAGTCTCCCACTGTGGAGTGATGATCGCGAATATGTTTGTCGTGGTGTCGTTTGGCTGCTTGTTTGCAGTTCAGCAGACGACCGTATGAGTTGATTCGCATTTCTTCTGCTAGGTCGAGGTCGAGCTGCCTGGTCAGCGGATTGTCTGTTTTGCTAAAATGCACGACCCTTAGGCTTGGTAGGGCAATTTCTACCGGGGCTATAGCCTCCGACCCATAGGTCTGAGCGAAAGGAGTTTCCCCCATAGTTGTCTTTCTTGACGTTCTGAGGGCCCACAAAGCCGCCGGCTAATGATCCGTCCATTTTCTGGCCTTCTCGTCTAAACTCTTTTTCAGCACGTTGAGTACCTGCTTGTTGGCATTCTTGGCTTGGCCATTTCCCTACAGGTAACATACTAATGACTGCCAATGTTTGATGTTATTCTCCTTGCACAACGTGTCGAACTCCTAGTGGAATTGCGGCCCGTGATCTGATACTATTACTTTAGGGATGCCAAATCTGGTCCACACTTGATCAAGCAAGAAATATGTTATATCTTTAGTGTTGATTTTGACCAAGGCTTTGGCCTCAATCCATTTGGTGAAGTAATCAAAGTGACTACCATGTACTCGCATCCCGAGCGGCCTCTTTTGAGTGGTCCGATGAGGTCGATAGCCCACATGTCAAATGGCCAGACTGCGATGACGATGCTTTGCTCGTCTGATGGTAGCCTCGGAATGTCCGCAAACTTTTGGCATTTGTCTCACTTTCTGGCATACCTTTGGGCATCCTCTGCGAGCTTGGGCCAGTAATATCCGGCCAATAAAACATTCTGAGCGAGTGTGCGGCTAGCTGGATGGCCACCACATATCCCCTCGTGTAGCTCCATAAGTATTCCCTCGACCTCCTCTGGTCGCACGCATCGCGACAAATGTTTGGAAAAAGATTTTCGGTATAAAACCTTGTCCAGAATGGTGTATCTGGCAGCCCTTCTAACTAAAGCTCTAGCCTCCTTGAGGTCGGTCGGGTGGGTTCCTAATTCGATGCACACCTTTATTTCATCGATCCAGAATGGATTGGCAGGTTGAAAGTCCATGACCTCCACTCGGTCGATGGCGGGCCCCGGCAGATGTTCCACAATGACCGCTGGGTTGCTAACTTCGTCGTCGCTAGTTAGTTTAGACACGTAGTCTGCTCTGTGATTATCCTCTCAACGGATATTGGTGAACCTACAATATTTGAAGCTCCCCTTGAGTTTTTTGACGAGATCGATATATCTCTATAATATTTCGCAGTGAATCCCGAATGACCCTGTTACTTGGTTGACCATTAACTGGGAATCACAGAATACTTCGACATTTTCGACTTTCATGGCCCGGGCAAGCTCAAGTCCTGCGATGACTGCTTCGTATTCCGCTTGGTTATTTGATGCTGTGAAATCAAATCTCAAAGCTTTTTCAATTTCTTCTGAGGTGCCTGGTTCCAACAAGATGATCCTGGCCCCGCAAACCCTTGTGACTAATGGCACCATCGACATAAAGCTGCCAACAGTGACTTGGCATCTGGGGCTCGTCCTCTATGGTCGCTATTATGTCATCTCTTGATTTTGACGTGGACCGCTCCGGCTCTTCTTCATTAAAGCTTGTCTCTGCTATGAAGTCGGGTAAGGCCTGAGCTTTGATAGCTTTCTGAGGCTCGTACCGGATGTCAAATTCAAGGAGTTTGATTGCCCATCGTAACAAGTGGCCAGATAGGTCTGGCTTGTGGAGGACTTGGCGCTGCGGAGCATCCGATAGCACTATGATGGTATGCGATGAAAAGTAAGCCCTTAATTTTCGGGCGGCTATGACAACACAGTAGGCTAATTTTTCAATATTAAAATAGTGACTCTCTACTGTACTGAGAGCCTTAGAGACATAATAGATGGGCTTTTGAAGGGTGCCGTCCTCTTGGATAAGTGCGGCGGCTATAGCCTGATCTGAGGCCGCTAAATACAGAAACAAGACATATCCAACCGTAGGACTGATCAGCAATGGCGGGCCCGAGAGGTAAGCTTTGAGCTCTTTAAAGGCCTGCGAGCATTCCCCTGTCCATACGAAGGTTTTTCTCCCCTTGAGGACTTTAAAGAAAGTCAGGCTTTTCTCTGCAGATTTTGAGATGAATCTTCCTAGAGCTATTATCCTTCCATTCAGCCTCTGTTCCTCTTTGATTGTTGTTGGTTCGCTCATGTTGATAAGAGCCTCTATCTTTTCAGGGTTTGCTTCAATCCCCCTTTGGCTTACCATGAAGCCCAAAAACTTTCCAGCCTGATCCCCGAAAGTGCATTTGGCAGGGTTTAACTTCATCTTGTGCTTTCTCACGTTCATAAAGGTCTCGCGGATGTCCACCAGGTGGTCCTGGTGACTTGATTTCATGACCAGATCATCAATGTAGGCCTATATGTTTTTGCCTATTTGTGAGCTAAAAACTCTGTTTACCATCCTTTGATATGTTGAGCCGCATTCTTTAGACCAAATGGCATCATCTCATAGTAATAGAGTCCACTGGCGGCCCTGAAGGCGGTCAGCTCTTTATCGTCGTCTGTGATTGATGTGATCAGTCAAGTGAAATTAAAATACTTGATCACCATAAATCAATACTAGCAAGAGGACTAGGTCAATTGTAGTATAGCTATAGAGAATCAAGGTCGATCCCTCAGGGAACCAATTAGGGGTCATTTTATAAATAATTAATTAAGCATGTCAAACACATAAAAACGGTCTATGACCAACAAAGGACACGAAAAGATAAATTGACACGACTCGACACAAAACAAATAAATACAACATAATTAACCTCCCCAAATATTATGTTATCGTTTGGAACTAGAGCTTCTATATAATTAAACTAGACTCACTAACTACTAACCCGATTCGTATCTCTTTTGTATTGGCTATGGGAGTCATACCCTAAACTAGATCTAGCTCCGGGCAGGCCATCTAGATCACTATGCTACATTACGTGACTTCGATTTTTAGGCCTCCATCTCATATAACTTGCACGCTTACAAAACTAGGGATGCCGATATTAACCGTATTCCTCACCTAGGCAACATTCCTGTGGTTAGGCGTACTTCCTAAGCGATCGAATCAGTCTCTGTCCCATTAACACTAACTTTTTAGGTATCATGTTAATCTATGATTTACGTATAATTAGGCGCGCGCAATTCCGTAATATAACACAGATCTAGATCTCGCTGAAAGTCCCGGAAGATCAATTCATGAGCCGTCCTAGGAGTATTATATTGGTATTTCCTAACAACACGTTTTAATTAAAACAGATGAGCAACGTAGCCATAGCCATACCTACTAAAATAAGAAATTCTAAATGGACAATCACACCATAAAGACGGGGTTAGACTGACTCGGCGAACAACTAAATCTTAGCGTTTCTCTATACGTAACGGATAAAATAGAAATTCATAAAGCAATTATATATATCTACTAGAAACACGATTGTTGATCAAAATAAAGTCATACATAGATCACAAGACATAGGCATGGGCGTGTGGATCCTTATAGATGAGGAATCCCCACTGCCTCACGTCTTAATCCTAGATCTACATCATTTAACTAAGAACTAACAATCTCAAACGATAAACAATAGTAGGGGACTTAATTAAAAAGAACTAAGAGAAAATAAATACAAGAACTTACATTATTGCAGCACTTGTATAAAAGACACTCTGAGAAAAACTGAGAAGTTTATAATAATTTGAAAGAAGTGTCTGAGGTGTGTAAGGTGTGTTTTTGCTAATGAACTAGTACAAGTATATATAGGAGTAAAAATTCGCATGGGATAAGCCTGAACCGATCTAAAATAGGTTTCCTAAATCCAAATGAAGTCTGAAAATGCGTTAGGATAATTCCAAGCTAATCCGGATAAGAACAGGAGCTCGCCCCCAGAGAACAGGGGACTCGCTGCCAGCGAGTCCTCCAAAATTGGATTGGCTCGCTGGCTCTTTGTATTCCGTACTCCTCTTCTCGTTCCGCTTCGATATTTATCCTCAATTTAATCCGATTCCACTTCGAATTGCCTTGAAATTTATCTTCTTCTTTGGTAGAAAATCTCCAATTTATCTCTATCTACAAAATAAACATTTATTGCATAGTAAATTGTATTTAAATGATAAAAAAAGGATAAATACCAATTTATATTCTATAAATCACATAACATTAAATAATCAATATACACATGTGTTTTAACATAAAATATATATTATTAGGCTCGATTTAAGGATAATGTTGATGACTTTTACGGGTATATTTTGACCGTCATCAGTCTGCCATCTTGAACTGATGATAGCCTGAATAGGCGTCCAGAAAACTCAGCATCTTAAAACCCGCGATCCCATCCACCATTTTATCAATTCATGGCAGTGCATAGGGGTCCTTGGGACAGGCTTTGTTTATATCGGTGAAGTCTACACACATCCGCCACTTTCCGTTGTGTTTTTTCACCATCACAACGTTAGCTAACCAAGTTGGGTACTGGAGCTCCTTGATTATTCTAGCTATCATAAGCTTTTTGACCTCACCTTTTAGCGACTTCCTTTTCTGTAGAGAATTGGCGCGCTCTTTGTTGGATCGGCCTGAAGTTGGGGTCGACGCTTAAGTAGTGTAGTGCGACCTCCGGCTCCATGCCCCTCATGTCTATTACCTCCCAGGAGAAGGCGTCCATGTTTTCTTTCAAGAGCTCAATTAGCTCTTTTCTTTCCTTTCCAGTTGTCTGCGATCCGATTTTTATTTTTTGATCGGGATATTTTTCGTTTATAACAACCTCAACCAGCTCATCCTCTGCTGTGAAATCCTGTTGATCGCGGACTTGCAGTGTTTCTACCTCCACATTTTTGTCCAGGACTTCTTTTACGATGGCGGTCTGGTCGGCGGCCGTATTGAACTCCTTTACTCTGGGTCGCTTGGAATCGGCCCTGTTCTTTGTCATATACTCGAGAAAAAATCCGGGCCGGCTGGTGGCGACCTCGATTTCATTTCCCACATGGAACTTTACCCGTTGGTGTGGGACAGATACCACCATTTCGAATTTCTTCATGGCCCGAATCCTCAAAATCATGTTGTAGTAAGAGGGGAGGTCAATGACCAAGAAAGTAATTACCTCGGTTCGGTAGGTCTCATAGTCGCCCAGAGTGATGTTGAGGTCGATTGTGCCTTTGAACCGCACTGTATCATTGGTGAAGCTCTCGAACACTCTGAGGTAAGGTTTCAGCTTGGCCTCCCCAAACCCAATTTGCTTGAGGCAGTCAAAATAGATGACGTCGCGGCCAGCTCCGGTGTCGACCATCACCCTGTTGACGCCATGCTGATCGTTTACTCCGACTTTGAGAATGATGGGTATCTCCATAGGACCTTCTACCGTTGTGGGTTCACTTTTTGTGAACATAATTCCTTTTTCAGTTTCCCCCAACACTATCCATATTTTAAAACCGTGCATGTTGATCAAGTGTATGTGTGATTTTAGTTAGCTGTTGCTGGGGAGATTCCCATGGATAACTTGAACCTCCTTCTGATAAACGTGAGGTTAGCGCCCTTGGTGGGTGCCGGTGTTTCCATCGCGCTTATACTTAGCCGCAGGTACCTCTTGGATTAATCTCTCTATTTCCCTTCTTAGAGTGAAACATTCATCAGTAATATGCCCATGATCTTTATGGTAGTCCCAGTACTTTGACTTATCACGACCTTCGGGGTCGCCTCTCATAGGCCTAGGTCTCTCAAAATGTTCGTTTTAGGAACATTTTATTATGTTTTGATGATGGCCATACTAGCTGTTATAGCAAGCCTGAAATAAGTGAGAAGTCCCTGTATAAGTCTTTACTTAGAGTCTGACATGTTGTATAAGTTGAGTCAGACAAGTATTGTACTAGTTGGTAAGACGGCTAAGTAAGAACAGATATTCGGCAGAGTGAAGCCAGTCAAGTACCAGTGGAGAAGTAATGAAGACATTATGGTCTGACTTATAACCAAGGAAGTCTGTGATGACCTTGGATAAGTCTAAGTTACATTCCAAGTGATGAAACTTAATGTTTAAATATGGTGTACATTGATCTCACACATATCAAGGATCAGTGAAGTACAATGATTCTCCTGAACATAAAAGAATGGAGGAAACAGTGAATCGGCAAAGTGAACTGACTATTGGCTGAGTAAAGAAAAAGCAGTGAAGGAAGATCCAAACGGAAAAGTCAGACAGTCACTTAACTATTCAGAGAACGGCCAAGTAAACCTTACTTGATCAGATTTTGAAGTATAAAGAAGATACAGAGGATCAAGCATTAAATGCACTATCAATTGAGGATCAATCAAGGAAGGATTTTCTGATAAACATTTGAAGAAAAATCCGATCACTGAAATCAAGAAGAATATAATTAAGGGGGAATCAAGAATAAAATCAGGGATTATTCCCCTCATTAAAATAGCCAATGGACGGAAATTCAAATCAAGGATTATCAAGGCTATAAATAGAAGGCAATGACAGACAGGAACATATACAAGAGAACGATTAAGTTTGATAATTTACAAGAAGAAAGTCTGTCAAAGTGATAAGCCTTCATCTGTGCTAAAAGGAAATATCTAGAGATCAACTCAGGAATCAGAACATCATTTACAAATCAAGCTCTAAGATTGATCAACAAGTCTGTGGATTTAATTCACATCAACTGAGGCAATTGAATCAGAGGAATCTAAGAAGGAGTTGCAACCTTTGTGATAGCTGCTGAAAGATTTGTTCTCAAGGAGCAGTGATAGAGACTGAGTCACTGAAGCTTTTAAAGCCAGGGAGTGATAGTCTTGAAGATTGTGAAGCTTGTGTAGTCAAGGACAATCATACTATTGTATATGTGAAAACAATAGTGAATTCCTCCAATCATCACAAGAGAAGAGTGGATTAAGGGATTACACCACCCTGAACCACTATAAACCTTTGTTCCTATTTACTTTCAGCAATTTACTTTTCAGCACTTTGCTCAACTGCATAATATATATCTGTGGGTGCATAATCTACTTTGAAACAATGTTTTAAGAAGGGACTTATCCGCTTCCCAAAAGCTTTTAAATATAAGAAAAGTTTTTGAAACTCCACTATAGTCATTCACCCCCCTCTGACTATAGCTTTACCCTTCTCTTGGACCAACAGTTCACGAATCTCGAGGATTATCTGGGATGCCTTTGTATTGAGCGGCACGAAATCACTTCCACTGAATTTGTACGGCTTTTTGGTATCACGATCATGGTTTGCATCCCTACCCTTCTCCTTCTTGCTATTGTCCCTGCGATCCTCTTTCTGCGAAGGTTGTTCTGGTATAGACTTTGATATCCCAGAAGACGGCGCTTCGCTCACTCCTATCATCCTATCCCTCTCGAGCATTTCCCTGAGGCCTGATTTAGGTGGCCGCAGGTTGAACTCCATCTTCATCGGACCTTTAGCAATTCCGGCGAGGAAGCAGGTTATGATGGCATCGTCGGGGATGTTTCTCGTTTGGTCATATACCCTAATAAACCGCTCATAGTAATCTTTCGCTGAATCATTTTCTCCCATTGGGACGTCATAAATATCCTCAATGGTCTTCTTTGGTCTGCTCGTCGATTCAAATTCCCACATGAATTTCTTCGATAAATCCTCCCAACTTTCAACTTAACCCCATGGAAGGCCACGGACCAAAGAGGCGGCCCTGTCTTGCATGCTACCGACTAGTGCGATGCACCAGCCGGACCTATTCTGAGTCGATAATGTAATGCGACCTTGAAATTACGTGAGCCAATCATTCGGGCAAGAATTCCCATTATAATAATTTTTACTTGGGTCGCTGACCTTTTCCTTGCTGGTGGGCAACATTTCGGTGATTTTCTTTACGAGTACGTCGATCCCAGATATCGGGGTGGCTTGTTCAGCGGGCCTCGACATTTTTAGCTCTGCAATTTCTTTCCTCATGACCTCCATTTGCTAGGCCATATGGGGATCGAATCTTGGCTTGGACGGGGGTTAAGCATCAGTTCGTTCAGCTCTGTGCTCTGAGCTTGTTGGTCCCTTGAAAAGGCTTTGCTTAAGTTTAGAGGGGGAGGGGGGTGAATAAACTTAACACTTAAAACTTTTGGAGTTAACAAACTCAGCAAGTTCAGTGGTCTGGCCGATCGCTCGATAGTCCTAGCGACCACTCGAGAGTCTATTGACATTTCGATGGTCTGGCGACCGCTGATTTAACTGAATTTGTTGCAGCGGAATATATTCAAGTTAAGCCTTATTACTTGTTGTTAAAATATGACACCAAGTATTAGATACTCTGTAGTGAAAGTGTGTGATTCAGTTGCTAGTTTTAGTAGGTTGATGTGTTAAATATACCAAATGCAGAATGTAAATGGATAAAGTGAATATGCAATTTTTATAGTGGTTCCAGGTGGTGTAATCCTGTCAGTCCACTCTTCTCCTGTGATGTTGGAGGTAATGCACTAGATATCTTTGAGGTTGCAATTACAAAAATCCCTAAGTTGTATGTTCTTCACCAATAACTATGGCTTCACAAACTGAACACTTGGAACAGGTAGGATTGCTGCTCCAAAGTCTTCCACTGGTCCTTGAAGGGTAGGATTGCCTCTTCACCAGCTCCACCACAAACAACATTTCTTGACACCTAAGTGCTTCTCGGTATTCAATAGGTTTCTTATAAAAAGAAAGTTTGAATCAAGTAAATGATTCAAATATCAGCAGCTTGATCAGGATGAAATGATCAGCATCTTGATGTCTTCAAGTGTGTGAACTGATGTAGCTAGATAGCAGGTTACACTTGAAGAATTTAATTGATCAGTAGCTTTAAGTTCAGTAATATCAGCAGGGTGATTTCTTGAAAAGAATCTGATAGCTCAAGACCGATTGTTGTTTTCTTCAAAATTCATCACTTGTTTCTGTATCAGGGGTCTTCTCTTTATAGGTGAAAATCCTTGTGACTTATGTTTGAAATTCAAACATAGCCGTTTCAGATACGTCCTTATTCTGACTTGCTTTCTGTCCCTATACATAGTACTGACATTGTCAGACTGCTTTTTGACAGTTACCAGTCTGTTCACCCTTTGACTTGTGTTCATTGGTTAATCCTTTGAATCTTCCCAATATTCGTTTAATCTTAGCCATTGATTTGTTGACAATATCAAGGCTTGTGATCCATCCTTATCTTTGTAATCTTCCAATATAACCTTTGAATAATTCGACACTTACACTCAGCAGATTCCTGTGAACATGAGTGTGCGGAGGCACATGTCAGTCAGTTGCCTTGAGTCTGCTGTATTTTTACAACACTTCCGCTGACTTCTTTTAATCTAACTTTTTATTGTTAAGTTAGAGTTCACCATTTAAATCATAACTAAGTTCCGGTCTTTACTTAACATATGGAACTTAGATCTTGTACACAAGGTATATGTAATTAGTTTAGGTCATCACAGACTTCCCTAAATTCTGAATCCATATCCTTGACTTTAAATACTCAGTTTGATCCCTTAGCCTTCAATAACTGAGTTTGAGCCCTCAGTCTTCAGTCTTCAGCAGATTCCTAAACTAGTCTACTCGACTCGGTACCTTCTCGACTCAGACAGTCTGTGATGAAAGTCAATGACCTTTTACCAGTGCTTGTTTGATCAAACCTATACAAAGATCAAACTCTAATGAACCTATACATTTGATCTAGACATCTTTTTTTCTTTGCTCTATAACAGCTAGTCTGGCATTAATCACTAAAACTTAAAATAAGTCCAACAATTTCCCCCTTTTTAGTGATGATGCCAATACCCTCCTTACAGCAAAGCAAAAAGATAAAAACAACAATAGAATTGTTCAGTCATTTCTCATTATAATCAAATTTGTTCAAACATTATTACAAGCTAGAATAGAGTATGTAAGTATGCTAAACTAATCTCTATATTTGTCTTGCTCCTTCTTCTCATAGAATTCTTTGATTTCTCTGAAAATAACTTGCATCCATTGATTTTCAATTGGAGAGAAGTCAACTGACGGACGTTTTCTAGGCTATACAATCCTTACTGGCAGTGTACCGGGTCAAATTGTAGTGCTAGTCTGGTGAGTCAGGTCGTATCCTCAGGGAAATGAAGATCTAATTCAAAGTGTGGTTAAACACCAAGAAGCTATTATTAACTCGATCTAAGTCGCAGTTTTTACCATTTTCCTCGGGTTAGATAGTTAGATTAGTTAGATTGTTAGTAAAGCGAAGAATAAATATATAAATATAAAAATAGATAATATATATATTTTGGATCTTGCCAAGAATACTTTCTCGAATCAATATCTTTTGTATTGAAATTGAATGAGATGATCTTTTCCTTGATGCAAGGAGGTCAATTATGTATGAACCGTGTACTCCTAAGCTAGACAACTCCTCCTTACATGGCGTATGAAATTGTCATATGTCTAGTCCTCATCCCAATGTCATCTTAAGCATGGGTCACTCCCGTTTTGTCATACGGCCAGTTTTAAGATATCAATTAAACAGGTGATTTAACGTAATAATATCGTGAGCACAATTTTAATAAGATTTATCTCTCCCAAGATAAATCTTCCCCCGGGTAGGAAATCGGATTCCGTTGTCACATTTTCACTCGGCCAATTTTACCCTCCGGTCTTTCTATTACGATCTCGTATTCTAATCGCGAGTTGTCAATTCATTAGATTACGTTTCTAGTAAAAATCGAGTGGCTAATTCAATTTTTACTTTCATTAAGTGCAAATAGAAAGAGATTCATTATAATTGGTTTTAATCATTATTACCAGAGTCGATCATTCATTTTACCAAAAAGATTAACTAATTCAGATTCATATCTTGGCTAGATATATTTTTAGCTTAACATAATTAACATATATAATATATAAATAGAAATAGAAATAGTAAACATAATAATATTAGAATATATTACCGATTACAACTGCTGAATCGGGGTCGTTTGCACCGGATGTAGTATAACAAAGCTTCGATTTTAACAATCTTCGATAATTATTCCGCCATTACAACGGTACTATAACTACTTTATTTATATATATAAAAACATATATATACATACATAGACATATGTATATATAAGGGCCCAAAATGATGAAAACAAGAAAAGAGAAGAAAGGAGATGGAAGAAGAGGGGAAATGGAAGAAATGGGGAGGAGATGAGAAGAGAGGGGCGAAGGAAAGGGGAGAAGAAGGGGCAAAGAAGGGGCAAAGGTTCTGATGAAATGGGGGCCTATTTATAGATAAAATTGGACAGGCCGGATCGATCCGGGAAAGGGCCGGATCGATCCTGGAACAATAAAAAATATTATCCCAGGCTTATCCTCTGCAAAACCAGGTGCAAAATCATCATTATGTCGATTTTCAGTTAAGCCGGATCGATCCGGGAAAAAGCCGGATCGATCCGGGATCTAAACATCCGATTTGAGCTGAAACTTGAAAAATTCATATCTTGAGTTGTAGACCTCCGATTGACGTGATTCAAAATGCGTTGGAAATATCTTTCAAATATCTACAACTTTAATGAAGGACTCTTCTTTAGAAAATGCCTTTTTGATGGGCCATTTGTTCGTCGAAGATATAATTCGATAATAGCATTACGAAACGTTGATCCACTTGAACTTTTAAGCTTGTGACACATTCTTACACCCTTCAAAAGATATGTTTTAACTTCAAAAAGTGTCTTCACTCGGGGTTTTGGTTTACCTAAAAATCTGCAACAAAGCACCAAAATACCAAGCGTAAATCCGACACGACATTCCGGTTACTAAACCGGTACAAAATTTATAAAAACATAATAAAAACATGATAATTTATATAATAATTACTACTTATATATTTTGATAAAACTAAGTAATTATGACTTGATTTGATACAAAAATGCTCAAAGTGTTATCAATATTAGGGTAAAATGTCATAATAATGATTGACAATTTGTTTCTTATCACAACTCCCCACTTAGCTTTTGGTCGTCCTCGAGCAAAACAAGCGATAAAAAAAATGAATGAGAGATAAATTAATGAAGATATAAGATATAAGGGACAACCAGATGCTGCAACCATTAGAATTACAACCAGGCGTTAACCTCAATATAAATGTATAACAGAGTGTGTGTGTGACAAGCCTTTTCAATTTCCACTATCCTCTCTTGAATAATTCAAGCAAACACACAAATATCCATTCAGACAGTCCTAATGACTTTCCTAGGTATAGGCAGGAACAGTTCCAGACAAAGTTCTCCCGTGTACTTATTAGAATAATCCCTAAAGCATATCATTCAGTTTATACTGGGGATAGTCAGAAGATAACTAAGTTTTCAACCATATTTCCATATTGTCATTTTTTTTCTTTTTTAATTTTCACATTTGTAGCATATGCCCTCATTCCCAGCAATAAGACGTTTCGTGATAACACCCTAGCTGGACTACTATCATCAGGCAGTCGGGAGCTTTTAAACCTCATAGTGATATAGGACGTTTCGTGATAACGCCCTACCGCACTCAAATCATTAGTAGCTACATCCGACATATAAATAATTCATCTTTCTTTTCATTCCATTTTCCCAATAAACTTAACTTATATCCTTTCTATCACATTCAAACCTTCAGATATTCACAGTACATGTTCAAAAGTTAGGTACTAAGTTACTGCTATTCTCTCTAGAATAAACCACTAGGATACTGAATGGATACAGTTTAAAATTTTGCTTCAATATCAAAGGCTTTACGTGAAGGAATTCATGTTACACAAATATATTTGGAATTACAATGCACTTACGGTTCACGTTGGTTATCCACATCCAAAATGATCATTATATCTTCAAATCCATGAAATGTATACCTTATACAATTTATTTTAATCAACTAAATAATGCTCGAAAAAAAATCGAAAACTAAGGAATTTATTGATACAAAATAAACATTAATTCCATTGCTAGACCAACGACTCCACTCCCCACTTACGAACTTACATTGTCCTCAATGTAAAGTGAGTGTAAATAAGTTGTTGGGAAACCAATGGTGCACTAAAACAAGTCAAAACAAATACTCGGATGATATTAAAGGGTGGGTGGGTGGGTTAAAGTTATGACCGTTGTGTGTGCAAATAAAATAAAAGTGTGTGGAGTGTGACAGTGTAATGCAAAAGGGTAGATAAACACACCACATAAACTTTTATTGATTTAAAACTTACAATATTCCACAGTAGTTGAACTAATACATGTCACACATTATTTTTGAAATTTAAACAGACTAGATCATGATATGAAATGTGTGACAAAGTATTAACTCTGAGTCTTTTATACCCAGATCCTCAAGGGTTATTTCAAATCGTTCGAACAACCTAAGTCCAAGAAATGACGCATTTGAATTTTTCTCTTTTTTCTCCATCGGGATTTTCGGATAACCACCTAATCATTCCCTTTTTTAATGACATTCAAACATTCATCCTAAGACTTGGTGAAACAAAATGAAAATCAATCTGAAGTATTGGCAAAGTATCATCCAAAGTATGAGTAATTATTATATTTAACATTTTTACTGGCTGCCTCCGGTAGCGCTTTTTTAGTTAACGTCGTTTGCTCGACAAACTTAAGCAACTAATATAATATACTAAACTAAATGGGATACTTCTAACAATTACTCACCAAAGCATGTAACAATTAAGCACACGAATCAACTAGAAATAAATGCTTAATGAGTAAATAGGAAGGATAGTACCCGTGATTTCACTATATTTATAGTCTATAGCTAGACTTTTCCTTGCTTCAGTTTTTAATGCACAGGTGGTGGGTCATCCTCATGCACCGCATCCGTCTTTAATACCGGTCTCCAACATAGAGCAGACAATTTCCACCAATCCAAGCGATTCTTGACCTTTTCCTTTGATTTTCTAGCTTTGGGTTTGCGAGCTTTCACATTATTGCTGAAGTCATCTTCTTCAATTACTGCGTGTTAGTACGATCCACAAGAAAGGACACAAAGGGTCCACACAAGAACAAGATTCTAGTGTAGTGCATGGATATTTCAATGAATTGTAAATGTTAAAGACAACGCGCTCATCATTAATTCCCAAACTAAGCTCTCCCTTATAAACATCGATGAAAGGGCTATTAATTGTTAAGTGCCGAAAAGTGTCAAGAAAATGTGCATACTTCTTATCCAACTTCATCTCTTTGATTTCCTTTTTCGGGGAATGGGGGAGTAATTCAAGATCAATTAAAGTAGGGTTAGAATGTATACCTCCCTTATCCTTGTCGTTAAACGAAGATGGTAAAGCTTCCTGGAATGATTGTGCCTTTTGAGGACACTGTGTGTCATCATTCTGTACCTTTTTCTTCAAAATATGCACTGAATATGGTGCTGCCCTATCAGATTGAATCGAGGTGAATTTGGGTTGAGCCGGATAAGGTTCGGTTTGAATTGGCCTTTCCAAACTTGATTCATTCTCAACATGATCATTGGTCAAGGTCCTACTCATTCTTGGATTTTTCAATATTCTAGGAACCTTGACCCATTCCTCATTCTCACTTTCAGGTTCAATATATCTGTTTTGTCTTAGGAAATCTTCAATAATGTCCTCTTCCTCTTTAGATTCCATGTTTTTCTCATATTTACCATCTAAATCATTCTCTACTTCATTAATTCCGATGTTTTCTAATCCATTACTTCCACAGATCCTTCCACTTTTACTAATAACAGCATTTACCCCACTCGGATCTCTTTCAAAGATTACTTGGTAGTCCTCCTGGGGGTCTACTGTTTTTACGTTCTCCCTCTCTACTCAAATGATATTCCATATTCCTTATTGAAGCTTCTATAGTTCTTATTTTGGTATCATGTCCACTCATAGATGTTTTCAACGTACTCATATCCTTAGTGACTGTACCTATAGAAGTCATCATGGTTTCCATATTTTGAGCTTGAGTTGACATCATACCCATCAGATTTTTGATTAATTTCTCCCATTTATCAACTCCTTCAGGTTGAGTTGAACTTTGGGTGACTGGTATGCTTTGAGTGGTATGTTGTGGATACGGTCTAGGTAATGATTGTAGGTTCTGATTCGAGGTATCTCCTTGAAAAACTTGATTATTATATGGATTTTCGTATTGAATCGGATACGGGTTGTCCTTGCTTACTAGGGTTTCAGCACCAACGAAAAGTAGGGTGATCTCTTCTAATAGCATTAAAAGAGTTTGAATATGCATCGTTCAAATTCCTATGCTGTTGCAAAAAACTCACCTTTTCCCTTGAATATCCTTTTGGTTCTTCCATCCCTAATGACACATTATCATGACTTGAGTATTCATTTGGTAAGATATTTTCTGAGTTTATAGTTTTACTAGCTAATAAGCCGTCAAATTTTCTACTCAAATTCTCCAAGTGTGCTAGGACTTCCGTATTTGATGTACATTCTCCTGCAAATGCTACTTTTCTTGTGCTAGAACCGGTTTCCCACATTCGATTGTTTTTGGAAATCTTTTCTATAGCATCGTAAACTATTTGGGCTTCACTCATCATTAACGAACCACCACATGCATGATCTACATCTGCACGTAAGTTTTTCCTTAATTTACGACATAAAAGTTGGATTTGCATTTCTAAGGAATAGTCATGATCGGGACAAGCTCTTAGTAGCTTTTTAAATCTTTCCCACGCATTCCCAAACGTTTCTTCAGATCCTTGTCTAAAGTTAGCAATTTCGACAATTAATCCCAATTTTCTACCAGGAGTAAAATACTGCTTTAAGAACTCGGTTTGAATATCCTCCCAACTAGTCAATGAATGATGTGGAAGTGACAGAAACCAATCTCGTGCTCTTCCTTTTAAAGAAAAAGGAAACATAGACATCCTCGTTAATTCCCGATGAGCACCATGATTTTTGGCTGTATTACACAATTCTTCGAAAAGATAGAGGTGATGATGTGGATCCTCATCATCTTCTCCTGAAAATTGGGCTCTTGTGTCAATTAAACCAAAAAGATGAGATATTATCTCAAAATTATTTGCTCCTTTATTGGGTAAAAGAATTGGATTATTAATCTGGTTCCTTCTTACGGTCTGATCACATATAGGTCTCGGGTTAGGCTGGTTCTGATTATTCTTATTCCGATTCTGATTATTTCTATTATTCTGATTCTGGTTATTAGGTTGAGGTAAATTCTGATTAAGGTTTTGGCCATGCCCTTGAGCATGAGCAATCCCTTGTTCAGGTGTTTCACCAACGGTTTCGACCATTTTCGTAACTCGATTTGACAATTCTTGTGGAATAGAAAATATCGAATAGAAAATAACACGAAATCGATAAAAAAAAACCACATTTTTTTTCTCGGTAATTACCGAATCCACTCGGTATTTACCGAGTGTATTTTTTTTTTAATTGGTATCTTACCAATAGGTAGGTACCAACAAAAATAAACGAACCGCGTTTACTTTCTACTATCGAAAATAGAAAATAACTCGAAATTGGTAGAAGAAGAAAATTGGTAACTAAAAGAAGGTAGATACCAACGGAAAATAAAAATAGAAATGTGATAAGAAGAGTGTTGACTTATCCTCGAGAATTTTGAGCTAATACAAGTAATAACCATAGACACAATGAATTAGCGTCGTTTCCCCGGCAACGGCGCCAGAAAGCTGACGGACGTTTTCTAGGCTATACAATCCATACCGGCAGTGTACCGGGTCAAATTGTAGTGCTAGTCTGGTGAGTCAGGTCGTATCCTCAGGGAAATGAAGATCTAATTCAAAGTGTGGTTAAACACCAAGAAGCTATTATTAACTCGATCTAAGTCGCAGTTTTTACCATTTTCCTCGGGTTAGATAGTTAGATTAGTTAGATTGTTAGTAAAGCAGTAAATAAATATATAAATATAAAAATAGATAATATATATATTTTTGGATCTAGCCAAGAATACTTTACTGAATCAATATCTTTTTGTAATGAAATTGAATGAGATGATCTTTTCCTTGATGCAAGGAGGTCAATTATGTATGAACCGGTGTACTCTAAGCTAGACAACTCCTCCTTACACGAGCGTATGAAATTGTCATATGTCTAGTCCACTCGTCCAATGTCATCTTAAGCATGGGTCACTCCCGTTTTGTCATACGGCCGCTTTAAGATATCAATTAAACAGGTGATTTAACGTAATAATATCGTGAGCACAATTTTAATAAGATTTATCTCTCCCAAGATAAATCTGCCCCCGGGTAGGAAATCGGATTCCGTTGTCACATTTTCACTCGGCCAATTTTACCCTCCGGTCTTTCTATTACGATCTCGTATTCTAATCGCGAGTTGTCAATTCATTAGATTACGTTTCTAGTAAAAATCGAGTGGCTAATTCAATTTTTACTTTCATTAAGTGTAAATAGAAAGAGATTTATTATAATTGGTTTTAATCATTATTACCAGAGTCGATCATTCATTTTACCAAAAAGATTAACTAATTCAGATTCATATCTTGGCTAGATATATTTTTAGCTTAACATAATTAACATATAATATATAAATAGAAATAGAAACAGTAAACATAATAATATTAGAATATATTACCGATTACAACTGCTGAATCGGGGTCGTTTCCACCGGATGTAGTATAACAAAGCTTCGATTTTAACAATCTTCGATAATTATTCCGCCATTACAACGGTACTATAACTACTTTATTTATATATATAAAAACATATATATACATACATAGACATATGTATATATAAGGGCCCAAAATGATGAAAACAAGAAAATAGAACAAAGGAGATGGAAGAAGAGGGGAAATGGAAGAAATGGGGAGGAGATGAGAAGAGAGGGGCGAAGGAAAGGGGAGAAGAAGGGGCAAAGAAGGGGCAAAGGTTCTGATGAAATGAGGGCCTATTTATAGATAAAATTGGACAGGCCGGATCGATCCGGGAAAGGGCCGGATCGATCCGGGAACAATAAAAAATATTATCCCAGGCTTATCCTCTGCAAAACCAGGTGCAAAATCATCATTATGTCGATTTTCAGTTAAGCCGGATCGATCCGGGAAAAAACCGGATCGATCCCGGACTGTAAAAAACATCCAGTTTTGAGCTGAAACTTGAAAAATTCATATCTTGAGTTGTAAATCTCCGATTGACGTGATTCAAAATGCGTTGGAAAGCTCTTTCAAAGATCTACAACTTTCATGAAGGACTCTTCTTCAGAAAATGCCTTTTTGATGGGCCATTTGTTCGTCGAATATATAATTCGATAATAGCATTACGAAACGTTGATCCACTTGAACTTTTAAGCTTGTGGCACATTATTACACCCTTCAAAAGATATGTTTTCACTTCAAAAAGTGTCGTCACTCGGGGTTTTGGTTTACCTAAAAATCTGCAATAAAGCACCAAAATACCAAGCGTAAATCCGACACGACATTCCGGTTACTAAACCGGTACAAAATTTATAAAAACATAATAAAAACATGATAATTTATATAATAATTACTACTTATATATTTTGATAAAACTAAGTAATTATGACTTGAATTGATACAAAAATGCTCAAAGTGTTATTAATATTAGGGTAAAATGTCATAATAATGATTGACAATTTGTCTCTCATCATCAACCCAATGATTCAAGTCTTTCCACCACTTCCAGTCCTCTGGTAGTAAGTCTTATGTTATGAGCATTGAAGCCTTGTCCCATGTAGAAGTGTTTGAATTCATCTAGACAACTCTTTGCTGATTGTACAGTCGCCAATCTACTTCTTCCACCTCTGCCTCCTCTTCCACTTCTAGTAGAAGATCTCATAGCTTTAACCCTTGTTTTTCAGAGCTTCATACCCAAGAAGTAATCCAGACCCTCAAAATATCCCATACGGTTATAGGGTCTTTTCTTTCCATTGTAAAGCTGCTTATATTCCCTTAGGAGGTCATCAGTCAACTGAACTCTGTCAGGTGCAGAGTTCCTGAACGCATTAGTATCATCCTCCCATTTCTTCTTTGCAAAGATCCTAGCAGCTTCCTTTGCTTCTGATGTAAGGCCTTCTTCCCCTTTATTGACATCATCAACAAACCGGGACATGAGACCATGAACACTCTCTTGTGTGATCACTAAATTGGCAAGTTGACCTTCCATAATTTCTGTTCGTGTGTCAACTGCTGTGATTCTTCCTTCTAATGTTTGCTCCAGCAGAGTGATCCTCTCAGTAACTTTAGGATCCAATACAGAAGGTTGAGGTGTTGCAGCAGGTTGATCTTCAGTAGACTTGGATGTGTCAGTGAGATTTTCAATCTTCTGATGTAGAGAGGCAAATTGTTCACACAAAAATTTATCTCTGTATGTATTGCCTTGTTTAATGCCTCTCACATCCTTTGTCAAATCAGCAAGTGAATATTGAGTGGAAATTTGATTGGATGCAACCGTTTTAGTGGTCCTCCCTCTGTTTTCCACCAGATTGACTAAATCTTCAAATCTCTGTTCTTGTCTGTTGAATTGAGCTCTTAACTGTGTGATATCATCCCTCACAGCTTTTAATTCATTCACAACATGTGCTGGTACTATACCAGCCACAACTTTAGCCATATGTCCAGTATCATCATCAGCAGGTTCTTCAACATTATAATTTGCCCTCTGTGAACTGACAACCATGGCCCAAGTTCTATCCTATCCAGCAATGTCATGATCTTCTTCACCTACATCTCCAAGAATGTCTTCTAAGGTAGGATCTTGTGCAGGTAAAGGTACATTTGCCTGTTGAAGTTGATCATCATCTTCTTCTTCCTCAGGCAGTTGGAACTCCTCATCACTGAAATCATAGTCCAACAGCTGTTCATTCTCATCAATAACAACAGACTGCTGACTATCCTTCCCTTTAGTAGCCTTTACTCCAGTAGACCGTACTACAGCAGCCTCATCTTCAACAATTTTAGGGGTTTCCTCCAAACCCATTATTGGTTCCAACCTTTGTCCAGGTGCTGTCTGATTCTCAGTAGCCTGAACCTCCAATTCCGACCTTTATTCAGGTGCTGTCTGATCTGCAGCAGCCTGAACCACCTCTTCAATAGAATGTGTGGGTGAATCCTCCAAACCCATCACCAGATCCAATCTCTGTCCTATCACTGTTTGTACCTCAGTGGTCAGGACTCTTTCTTCAACAAAGACACAAGAAAATACAGCCAAATTTTCATCTAGCACTGCTCTGGAATTAGCTAGCTTTTGTTGAGCATCAGCAATATGAGATAAGGTAGCCTGAGTGTCTTCATCCATAGTATCTGTCTGTTGTCCTTTAGCAGACTCACCAACATCAGCAGATTGATCTACTGTATCATCAGTGGATCTTTGACCAGTGGCTTCATCAGTTATTCCTTTTGCAACTCCACTGGACTCCCTAGGGAACATATGGGGATCATCATTATAGTCAGATGATGAAGAGTCATCACTGTCAGGTGTGTATGTTGGAGCTTTGAACATTAACTTGGCCCTATTCTTCCCTTCATTCAAAAGATCCATCACCCTAGTCTGCAGCAAGGTTGTATCTACCAATTCCAGTAGGCTGTCCACACCCAGCTGAACAAATGCACATTCTTCAAATCCACTCATTGGATCAGCAGCTGGTTTTTGTTTCTTGTAGAATCCAAACTTCTGAAAATATCTCTGCACCCTTTTGAAATTGGGATCTACTTTTTCTTTCTTAGATTTCTGCTCCCTCCTTTCATTGAGGGCTTCTTTGGAGTAGATTGCTCAACTTGTTGTCCCTCAAAGGGTTCAACAAGATGAGTTAGAGTATCTATAACAGATACAAACAGGTCAGTAGGTTCTTCAGAATGTACATTTGTACCTACCACTTCCAACTGTTCCACACTAGCTTCAGTAGGGTCTTCAGCAGTGTGTTGTTCCCCCTGAGTTGTAGCATCCACAACAGGGTCAGGAACAGTCTGTTGTTCAACAACAGCTTCTCTACCTTCAGTAGACTCTTCAGCTTCTTTTTGGGATTCTAGAACCCTTATTTCCTTTCCTTGTCCATGCTTCCTCCTTTGCACAACCTCCTTCATTCTCTTAGCAGGTTGTTAGCTTCACTCTCAGTAGCTTTCCTCTTTCTCCTATCTTCCTTCTGTTGCTCCTTCAAAATTTTAGCAGCAGATTTCTTCTTTGCAATTTCAGCAGCATCAACAACAATTGGAACTTCAGTAGATTCAACAGGGTCTACTAATTGCTGCTTTGTCTTCTTAGGCTTTAATAGTTCAGTGATCTTCCTTGTATCAGGAGCCTTTCGTTTCTCAGCAGCCTTCTTAAGTGCAGCAGGTTGAGTCACTTGTTTAACCTGTTCACCACCAGCATCACCACCTCCATCACTATCACTCTCAGTGCTTTCAGTGTCCAGATCCTCATCATCATCCAAACCAGGGATGAGGTAGTTGATTTCCTTCTTGTATCTAGACTTGTTTAACTTTTCAGGTGCCACATCAGCAATCTTCAAGTGATTTAGTATAGCCTGCACCATCATCCCCAGAGGTAAAGTCTTGGGCTTCCTGGTCCCTTCTTTGTCCTCTGTAATCACCTTCTTCAGATATTGAATAAAGAATCATGCCCAGTCAAACTTCATACTCTTGGTTATGATTATCAGCAGGTGAATCTTACGTCTAGACAGTGTATCAAGGCTTCCATTGAATCCCAGAATGTTCTTCGCTATAATCTTACTCAATAGATTATATTCCATCTTAATGTGTTTGACATTAATGCTCAGTGATTATTTTATGGAATTGTTGGTCTTTATAGTATCAACAAATTCCAGTCTTGGAAGCTCCATAGATTCAGGGTTGGTGGGAGCATTATTTCCAAGTCCAAAACCAAATGCTTCCCTCAGCCGGTTTGAGGAAACTTCAATATCTTGGCAATTTACTATGGTAGTAAATGCCTCTCTATTATCTCTTATCACAATGTTTCTCCAGAAATTAACAACATTTGTATAAGATATACTTTCCAATCTCAGATTGAGAACATCCTCCAATCCTTCGTATCTTCTGATTCTTCTACCAATATTGATGGCCAACTCAGTCTTGTTAGCATCAACAACGAACCCTCTAATGCTTTGGCTCGTTCGAATGTGAACATCGTCCTTATCCGTCATTGAATGAAAAAGATGAAGAGAAAAATTTTCAAATCTGTGTTCACACTGTATATCTTCAGAGAGAAAATCAATCTGAGCATTGTGAGTAGCTTCTGAGTGTGTAGGTCTGTATATAAAGAAGAAGAAGGTTGGTAGAAACTGACAATCACGTACTGTAGCATTAACCACGATTAAACTGGAGTGAATGAGATTTTGCCACGTGTCCCACTAGTTGAGTCCATGAAGTTGTAACCGTTGGATATTTGTAACTGCGGTTATAAAGGATAAAAATAATATCCAATTACTGTTGATTTCATTCAAGTTTGACTGTCTTGTAACATATAATTCAGCAGCCTTCATCTTCAGTAGACTTGGATCAGCAGTTTGCTGATAAAGAATGACTCAGCAGCCTGCTGACAAAGTAACTCTGCTAATCTTCATTTCCTCTTGTTTTGTCCAACTGATAATACAAGATGAAGTTTAACGCCAATGACTGATCTGTCAAGTGAGCTCACCCAACAGGACAAAGACCAATCCCCTTGGAAAGTTCATTTGCTCAATTGTCCAACCTCTTAAAGTACATGGAATTGTTGATACCAATGACTAGTCTATTAAGTGAGCTCACCCAACGTAGCAAAGACTAATCCCCTTGGTGAATTCCAGTACATTGCTGATCAAAGGTGTATCAGTCAACTCTTATAATTCCAAGCTCAGTCCTTAACTTAGCAAATCTTTCACTATCAAATGGTTTTGTGAATATATCAGCAAGTTGATCTTCAGTAAGGATGTAAAGAACCACTACATCTTTCTTTTCTACATGATCTCTTATAAAATAATGTCTCACATCAATATGCTTGGTTCTTGAGTGCAAAACAGGATTTCCTGTGATTGCAATTGCACTTGTGTTGTCACACATTATATGAATTTCTCTTTCTTCAATTCCATAGTCCCTTAACTGTTGTCTTAGCCATAGTATTTGTGCACAGCAACTTCCAGCAGCAATGTATTCAGCCTCAGCAGTGGAAGTTGATATTGAATTCTGTTTCTTGCTGAACCAGGAAACAAGTTTATTTCCCATTAACTGACAGGTTCCTGTGGTGCTTTTTCAATCAACCTTGCATCCTGCATAGTCAGAGTCTGAGTAGGATATAACCTTGAAGCTTCCATCTTTTGAATACCATAGCCCTACTCCCAAAGTATCTTTTAGATACTTGAGAACTCTTTTGACTGCAGCTAAATGACTTTCCTTTGGTTTAGATTGAAATCTTGCACAAACACCTATAGAAAAGGATATATCAGGTCTGCTGGCAGTAAGGTACAGCAGACTACCTATCATCCTTCTGTAAGGTCTGATCAACATCTTTGCCTTCTTTGTCTTCATCCAATCTTATGTTTGTATTCATCGGAGTTGATACATTGGTGCTGTTTTCCATACCAAATTTCTTCAGTAGCTCCTTGGTATACTTGGTTTGATGAATGAAGATTCCATCTTTCATTTGTTTGACTTGTAATCCCAAGAAATAGTTTATTTCTCCCATCATGCTCATTTGGAATTTACTTTTCATCAGATTGGCAAACTTTTCACATAGTAATTCATTTTCAGAGCCAAATATTATGTCATCAACATAAATCTGTACCAGCAGGGTGCTATCTCCTTCATTGATTATGAAAAAATTCTTGTCAATGGTACCTTTGGTAAAACCATTATCCACCAAGAATTCAAATAGAGTCTCATACCATGCTCTTGGTGCTTGTTTCAAGCCATAAAGCGCTTTATTGAGTTTGTACACTTTATCTTCTTGATCCTTAACTTCAAAACCAGGAGGTTGCTGAACATAAACCTCTTCCTCTAGAATGCCATTCAGAAATGCACTCTTGACATCCATCTGGTATACTTTGAAGTTTTTGTGAGCATCATATGCCAAGAATAATCTTATAGCTTCCAATCTTGCAAAAGGGGCATATGTCTTATCAAAATCTATTTCTTCTGCTTGAGAATAGCCTTTTGCTACTAGTCTGGCCTTATTCCTTACAATGGTACCAGATTCATCAAATTTGTTTTTGTATACCCATTTTGTTCCAATTATATTTGCATGAAAAGGTGATATATGATAAAAATATAACTATATTATATGACTTTTTATTATATAATTTTAATATTATCGTATAATATAAAAATATAACCTAACACTTATAAAAAATCTAATTAGTTATGAATAGATATTATCGTTATAAAATTAGTATAAATTATAGCTTTTGTTGTCAGATTTACCGTGGGAATTGTTTTTTACTGATACAGGGTGAGTACGAGAAAAATCAATGAATCAGAAGCGAAAGAATAAAAAATTATCGACAGATATTTTTGACAGTTCGGCACGCACCAGAGGTGACAGGTTCAATTGTAATCTGGTAACTTTCTAATGTATTTATGTTTGTTTGTTGTTATTAGTATCTATATAATAGTTATAATGATATTAGGCTAACTTTATATCTAGCCAAGATATGTAATTGAATTAGTTTTATCTTTTTAGGAAAATGATTGATGACTATGTTAAAAACTGACTAAAATTGATTATGATGAATCCTTTTCTACTTGAACTTAATGGCACGTTCATATTGACATAGCTAATCAATATAAACAGAATCATAACCTAATGATGAACTGACCAGAGAAGTTAGGATATGAGATCAAGGGTAGAAAAACTGGAGGGTAAAAATGGTCGTCTGACAAACGGAATCCTATTTCCTACCCGGGGGCAGAATATTTGTACTCGAGAGATTATTACGTTGAAATCACCTGTTTAATCGAAGGATCTTAAATATTGGCCGAATGACAAAACGGAGTAACCGACTTTAAGATGACATTGGGCAAAGGACTAGACATATGACAATTTCATACGCTCGTGTGAGGAGGAATTGTTGAGCTTAGGAGTATACCGTTTCACGTAATCAATTAGACCTAAAAAGGAAGATCGAGCACATCCATTGAACTAAAAAGAGATTGTAATTCAATAACATATTCTTGGTTAGTTTCTAATAATATTACTAGTATCTATATTAATAGTTATTATATTGGTACCTATATATATATATATCTATATATATATATATATATATATATATATATATATATATATATATATATGTATGTATGTATTTTTATATATATATTTATGTATCTATATATATCTAAATTAGTATTATGCATTTATTTACTATTTTAGTAGTTTAGAGATTATTTACTTGGTAAAAACTGCGACTTAGATTGAGTTAATAACAGCTCCTTGGTGTTTAACCACACTCTGAATTACCACACGTTTCCCTGAGGATTCGACACCTGACTCACCACACTAGCACTACAATTTAACCCGGTACACTGCCGGTAAGGATTGTATAACCTAAAAACAGTCCGTCAGCTTTCTGGCGCCATTGCCGGGGAGACGATGCTAATTCATTGTGTCTATGGTTACTACTTGTATTAGCTAAAAATTCTCGAGGATAAGTCAACACTCTTCTTATCACATTTCTTTTTTTTTTTAATTTTTCGTTGGTACTTACCTTATAGGTAAGTTACCAATTTGTATTTTTATCAATTTCGAGTTAATTTCTCTTTTCGATAGTTGATGACCAGAATCGGTAAGGTCCCACTCACTCCTTATAAGCCTGACATAAATACTTACGAAAGACAGTTAAGAGTAGAGAGTAAACGTGGTCATACTAGTCAGGGAAATCCTGACGAATCATCGTCAAATCGAGAAACAAGAATGGCCGAAACCAGTGATGAAACACCTGAACAGGGGATTGCTCATGCCCAAGGACATGGACAAAACCTTAATCAGAATCTAACAATACCAAATAACCAGAATCCTAATAATAGAAATAATCAAAATCGGAACCAGAATAATCATAATGATCCTAACCCACCAAACCCGAGACCTATCTGTGATCAGACTGTAAGAAGAAACCAGACTAATAATCCAATTCGTTTACCAAATGAAGGAGCAAATAATTTCGAGATAAAGTCTCATATTTTTGGTTTAATTGACACAAGAGCCCAATTCTTAGGAGAAGATGATGAAGATCCACATCATCACCTCTATCTTTTCGAAAAATTGTGTAATATAGCCAAAAGTCAAGGTGCTCATCGTGAATTAACGAGGATGTCTATGTTTCCTTTTTCTTTAAAAGGAAGAGCACGAGATTGGTTTACGTCACTCCCACATCATTCATTGACAAGTTGGGAGGAGATTCAAACCGAGTTCTTAAAACAATATTTTACTCCTGGGAGAAATTTGGAATTAAAGGTCGAAATTGCTAACTTTAGACAGGGATCTGAAGAAACGCTTGGAAATGCTTGGTAAAGATTTAAAAAACTATTAAGAGCTTGTCCCGATCATGGTTATTCCTTAGATATGCAAATCCAACTTTTCGGTCGTAAACTAAGGAAAGACTCACGTGCAGACGTTGATCATGCATGTGGTGGTTCTTTAATGATGAGTGAAGCCCAATTGGTTTACGATGCTATTGAAAAGATTTCCAAAAATAACCGAATGTGGGAAACCAGGTTCTAGCACAAGAAAAGTAGCATTTGCGGGGAGAATGTACATCGAATCACGGAAGTTCTAGCACACTTGGAGAATTTGAGTAGGAAATTTGACGGCTTACAAGCTAGTAAGAATATTAACCCGAAACTAATTTAACGAATGACTACTCAAATCATGATAATGTGTCATTAGGGATAGAAGAACCAGAAGGATATTCAAGGGAGGAGGTGAGTTTTTTACAACAGCATAAGAATTTGAACAACGCGTATTCAAACTCATTGAATGCTATTATAAGAGATCACCCTACTTTTCGTTGGTCTGAAAACCCTAGTAAGCAAGGACAACCACCATATCCAGATTCAATATAAGAATTCATATAGTAATCAAGTTTATCAAGGAGATACCGCGAATCAGAACCTACAATCATTACCTAGATCATATCCACAACATACTACTCAAAGTATACCAGTCACCCAAAGTTCAACTCAACTTGAAGGAGTTGATAAATGGGAGAAATTAATGGAAAATATGATGGGTGTAGTATCTACTCAATCTCAAAATATGGAAACTATGATAACTTCTATAGGTACAGTCACAAAGGATATGAGTACGTTAAAAACATCCATGAGTGGACATGATACCAGAATGAGAACTATAGAAGCATCAATAAGGAATATGGAAGATCATTTGAGTAGAGAGGGAGAACGTAAAAACAGTAGACCTCCAGGAGGATTACCAAGTAATACTGAAAGAAACCCGAGAGAGGTAAATGTTGTTATTACCAGAAGTAAGAAACTCGTGGAAAATCTTGGAGCGAAAACTCGGAGATAAATGAAGTAGAGAATGATTTAGATGGTAAGTATGAGAAGAATATAGAAACCTCGGATGAACTTGAATTCAACGATAAAGAAGAAGAAATTATTGAAAATTTCTTAAGACGAGACAGATATGTTGAACCTGAAAGTGAGGATGATGAATGGGTCAAAGTCCCTAGACTTCTGAAAGATCCAATGGACAGTGACCTGAAAACCTTATTTAAGGAACACGTTAGAGAAATACTGAAAACAAGGAAGAAAGGAAGGAAGATTTGCAAGTAACTGAAAAAGATAATATAGGGGATGCTTTAAAGAAAAAATCTCAAGGTAATGAAACATGGCGACCAAGTAATGCTCAAAGATTCAAGGAAAAAGGAAAAGAGAATATAACCTCAGAACCAAAGGTTATAGATTTAGAATCTTTACCTTACCCACCAAAGGATCAAATTAAAAGATAAAAGCGATAAGAAGTATGCTCGTTTCTGGATACTTTTCGTCATATTCATGTCAATATCCCTGCTATCGAAGCCCTAATCAACATGCCTACCTATGGAAAGTTTCTTAAGGATATCCTATCAAACAAAAAAAGGTTAGAAGAATATGAGAATATATGCCTTAATGAAGAATGCTCTGCAATACTTCAGCAGAAGTTACCACCTAAACTTAAAGATCCTGGTAGTTTTACCATTCCATGTGAGATTGAAGGATTTCTGTTTAAAAAGGTACTATGTGATCTCGGAGCAAGTATAAATCTCATGTCTTATGAGGATTATAGGAAACTAGGCATAGGAGAGCTTGCAAATACTGAAATGACCCTTCAGATGGCAGATAGATCGATTAAACATCCTAAGGGAGTTATCGAGGATGTGTTGGTTAAAATAGACAAATTTTACTTCCCAATGGATTTTGTAATAATGGAAATGGAGGAAGATATTCAGCGCCAATTATTCTAGGTTGTCCATTTCTAGCTACAGGAAGAACGTTAATCGTTGTTCAAAAAGGTGAACTGATACTAAGAGTTAATGAAGATGAAGTTTCTTTCAATATCTTCAAAGCTATGAACCATCCATACAAATCACCAGAATCATGTTCTTTTATAGATAAGATATCCACATTCTATGATGACCAATTGCAAGATTATGAAGATAGGCTAGAAGAATGTTTGGCCTTATCCATCTATAAAGAAAATGAAAATGATGCTGAAATGAGAGAAATAATCCTTTATCTGAATAAAGGAATATTTTTTAAACACCCATGGCATCAATATTTGAAATTAGAACTAGAAGGACCAGTTTTAAAACCTTCAGTAGAAGATCCACCAAGGAATCTAGAGTTGAAACCACTTCCTTCAAATCTGAAATATGCTTTTCTTGAAACTAATAATCTACTACCGATTATTATTTCATCAACCTTAACTAATGAACAGGAAGATCAATTGCTTAGAATGTTAAGACAATATAAGAAGACATTTGGATGGGCAGTGGCAGATATTCAAGGAATAAGCCCTGAGATTTGTGTCCATAAGATCATTCTGAATGTAGGAGCTAAACCTTGTATTCAGCCACAACGCCGCCTCAACTCAAATCTGAAAACCATTGTTAAGAAAGAGGTCATTAAACTATTAGAAATGGGGATAATCTTTCCCATATCAGATAGTGAATGGGTAAGTCCGACTCAAGTAGTTCCAAAGAAAGGAGGTTTCACGGTAAAAGAAAATGATAAAAATGAATGGATTCCGACAAGGGAAATTTCAGGATATCGAATGTGTATTGATTTTAGAAAACTGAATGATCATACTTAGAAAGATCACCATCCACTTCCATTCATCATACAGATGTTGGAATGATTAAGTGGACATAAATATTATTGTTTTTTAGATGGCTATTCAGGCTACTTACAGATATTCATTGCAGCAGGAGATAGAGTTTCACTTGTCCATATGGAACTTTTGCATATAAACGAATGCCATTTGGTTTATGTAATGCACCAGCTACATTTCAGCGATGTATGATGGCAATATTTTCTGACATGGTCGAGAAATTCTTAGAAATCTTTATGGATGACTTTAGTGTTTATGGAGATTCTTTTGATGAATGCTTATCACACTTAGAACGAGTATTGCAACGCTGTGAAGATACCAACTTAGTACTAAACTGGGAAAAATGTCATTTAATGGTATCAGAAGGAATTGTTCTAGGTCATAGAATCTCTGAAGTCGGTATTGAAGTAGATAAAGCTAAAGTCGAAGTAATTGAAAAGTTACCTCCACCAGAGAACTTAAAAACTTTGAGAGGATTTCCTGGACATGCTAGATTTTATAGGAGATTTATTGCAGATTTCTCGAAAATAGCAAAGCCTCTAAGCCATTTGCTTGAAAAGGAGGTACCATTTAACTTTGAAGATAAATGTATGGAAGCATTTCAGACCCTAAAAGCGAAGTTGACTACTGCACTTGTCCTGGTAGCACCAGACTGGGATTTACCATTTGAAATTATGTGTGATGCTAGTGATTTAGCTGTAGGAGCTGTCTTAGGTCAACGATATAACAAATTACTTAAGGCAATTTACTATGCATCTCACACTCTAAATGCAGCGCAACTGAATTATGCAACTACAGAGAAAGAACTGTTGGCTGTAATCTTTGCCTTAGATAAGTTTCGATCTTATATTATTGGTTCTAAGGTTATAGTTTATACAGACCATTTAGCTTTGAGGTATCTGTTAAGTAAAAAGGATGCTAAACCACGTCTTCTTAGGTGGATTCTGTTACTTCAAGAATTTGATATTGAAATTAAGGATAAAAAGGGAAGTGAAAATGTAGTAGCAGATCATCTAAGTAGAATGGAAAATGATGAAGGAAAAGGAAATGAAATACGAGATTCATTTCCAGATGAACAACATTTTAGGATCGATACTCCCTCAACCATGCAATTATTGAAAAATGGAATACCATCAAAAGAGAATTCACCATGGTTTGGGAATATTGTTAACTATCTTACCTGTAATTACATCCCGTCTCACTAGACTTGGCAGCAGAAAAAGAAATTCTTTTACGACTTAAAGTTTTATTATTGGGAGAAACCAGATCTTTTCCGAAGATGCTTAGATGGAATAATCAGAAAATGTATCCCTGCTAATGAAATTTTAAGTGTTTTATCGTTTTGTCATGATCATGAGGCAGGAGGTCATCATGGAGGATGGAAAACTGCTTTTAAAGTTTTACAATGTGGTTTTTATTGGCCTACACTATATAAAGATGCATATAAATATGCAAAATCTTGTGAATCATGTCAAAAATGGGGAAATATATCGAAAAAACATGAAATGCCTATGCAACCGATTTTAGAATGTGAATTATTTGATGTATGGGGTATAGATTTCATGGGACCTTTCCCTATATCGTTTGGAAAAAGATTTATTCTGGTAATGGTTGATTATGTCTCTAAATGGGTAGAAGCTGAAGCTCTTCCCACTAATGATACCAAGATTGTGCTCAGGTTCCTTAAAAAGAATATATTCACAAGATATGGCATTCCGAGGGCTATCATTAGTGGTAGAGGTTCACATTTTTGCAACCGACCATTTACTAAAATAATTGAGAAATATGGTGTAACTCATAAACTAGGAACACCCTATCATCCGCAAACTAGTGGACAGATAGAGGTGTCTAATAGAGAAATTAAAAGGATCGTGGAGAAAACAGTGGATTCAAATCGTAGAAACTAGATGATGTATTATGGGCATACAGAACAGCCTTTAAAACACCAATTGGTTGTTCTCCTTATAAATTAGTTTTTGGTAAATCTTGTCATCTCCCTGTTGAATTAGAACACCGAGATTTTTGGGCTATTAAATTCCTAAATTTTGATCCTAAAGCTGTTGGTGATCATAGATTACTTCAGTTAACAGAACTGGAAGAATTTTGCCTCGATGCTTATGAAAATGCTCGAATCTACAAGGAACGCACGAAAGCTTTCCATGATAAGAAAATCTATAGTCGTGAGTTCCATGTAGGTGATCGAGTACTTTTATACAATTCATGTTTGAAGTTGTTTCCAGGAAAGGTTAAATCTAGATGGACAGGTCCATATGACGTAACTAAAGTCTACAAGTCTTGAGCTGTTGAACTAACTGATGAAAAAACGACTTTTATAGCTAATGGCCACAGGGTAAAATTATCCGTGGAAGTTGAAGGGATACCTCAAGCAGAAGAAGTAATGTTGGTTATCGACCCTCCAACGAATTAAGGAAGCAGAAATTCTAAACTCAGCCGATTACGGGTACTATCTTTCTAATTTACTTTATTATGCATTTTAAAGTAGTTTAGTCTTTTACCGGATAGACGTAAAAGAACTGAATGCCTTTCTTAGATAGAATAGGGGTTTTTATTTTACTTTTTAGGTTAGGTTTAGATAAAGATGTCGCATTTAGGATAGAAGCCTTAGTTTCTAAATTAAACAAGGAACAGCTAATCGAAGTCAGAGAAAGAGAACTTTGTAATGGTAAATCAAGGAGTGCAATAAAGAGAAGAGCAAAGTTTCTAATGAGATGTAGAATTTGTGGAAAAAGTGAACATAATGGACGATGTGGAGGAAGTACAACCAAATCCCAGGATGAATGTTTGAATATTATTAAGAAGGGAACGATTAGGTGGTTATCCGAAAATCCCGAGGGAGAACAAAGAGAAAATTCAAACGCATCATTTCTAGGAATAAGGTTAATGGATCGATATGATAGAAATCTTGAGGACTTGAGGATGAAAGAATTAGAATTAATTTAAGTATTGTATGTTTAAATTTTCAGTTGTTTTCAAAAATTAAAAAAAAAATATTTTTAAGTTTATAAAAATTTTATAAAAATTTATAACGACCTATTTTTATCATATAAAGTAGGATTATTATATAAATAAATAAAAAAAAAAATATATATATATATATATATATATATATATATATATATATATATATATATATATATATGTATTATATTAGAATTTCATACAGATTTATAAAAATTTTATAAAATCGTAATAAACTTATCTTATATCATATAAATAATTTGATACAAATTAAAATATGTTTATATGATATAATCGGGGCCTGTTACACATAAAAACACACAAAAATCGAAAAACGGGTATAGGGTGACCGGCACGCGCCGGTACACACCGGCACGCGCCGGTGTGTCAACCCTCATATCAGAAAAAAGCCGCCCTTTCTTCTTCTCTTCCATTTCCTCATTTTTTTTCTGCATTTTCGCCCGACCATTTCCCCTTTCTTCCAAAAATATATCACTTTTCACCACTTTTATATCACAAACTCCGTAATTCATCATCTTCTCTTCACCCACACTACCCAAAAAACATCAACACTACAAAAAGGTTGAAGTTTGGCAAGAAGAGCATCTCTTTTCACTTTATTCCGGCAACCACCATACATTCCGGCACCTAGCTTGTTTTTTTTAGCATTATAAGGTAACAATATATATATATATATATATATATATATATATATATATATATATATCAATTATTTCAATTTTTATTTAAATTATAGATTTTTAAATTTTAAATTTTAATCTTTGGTTTGTGTTGTTCGTTTGTTTTTGTCTGTTGTTGTTTTTGTCATACCAATATCGTAGATGGCCTCATCATCTAGAAGAAACCCGAAAAAACAAAAACAAGATACACCTATCGTAGTACCAGTTCATGAACCAAGACCATTAACTGAGTTGGAAGAAGCCGTCTCTTTTGAGAAAACTGCTAGTGCAGAGGCTAAGCAAGCGTATAATGAATATTTCAGTAAATGTAGGATTTGGTTGGAACGTGGTATAGACTTTGATTCAGTAGGAAAGGAGGTGAAGGATATTTTTGCTGATAGAGAATGGATGGAGATTTCCAAGGAGCGTACTGACAATGTCAATGTGACCATGGTAGCTGAATTTTATTCTGTTTTATCTAGTAATGATCCAGCCACCATTGGAGAATTGACTTATGTTCCACTTAGGACAGTCAATGTTACTTTCCATCATGTTATGATAAATGCTTTCTATGGACTACCAAATATACGATGAAGAGGATTACCATAATGTTTGGAATTTAGGCCAACTCGCCGCTCTCTCTGTGCCAAAGCATATGAGGCTCAAAGAAGCCTTTGATCCTCACCACTTGGATAGATAATAGGTTTGCTTATGGACGCTGTATAAGGGATATAAGGGCAATCAAGCAGTTCTTAGGACATAATGTAACCCCTTCCACTCATGTATGTGCTTATGGTCGTGATGATGTTGTCATAGCTTGGGCTATGCTTAATGATGTTCCAATAAATCTGGGGAAACTTATCTTTTCCAAGGCATGTGATTTTGCTAAAAATCGAATTCGATCGGGACGTATGCCGTTCCCTAATCTTATCTCTGCCTTGTGTGCTACCCTTGAAGTTCCAGTTTTACCCTCAGATAGGATCATGTATCCTTATATTCCATCCATTGGTTTGAAATTAACTGCCTTGCCTACTGGTAGAATAGGTTATAATGACCCCAATCGCTAGCAGCAACCATCACTACCTCCACCTCCTGTTCAGACTCCTACACCTCGAGCTCCTCGACAGACACAGCCGATTCAGGGCCATTATAGCCAGATTGAGGCTATGTTTCTGCATATTGTTCAGTCTCAGGCTAGGACTGATACCAACATAGCTTTAGGATTCGAGAGAAATCGGCAGTGGGCTGAGGATTTAAGGATTGGCCAGAAAGGTCACAGGGCCTTCATAAATACCATAGATCCCAGGTTTGCGGAGACTTCTGATACATATCCTCAGAGTCAGCCTGATTCCTATACTCTGCCTGACTGGATTCCCCCTATTCCACCACCTGTTATATTCCAGGATTATATTCCGTCATCTGTAGGACATGGTGGTATGTTTGCAGGTTCAGTAGATACATCGATGGGTATGGGAGGAGTCACTTCAGTTGTAGACGTGACAGCTGGTCTTAGCTCAATAGGATTGGAAGGTTCAGTAACAATGGCAACTATGCAGGCTCAGACTACTTTTCAGGCATCTACGTCAGCAGTTCCACCTCAGATGAGCTATGGATTGCATACGACTCGATCTCTGAAAAATTTGAATTCACTTCTTATGGATCGTTTGGAACGTTTTCACCTCAGTTTGACTCGTCTTATGACATAGATGTTGATTATGATACGGATGAGTGATTTGGATGAACTTTTCATTTTCTTTGGTGTATGACTATCTACTTTGGTATGATTTTGTACTCTTACGCACTTTTTAGAATTTTAACCGTTTGATGCACTCTACGGTTAGAGAACTTTTTCATTTTACAACTTTTCGTATTTTCAAAGTTTTATTCAAAGTTATTATGCATGTTCTAGATCAAGATTTACACATATACACAGAAAAAAAAACATGCTGGAACAATTTGCAGAGAAAAACTCTCTGATCGTGAATAGTAGCACCGGCACGCGCCGGTGTGGTGTACTACCGACATCACTCAGATTTTTTCCTTTTTGGATCAGTTGTTTCTATAAATAGAAACTGATCCAGCAATCCTGAAATGCACATTCACTCCAATTAGCTTCTTGTTTTCTTACCAAAAAGCATATAAAATGTCTGATCATTCGTCCGTTAACAGTTATTCTCCCCCATATACTCCAAATTCTGTACTTCCTGACTTTTATTCTCCGTTTTTCACTCCAATTCCTTACAACTACATGAATAATCCAGTTCACAACCCTTTTATAAGAAATTTCAATCAGTCACCGGTGCTGATTGAAAAAGGTTTAAATTTTCGAAAAATAGATAATTGGGCATTCATTAGGATAGAAGGGGATGGATGGGAGCGTTTTTGTCGTATGCCAAGAGGTAGAATTAACGTTACTTTGGTAAGAGAATTTTTTACTGCTCACGTGGTTACTACCGTGGAGTTGACACATGCTATCACCATTCGAGGTGTTGTTGTTCCTTTTACTTCTACCTTAATAAATCAAATTTTCCATATACCCCCAGTTCAAACAGCACCAACTAGTCATTTTGAGTATCAGTGGAGGCTCGATACAGCTGAAGGAGTCATTAACTTATGTGAGGAATCTTACCAAGTCCTATTCTCACTTTATAATACAAATCGAGATGCCTCCACAGCTGCATTACTTCCCCATCTAAGAACATGGAAACGTTTCATCAATACACGAGTTTATCCAACTGCTGATTTTTCGGAAATCAGTAATGATGAAATGTTGCTATTATATGCAATAACATGTGGAGCAGTTATAGATTGGGGAGTACTGATTCAGAAGGCTGCTGTTAGTTTTGCGTTTAGGAGAAGACCAATCCGTCAGCCTATGCCTTTCGCATGGCTGATTTCTAAAATATGTGTTCAGTTAGCTAGGGTACCGGAAAGAGCGACCGATGAATTCTTTCCGGCTTGCCTTCCTCAGGTGGGGCTTTTACCAGTCGATATTCCGGGAGGATATTCAAGCGGGGAGGATTAGATGGTTATGTTGGTAGTAAGAAAGGAATAATAGTAAAGTTATAAGGAAAATAATAACGGAAAGAATAAGTTAGTAGTTTAATAATAACTTAGTTTAAGTATTTGTTTTAGTAATAACTTGTATTTCTCATTTTCCTAGTTTTAATGATGTAATATAATTGTATGTTTTTATGTTTTTCTTTTATGCTATAAACGCTCGTCTGTTTGGCACATCAAATAATTCAACCGCTATAAAATTCATTTCATTTTCTAACCAACTTTTTACTACTCATTAGACATCGAGTCGACGCCAATTCGTAAGTGGGGAGTAGAGTTTGGTTAATAAATAAATTGAATTTAATATAACAACTGCTTAAACACTTAGTTTAATTTTTCTTAAGGAAATAAATGGAATAATATATAATTATTATAATATGGATAGTATATTTGGAGAGAATGAATTTCTAATTAAGTAAAGTAATCTCGATATATTATAACTATATTATTTATGTCTATTTTAGATTTTAACAAGATTTTAAGTATGTATATCTAGATGAATATTATGAAATATTTTTTTTATGAAATTAGACAAAAAGTACTAATAATTATAATGAAATTTTAGAATGATTTTTCTTTTCAAGACAAGTATGAAATTGGAATCGGATTAGGGATGACGATTTTTGGCATAACTTTGACTAACTAGAGCCAAATAGCCTAAACAAACGTAATTTCCAACTTTTGTCCCCACCTCAGTCTTGTAGAGTGATCAAGACCTCACTCGAAATTAGCCATTATGATTAACTAGATAAAACCGACCATTAACTTAATTTGGTCTACATTTCCTTGAAATCCCGCAAGTTTAGTATATACTTATGGATAGCGGTTACGACATCGAAATAAAAGAGTCGATACAATACAAATGGCAAGAGTTGAGATTGGTATTATTATTTGGATGGGCATTTCTATAAAATCATATTATTATGATTTTTTTTTGTTGGCTTTATGTTTGTTGTTATTAAAAAAAAAAAAAAAGAGGTAATGGTTTCAAAACCATTTTTATTAAGTTTGTTAGAATTTAATCAGGATATTACTGATCGAGATATTTTTGATCGAAAATTGAAGATGTGAGTACGTACGACTTGCTTCTATCTCTTTTGATTTTCCTTTGTTATCCTTTCGATTAGCTAAATACCCTGAGCCTGAACGTTATAAGCCAATTTGCCAATTACTTGACCTAGTCATTGATTCCGATAATTCATATAGTGGCGATTATAAATTTATTTATGAATATTTTATTTATATTTATTAAGTGCTTCATGTAGAATTTCATTTAGATAATATTTTATAACTAATTTATTAAGTTATACACACTTTTTTCCTTCTTAATAATCTTAGATAGACAAAATTAATATAATTATATTATGGACAGCATACGTTATTAAATTAGAAATTTAGTCTAGAAGAACTATATTATTTGCATTATAACTTTTCATATATTATTATCGCTTATTTTGCTCGAGGAAGATCAAAAGCTAAGTGGGGAGTAGTTGATATATGATAAAAATATAACTATATTATATGACTTTTTATTATATAATTATAATATTATCGTATAATTTCATAAAAATATAACCAAACACTTATAAAAAATCTAATTAGTCATAAATAGATATTATCGTTATAAAATTAGTATAAATTATAGCTTTTGTTGTCAGATTTACCGTGGGAATTGTTTTTTACTGATACAGGGTGAGTACGAGAAAAATTAACGAAACAGAAGCGAAAGAATAAAAAATTATCAACAGATATTTTTGACAGTTCGGCACACACCAGAGGTGACCGGCACGCACCGGAATCTTCATCATTTCAAGCACATGGGTCTGACACAAAGGCATCTCAGATTGTAACACCGCACGCTTGCGCGAAAGGCACCGCACGCGCGGTGTACTACCCTGCCTATAAATACTCCACCATTTACAGCTTTGGGGAGTGTACCAATATATATATATATATATATATATATATATATATATATATCTTATCTTTAGTTAGTTTCTAGTTCTGTAAGTATAAGTAAAGGCACTCTGCCAAAACAATAATGTAGCATAAGTATCGTTGTAATATTTAGAAGACTTATCAAGGCTCGTTGTTGTTGTTAAGAGTTACTATTTCCGGAGAATACGGCTCGATGCTTCAATTGTAATCTGGTAACTTTCTAATGTATTTATGTTTGTTTGTTGTTATTAGTATCTATATAATAGTTATAATGATATTAGGCTAACTTTATATCTAGCCAAGATATGTAATTGAATTAGTTTTATCTTTTTAGGGAAATGGATGATGATTATGTTAAAAACTGACTAAAATCGATTATGATGAATCTTTTTCTACTTTCACTTAATGGCACGTTCGTATTGACATAGCTAATCAATATAAACAGAATCATAACCTAATGATGAACTGATTAGAGAAGTTAGGATATGAGATCAAGGGTAGAAAACCGGAGGGTAAAAATGGCCGTCTGACAAACGGAATCTTATTTCCTACCCGGGGGCAGAATATTTGTACTCGAGAGATTATTACGTTGAAATCACCTGTTTAATCGAAGGATCTTAAATATTGGCCGAATGACAAAACGGAGTAACCGACTTTAAGATAACATTGGGCAGAGGACTAGACATATGACAATTTCATACGCCCGTGTGAGGAGGAATTGTTGAGCTTAGGAGTATACCGTTTCACGTAATCAATTAGACCTAAAAAGGAAGATCGAGCACATCCATTGAACTAAAAAGAGATTGTAATTCAATAACATATTCTTGGCTAGTTTCTAATAATATTACTAGTATCTATATTAATAGTTATTATATTGGTACTATATATATATATATATATATATATATATATATATATATATATATATATATATATATATATATATATATATATATATATTTATGTATCTATATATATCTAAATTAGTATTATTCATTTATTTACTATTTTAGTAGTTTGTAGATTATTTACTTGGTAAAATCATGCGACTTAGATTGAGTTAATAATGTACTTCTTGGTGTTTAACCACACTCTGAATTACCACACGCTTTCCTCGAGGATTCGACACCGACTCACCACACTAGCACTACAATTTAACCCGGTACACTGCCGGTAAGGATTGTATAACCTAAAAACAGTACGTCAAAAAGCCTTTCCACTAGTGTCCAAACTTGATTTCTTTCAAATTCATTCAATTCTTCTTGCATAGCAATTATCCAATCTGGATCTGAAGTTGCTTCTTCAACAACCTTTGGCTCTATTTGAGATAGAAAACATGTAAACATTGCTTCTAATTGTCTTATAGTCCTTACACCTTGCTGAATATTGCCAATAACTTGCTCAGCAGGGTGATCCCTTAACCATTGAGGATTTTGATTAGATTGATCCACGGGAACATCATCTTCAGTAGGGTTTGTTGTTGCTTCAGCAAGAGGTTCAGCAGATCCTTGAACTGCCTCAGTTGTTGCATCGATGAGTGTTACCAAAGCAGGTGTTTAGCAGCGAAAGTCGAGTCGTAAATTTTAAATCATTTATCCTTTCCAAAAAAAAACAACATATTCTGGATCAGTGACTTGTTGATTCTCAGCAGGTTCTGAAGCTTCATCTTCCATTCTAGTGAACTTAGGTTCATCAAATACAACATGTATTGTTTCTTCATATTTCAGTGTTCTTTTATTCAGTACCCTGAATGCCTTGCTGATAGAAGAATATCCCAAGAAAATTCCTTCATCTGATTTTGGTTGGAATGTCTTCAATTGCTCCTTATGATTTAATATAAAACATAAATGGATGGAAATAGGATATATTGGGTTTCCTTCCATTCCAAATCTCATAAGGTGTCTTCAGCAACTTTTTGTTCACTGAGGTCCTATTTTGTGTATAGCATGATGTATTGACAACTTCAGCCCAATATCTTTCAGGTAATAATGCTTCACAAATCATAGTTCTTCCTGCTTCTTTCAAAGTCCTATTTCTTCTCTTAGCAACCCCATTTTGCTGAGGTGTACCAGCAACAGCTAGTTGATGTAGCACACCATCTTGCTCACAGTATTCTCATATAACTTTATTGAGAAATTCAGTACCCTTGTCTGATCTGATCTTTACAACTGTCAAACTTTTCTCATTTTGCAGTCTCTTCAAAAGTTTTGGCATCTTTTGAAGTGTTTCACTTTTCTTGTTCATGAATACTACCCAAGTGTATCTTGAAAAGTCATCCACAACTACCAGAGTGTACTTCTTTCCTGTCACACTTGTTGGTGTTACTGGTCCAAATAGATCCATGTGCTTTCAAACCTCTTTTTGTTGATTGCTTAGTCTTTGACATGAAGCTAGATTTTGTTTGTTTACCTTGCTGACATGCATCACATATAGCATCCTTTTTTAATGTCATCTCAGGCAAACCAATCACCAGTTTCTTCTTCACCAACTGATTGATATCATCAAAGTTTAGATGATTCAACTTCTTATGCCATAACCAATTTAGTTCTGACTTGGTATGCATAATCAGGCATGTCTCTGGAACAAAGATGAGACCAATCCACAATATACATGTTTTGTTGTCTTCTACCAGCCAACACAACTTGATCACCTCTTTCACTAATGACAATACATGTGCCCTTGTCAACAGTGACCTTGTAACCCATGTCATAAAACTGTCCAGTGCTCAGTAGGTTGTAGTCCAGTCCTTCCACAAATGCAACATTACTGATTGTTAATCCATTTCTCACAAGTGTGCCATATCCTCTTGTGTATCCTGGTGTGTTCTTGTTGCCAAAATCCATCTTGGACCATCCTTTGCCACAGAATTGGACAAACAATGTTTATTCTTTGTCATATGTCTGGAACATCCACTGTCAAAGTACCAGACACCCTACAAAACAAAGTTAATGTATTTTAGGTACCCAAAAATGTTTGGGTCCATAGTGGTCAGTGGTAAGCATGAACCTTAGCAAATTTCCATAAGGTCTTCTCTAAAAAGTGTTATACTTTTGTTCATACATGTATTCTACACATCCATAAGGTCTAACATTTGGTTGTGTAGGACTCACAGATGCTTTCTGGCCTTTTGGTATGTAATGCTGTTTAGAGTGATTTCTATTGTTAGAAGCACTAGCATAACCATAGGTTTGATGTCTGTTAGGAGCAGCCCTATAATTTGGAGTCTACTGAGGTCCCTGCCGAGGTCTTATACAAGTCCTCTACTGAGTCCTTTGCTGAGTTCATTGCTGATGTTTTACCCTAGTATTATGGTTATACCTGTTGTTTCTAGCAGTAGGGGCAGGAATATTCCAATCATCATTAGTAGGGAACAGTCTACCATTCCTCCTGAGATAAGTATCCCTTGAATGATTGACATTTTTAGGTTTAGGATTCTTATCCTTGGGATATTTTTGATTTTTGCCCTTATGTGGTCCAACAGACTTGGTAGCAGGCCTGCTATCAGTAGGTCCATATTGTACAGCAGTCCTACTCTTAGATTTATTCTTTTTGTTAGGTATTGATGTCCTTTTGACTTTTGATTTTGCTTCTTTGAGGCATTCTCAGTAGGCTTCACTGCCTCAGCAATCTTTTTGGGAGTTGGATCTTGTGTAGGTACAAACTTAGGACCAATTCTAGAACTAGGTTCAGTAACCTTACTGGATCCACTCTTATTGGATTGTTGAGTTCCAAATCCAAGGTATGTTCTATCACCATAAGGCTTTCCAGATTTGAATGCAGTGGAGGAACAAGATTGCTCAGCAGATCCAGCAGCTACTGAATATACAGCAGGCTTATGCTGTTTCTGTCCAAACTCTTTTTCCTTTCCTTTAAGAGTTCTTAATTCAGCTTTTAACCTTTCAATTTCTGTTTGAAGAGCTTCTTTTTCAGCCTTCACAATCTCATAACTAGATTGTATTATCCTTAGTTGATCAAGGATGGAGTCCAAAGTTTCTTCATTCTCAGAATTTTTAGAATTTGAACCACAAGTTGATTCATAATCACTTTCAGCAGGAGTATTTATAGATACAGAATTGTATTCCTCCTCTATTTCATCCATATTTGCCATTAAAGCATAATCATCCATATCAGCAACAACTGCAGTATCATCAGATTCATTTCCTTTTTCTGATTCAACTTCATATCCTGATTCATCTTCAAGAACCATAGCTTTCTTGCCATATCTTCTTTGTTGACTTTTTCTCTTCAATAGGTCTGGACAATCAGGTCTGAAATGTCCAGGCTTCTTGCAATTGAAGCAAAGATAATCAGGTTCCTTCTTCTGTTTTAGTTCAGGACAGTCAGGTTTGAAGTGTCCTGGTTTCTTGCATTGACAGCACAAGTAATCATTGTCTTTCTTGGATTCATCCTTCTTCTTTTCACTAGATTTCTTTGTGAAATTCCTTGAGAACCCTTTCCGCTTTCATCATTCGATTTTCTTGCTCAAGAGGGGCAATTTGCTCTTGCATCTCATCTAGTAGATCATCTTGAGCTCCCGATGTTTCTTCTTGATGTGTAGCAACCAATGCAATGGTCTTTGGTTCTTCTTTTCGAGTTTGCCTGTACAAGTTTCTTACTGATTTCATAAGCCTTGAGATCTGAGAATAATTTGAAGGTATCCTCTTCATGAAGTCTTCTCATTTCTTCAATTGAAGTAACCTTCATTTCCCAAACTTCTTTTGCAGGTAAGGCTTCTAAGACTTTTGTATTGACTTCCTCTTTTGAGTAGATTACATTCAGCAATGTGAGTTCATCCATTATTGCATTAAATCTTGATTCCATTTGCTCAATGGTTTCATTTGATTTGATCTTGAAGTCTTAAAACTTCTTTTTGGCAACACTGATTTTGTCCTTCTTGATGGTATCAGTGCCTTCACAAATTAATTGTAACTTATTCCAAAGGTCCTTTGCAGTCTTGCAATCCTTCACTTTCATGTACATATTGCTATCCAAGGTTCTGTATATGATATCAATAGCAATATTGTTGAGGTTTGCTCTCTTTCTATCTTCAGAATTCCATTCTCTTTTTGGCTTTTGAATGTACTGAGTTTGACCATCTACAGTTATAGCTTTTGTGATTTCCAGTGGTCCATCAGTCAGCACATCCATCATCTCATCATGTGTTGCAGCTAGAAAAGCCTGCATACGACGTTTAGACTCATCAAAATGATCTAAAGAAAACATCAACATTATTCTAGCATACTGGTTGTTATCCATGATGCAGAGCTTTGAAAATCAGAAACTTGAAAAAGTTTTCAAAGTATTTTCACAAGCACAACAAGTAGGATTACTTCAAAACAGAAGCACTGCTCTGATACCAATTGTTGGTCCCTTGAAAAGGCTTTGGTTAAGTTTAAAGGGAGGGGGTGAATAAACTTAACACTTAAAACTTTTGGAGTTAACAAACTAAGCAAGTTCAGTAGTCTGCTGACAGCTCAGTAGTCTGCTGACTGTTGATTTTACTGAATTTGTTGCACCAGAATATATTCAAGTTAAGCCTTATTACTTGTTGTTAAAATATGACACCAAGTATTAGATACTCAGTAGTGTAGTGTGTGATTCAGTTGCTAGTTTCAGTAGGTTGATGTGTTAAATATACTAAAAACAGAATGTAAATGCAAAAAGTAAATAGGCAATTTGTATAGTGGTTCTAGGTGGTGTAATCCTGTCAGTCCACTCTTCTCCTGTGATGTTGGAGGTAATTCACTAGAGATCTTTGAGGTTGCAGTTACAAAAATCCCTAAGTTGTCTGTCCTTCACCAATAACTATGGCTTCACAAACTGAACACTTGGAACAGGTAGGATTGCTACTCCAAAGTATTCCACTAGTCCTTGAAGGGTAGGATTGCCTCTTCACCAGCTCCACCACAAACAACAGTTCTTGACACCTAAGTGCTTCTCTGTCTTCAATAGGTTTCTTGTAAAAAGAAAGTTTGAATCAAGTAAATGATTCAAATATCAGTAGCTTGATCAAGATGAAATGATCAGCAGCTTGATGTCTTCAAGTGTGTGAACTTGATGTAGCTTGATAGTAGGTTACACTTGAAGAATTTACTTGATCAGTAGCTTTAAGTTCAGTAATATCAGCAGGGTGATTTCTTGAAAAGAATCTGATAGCTCAAGACTGATTGTTGTTTTTTTCTTCAAAATTCATCACTTGTTTCTGCATCAGGGGACTTTTATTTATAGGTGAGAATCCATGTGACTTATGTTTGAAATTCAAACATAGCCGTTTCAGATACGTCCCTATTCTGACTTGCTTTCTATCCCTGTACATAGTACTGACATTGCCAGACTGCTTTTTGACAGTTACCAATCTGTCCACCCTTTGACTTGTGTCTATTGGTTAATCCTTTGAATCTTCCCAACGTTCGTTTAATCTTAGCCATTGATTTGTTGACAATATCAAGGCCTGTGATCCATCCTTATCTTTGTAATCTTCCAATGTAACCTTTGAATAAGTCGACACTTACACTCAGCAGATTCCTGTGAATCTGAGTGTGCTGAGGCACATGTCAGTCAGTTGCCTTTGAGTCTACTGTTCGGTAAAAACTAGTTTTATAATTTATAAACCGAAACACCCCAAGTATAAGGTTCGTAGTATAGGATGTTAACGGGTCGTCCTAAGGGAGTGGAATGGTTATCGGATCAAGGAACAATTATTCTATCGATTATGTCACAATTATTAACTAAACTAGGGTTTAAACTAATTATGAACAAAGAAAACGCACGATGAACAGTAACTTCGATGAATAGTAAATTGGAATCAAATTGATACGAACTATTCGATTTATCAAGTAATTAAAAGGAAACGGCAAGGCAACGAGAATCCACCAATCAACCAACCCAACCCCAACTAGACGGCAAGCTAAAGATATAATTTTTAGTAACGATCAATCACGAATTCGATTAAATTTCTCTAAGCGAATTCTAGGGTTTCGTTTTCTTTCCCAAGCAAAACTAAACTAGCATGCATAACACGATCATGAGATTGTTTCCAATACTCTACTCAACTAATCATGAACAATCTCTTGAATCACAATTAATTGCATCAATTGAAAAGATCAAATCTTGAATCAATACTCTCATATAAATTCAATCAAAAAGATAGTTTCATCGATCTCTCGATTCAAATAAAACATAAACAATATAACAATATCCACTTGATGAAAAACCATAAATTAACTCACTAAAGATGTAGCTAAAAATCCTCTAATTGGTGTGGTTGTTGATTGATTTCATCCGTTGTCTTACCGCAAGATGCTTAGCCTCCAATCATCTTCGAACTCTCAAGCAAGATTGAAAGAAAGAAACTCATATTTTTATTTGATGTGGTGCTTTTTCTGTGTGTAAAATTCTGTGTTCTTTCTCTCCGCATGGATGCTCCTTTTATAGGGATCGTGGCCGACATAGGAAGATCTAGAAGATAACGATGCGAAAATCCACCGACCTACCGAGCCGACGACACGTTCGGTCGACCGAGTGTCATGGCTCGGTCGACCGAGCCTACCAAATGCCCGTGTTCACACTGTGTGCTCCGTATAACGTGTTCCTCACTCCACTCTCTCGATCGATTTGATTTATCCTTCTTTAATTGCTCCGAATATCTTCTTTATTTCTTGAGATTCTTTTGATTGAATAATATTTATCTTCCCAAAATAAAATCCAAATGATTGAATGAAATTGATCCTCTTGATTAAATAATATCACCCCACGCATTTCTTTATTTTCTCGCAAAATGTTGTTACACCAAGTCATCGAATAATAATAATAATAAAAATGTGTAACAAAAATAACAATTAAACCCATAATTTCCTCATAATTAAATTATAATTCCTCAATAACCATTATAGGAATTTAACGGTTAAAACACGCTTCTCTCATTTATTTCCCTTAAAAATAAGGTAAATTGTTTAGGGATTAAGCCCGAAAATATAGTAAAATTTACCCTAAACATCTACTGTGTTTTTACAACACTTCAGCTGACTTCTTTTAATCTAACTTTTTATTGTTAAGTTAGAGTTCACCATTTAAATCATAACTATGTTCCAGTCTTTACTTAACATGTGGAATTTAGATCTTGTACACATGGTATATGTAATCAGTTTAGGTCATCACAGACTTCCCTAAATTCTGAATCCATATCCTTGAATTTAAATACAAAGTTTGATCCCTTAGCCTTCAATAACTGAGTTTGAGCCCTCAGTCTTCAGCAGATTCCTAAACAAGTCTACTGACTTAGGTACCTTACTGACCTAGACAGGTCTGTTGATGAAAGTCAGCTGACCTTGTACAGTGCTTGTTTGATCAAACCTATACAAAGATCAAACTCTAATGAACCTATACATTTTATCTAGACATCTTTTTGCCTTTGCTCTATAACAGCTAGTCTGGCACTCATCACTAAAACTCAAAATAAGTCCAACAGAGCTCGCATGATTTTGCGACTCCTCCTAGGAGCCCTTTTTTCCCTTATGATTACACGGGCATCCTTTATGTATCCCCTCTTGCCTGGGAGGAATTTCTCCTTCCGGAAGGCTAAGATGACTTAAGGCCGGGGCCCTGTTTACGACTAATTTTGTGGTTTATATCGAGTTATTCCATAACAATATCTTCCGTGTTTTAGTGATTTTTATAGAAAATCACTTGCTAAAAGGATAAATTGGAAGAATGGGTTTAGAATTTGTTAGAGTGTGAAAATCGAGCTATTTATGTGGTTTTTATTTATTTATGTACGATTTTACACTTTGCTCATTTCTATCGCCTTGTAGGTATGCTTGCATGTTGTGGAAGGAGTTAGAACGGTGCTTGATTGAAGATTAAAGGAAGGAGAAAGATGTAAGTTTGAGATTGGCATGAAGGTTACAAGGTGAATCAAGGTCCAAGTCCCTCAGCCTCGATCAAGGCCTGCGTCGAATATTGGACTCAAGCGCCCGTGATGAGATTTTTGGTTCAGAGAGTTTGGACGCTGAGTAAACGGGCGTCCAACAAACCGGACGGGCGTCCGTCGGCCGACTTAACCCTAGCCGCCTCAAAATCCTATAAATACCAGCGTGTATTGAACCCTAATCTGATACGCATTATTCACACAGCAGCCAAACCCTAGCAGCAGCCGCACTAAACACATAAAAAGATGAGTCTTCTTCTTTCAATTCTTTCTTGAGATCAAGGATGATTGAGGGCTAAACAGTTCATGATGAGACAACGGGATGAAGCCAACACAACACCATCACAACCAAGAGATAAAGAAGTAGCGATTGTTAGTGAGTTTGAGTTTTATTTTCCTTATCAATTGAATAGATTTGAATGTTTGTTTTATTAGATTGAGAAATCAATGAAACGTTTATCTGTTTTGAATTTTAATGAGAACTAGATTCATATATAGAACCGTTCTTTTGATACGATTAATAATAATTCAAGAGATTGTTTATTATTGATTGGGTAGGAGATTCGGAGACGAACTCATGATCATGTTCTTCATTGTTATGTTTGTTTTACTTGAGAAAGAAAACGAACCCTAAATAAATTTGATGAAAGAAATTAGATCGAATTTAGGTTAGACCATACCAAGGAATTTAATTTAACTCATAACTTGGTTGGGTGGTGGTTGTTTGGTGGATCCTTGATGCCCTACTGTTCCTTTATATTCATAAGGAAGTTCGTACCTTTTTGCATATCGGTTTAGATTTTTTTTAGTTTAATTGAATTTAATTTGATTGCTACGTTTAGTTGTTTTAGGAACCCTAGATGTTAATTGTTATTTTTCTGCAAATTTTCTGTTCCAAGTTACTGTTCATCGTACTGTTCATCATCTTAATTACTGTTTATTGTTTTTCATAGTTTAATTAGTTTAAACCCTAGTTGTAGTTAATAGTCGTGACGTAATCGATAGCATAACTGCACTTTAATCCGATAAACATTCCACTCCCTTAGGACGACCCGTTAACATCCTATACTACGAACCTTATACTTGGGGTGTTTCGGTTTATAAATTTAAAATGAGTTTTTACCGAACAAGTTTTTGGCGCCATTGCCGGGGAGTCGGTAACGGTTGTCGGACTCTTAGAGGTGCTAATCTATAGGTTACATTAATTCCTTACTTTTGATATTTAGCATTCTGATCAAACTTACGTAAGTCATCTACTAACCCATACTCTACATTGTCAACTAACTGTAATATGTCTGTGTCATGTATGTCTTGTTCATATACTTCATAACTACTTACTTAACATATCTTTGTTCTTGTCTTGACTGTTCATTTTCCTTGCTTACTTAACATAAAATAAGGGTCTAGTGCAACACGGTTAATATGACTAATCATAACTCCAACTTGCGACTTAAAGTACTAAATGTACTCCATACAATACGTTGTCTTAAGAACGACATGACTAATACAACTAGTCATACATTCGACACGGGACTTGGTACCCATGGCACTCCGTACAGTACATTGTTAGGCAACTAACTAAAAACACGTAGGAGCACATAAAACAAATACATTCCACGTTAAAGTCCATATCTAACTTACGAGGACCTACTAAGGCCTTAACAAGACTGAACTCTCAACTTATCTCCCTTACTCGTAGTCAAAACACATAAAATTGTCAACCAAAAAAAGTAACATGAAAACTGGATAGCGTTCAGAAAACATAGTTTGGCAGATACCCGGTAACATATAGTCATGTTTAGTTTCGTGCAATTTAACATAAAACAGTATCCAAACAAATTCAAAACCATATCCTTGAACTAAAAATGAAACATTTTGAAAAGAAGAACTTCTTATAGACATTCAAGACGTGCCGAACAACAACTAACCTTGAAGACGCCCGTCTGTTCTAAAATTTTCTTCTCTGATCGGTTTCCAGCTGACCAGACGAGCGTCTGGCTTGCCAAACGCCCGTCCAGACTCTCGAGCGCCGCCTCGCTTCGATTTGTCTTCTCGGGCGCCATTCGATAACACGAACGAGCGTTCACTTCAGATTTCCACGAACCAGCGTTCACTCATCTTGACGCCGCCGCATTCTCTTCAACTCGCTACTTCTTTTCTCTTCTCTCTTTCTAAACCCTCTAATTTCCTCTTCATTTCGTTCTCATCAACCCTAAGGTTGATTTCTTTCCATTCTGCTCTTCTGGTTTATGCACACCAGGAGTAAGAAGGGACCTCTTATCTTTAATCCCGAGCCTGAGCGATCTATTATCAGGAGAAAGCTCTTTCCTGATCCAGACATTATGGCTAACGAAGTTCAAAATCCAGATCCCCAAGCCCAGATGAATCTGATCCTTCAACAGATGCAAGCAATACAGCAACAACAGAATCAACAAGCTGGCATAAATAATCAGTTTCAACAATTCCGTCAAAACCTGCTAAACCAGTTAAACCAAGACCCCTATGCTCCCTATCTTGACCAAGACTTTCTGGAAGGGCATAGACCAATTCACCCTCCAGACATGGGGCAAGCGAACTTCGATCTGAAAAATGGAGTGGTAGGATTGGTCCAGAATAGTTCTTTTCATGGCACTGCTGATGAAGATCCTCATGACTTCTTGTCCACCTTCGTTCAAATATGCGAAGCAGGCCACTATCCTGGTGTTGATTCTGAGATTGTCAAGTTAAAACTCTTCCCGTTTGCTCTAAAGGCTGAAGCAAACCGTTGGTTCAAATCTTTAGCCCATCATTCTCTCCGTACCTGGAATGATGTCAAAAGAGCCTTTGCTCTGAAGTTTGTCTCGCCAGGGACAATCATGGACATGATGTTGGATCGATATAGCGTAAACAAACACTCTAGGGGGGTGAATAGAGTGTTGGGTAAATTATAAACTCTTTTTCGAAAATCAACACAAGTACTAATTAACTAAGGCGGAAGCTAACTTAATTAATTATTCGCTTGTGCTATTAAAACCTTAGTGATCAAATGTGATTGTGTGATCAACCAATTATCAAATAACCAAACCGTAAGTTATTTTTAAATCAAACAGATTCAATAAGATAATGTCAAAAAGATTAGGCCAAACAAGTTGCACGCTGATTTTAATAGCAACTTAATTTAGTGATGTTTATAAGAAAATTGCCACCAAAGTTTCAATTACTATTTTGTCAAAATATGAACTGCACAGTCTGCATCAAATTCAAACAGACTATCAAACAAACCAAAGGCTTATGCAAAAATCAGGTGCAGGGAAATTACCCAGCAGATATCAACAGTACAGAGTCAAAAATAAAATGCCAAGAATATATTAATGATTAAACTGATACTGGTTTGCAGATAATAGATAAATATTACAGGACTGAACCGGTTTAAAATAATTTAAAAAAAAAGTTACAGTTGAGACTGATCTAACTGAGTTCTAAGAATACAAAAACTGATGAAAAAAATAATTCTTAGATCAGTCAAAGGCACTGCTCAGACTGAAAAAGTATCAGATGTACTTTAGTGATGATAAACACAAATAACTTTGAAGTTTATCAAAGACTAGATCTGACTTGATTTACAGAGGTTTCAGTGAGCACAACAAGAAGGGACCGGACTAGACTGATCAATCAGTTTCAGCACTGAAATGAGGGTCAGATTAGAGTTGCACCTCTAATCTGACTGTCAAGTTCAGTATTGGAACTGATCACAAATGATCAGCAGGTCCAAACTGTGGCCAAAGTAAAATCTCAAAATAAAAACCTATAACAAGGTGTTCAAATGAAAGTTCAGATTTCTCAACAGATTTACAGGCAGCACAGATTCAACAGATAAGCACAGTAGAGGGGCAGAATTCCAGGGTGTAAATCACAAGGATATACACACTGAAAATTCCCAGCAGATATGGGGAAAGAAAGACTAGACAGAGCCAAGTGATGCAATCGATTCAAACTTGCAATGAGTCGAGTATCACCAGAATGCCTTATTCTCAAGAAAGGTGTGCACTTACACAAAGTACAGATCCTGATATTACGATGTGCGGCAAGATGATGAGTACAAATGACAAGACTTGTCTGAGACTTTACTGACAATGGACAAACACTCAATCTGAACAATAGAATACACAAGGTCGATTGATATCGAAATATGAGCTACAGCCGAAATCCTCTCGGGGCCTTTTGCTAGTTCAAGCTTTCAAGTATCAATTTACGATCTCGAAACCGACTTATTCAGTTCGAATTTGATGAGACTCAATTACGATACTACTCAAGTATGGCTAATTGAGACACACAACAAGAACAGGGATACTGTAAGACTTGATATGAATTCCTGAATGACACAAGATCAGAGATGGCTTGAAGTCAATGTCTGAATCGCCAGATCCTCACTTAGGCAATCTTCAGACTTAGGTCCTTCAAAGTCAATGATCTTATCACAGGGGTGCTTCAAATCAAACAAGCAGACCACAAAACAGTTTAAACAAAAGCAAAGTTTAAAGGGTGTTTTCTGAATTGATTTACCTCTTTTAAAAACACACAATGCAGACAAACAGAGAAGTTGATCCTGTGTCCTGTGTATAGCTTTGCCAGTCCTCAAGCTATACACACTCCAGCAAGATTCCAACTGATTCACTATCACTTCAGGCAAGTGATAGGGAATCCAGACCACAAACTTCTTCTTGCAAAAATGAATTTTTGAAAAGGAGAAAATGTAGTATTTGCTTAAGTTGTAAAACTGATTGCTTAAAACCTAAGGGGTGTGAGGTCTATATATAGGGTTAAAAAAAGTTTTGAAAAACAGTTTGGTTTAAACATTTTGACAACCTTGAACCAAATAGACTCGGTTTAATCTAGATTGGATGGGGGGGACATGTTTTGGGCATCACTGGACCAAGGCCCTCAGCATATGACTCAAACCAGACCATCATTGGGTTAAAGAACCCTAGGTCAAATGTACTAGCCCACAGTGTAGGTTCAAGCCAATTTACCTGAGCGGTTTGGGTTGAGATTCACCAAACCGGGCTAAAACAGAAGGGGAGAGAACCACCGGTTCTTGTTCAAAAGGCAACACATCAATCCACCTCTGAATCTTGTACTGGAAAAGGGACAGGTTCATCCTTAAACGACTATGAAAACAGCTTGCACGTTTAATACGTGTTTCTTGAATTCATATGCTGCAAAATCAACACAAAAGGAAAGGTCAAGGAAATATCAAGATCAAATCAGAAAATAAACAGAGACGATATTAACTATTAAGTGAAAAGATACGACCTTGATTCGAGATTGATTTGCCATTCAATGAATCGGACGTTTATGACTCGTAACAGTCATCAAATCGAATGAAAATCAGACCTTTCATTCTCAGACCTACAATCGATACATAAGCACAAAATCACGGCAGAGAATCGGCTCAAATCAGCATTAAAATCACGATATTAACATAAATAGAAGAAAGATACAACCTTTAATCTCGCGGTTTGAGATATGCCGTCACAGAGTTTAAATCCGTGTTGCTAGGAATCAAATCAGCAATAATTAGGAAATCGAAAACTTCACGGATGAATTCATCACGTGGTTGCTCCGATTTGAAATCGAATAAGAAGGCAGCATCTTTAAACTCGAACCTTCCAAATCGGATTTCAGAAACGTGGTTGCAGCGAAGGAGTGATTCTGTGAGTAAAAGCTATCCTAAAATGATGGTGGCTTAAACTGTCACAGAATCGAGAAGTAGAAACGCCGGATTTTCAGTGGGATAGAGAATCGTCATTGAAGACGATTTGATATGGAGAGACGGTTCTGGAGAAGAGCAGCTGAGAAGGTAATCTTGATAGCCGATTTAGGGTTTGACCAAAAAGGGTGGAGTTTAAAGAAAAGTTCGAAAATTAGGAATAAAAAAAGGGTCATTGAGCCGAGTCGGATAAATCTTCAGCAAACAAAAAGAACGGCCCAGGCAGCTACACAAAAGTAAAAAGATAATTAAATGGTTTAATTTGATTAATCAAACTTATAAAAATTAATTAACTTAATTTTATAAATTTAATCAAGCAATTTAAATATTTAATTGATGATCCTGCAAAGAATTAAAAAGAATGCCACATGATGTAAGTTTAGACTTCATGGCGGTTAGTGACAAGGGTATTTTAGTAAAATCACATTTGAGGGGTATTTTAGTAAATTAATCAAACTTAAAATGCAACTGGGGCTCATAACTTAACAATCTCCCCCTTTTGATTAATTTTCAAAATACCTCATACGCTCCACCTTGATTACAGCTCCCCCTACATACGTATTTCTCCCCCTTAGTTTGAAAACTAAGCAAAAGGAATCACAACGGTACCATATGTAGTCACTACGCAACTTTTCAAACGAGGCCTGGGGTAAAGGCTTCGTGAAAATGTCGACTACGATCTTGTGATTGGCACAAACTCAATAGATATCGTACCATTTTGCACGTGATCACGTATAAAATGATAACGGATGTCTATGTGTTTGGCTCGGGAGTCGCGATCTGACAGATTGTGTGCAAGGTCTATTGCACCTGCATCTTGCCGCAATAAACCGGAACACAATCTACGAGACATGCCGAAGTCTCGCTAGCCGTTGTTTGATCCGGAGGAGGAGTTGAGCACAAAGAATTGCTCAAGGCCACGTGCTCACCTCGAGTAGTGCTAAGGGCAACACTAGGTTGCTTCTTAGAAAACCAAAAGATGAGACGGTCCCCAAGTAATTGACAAGTACCACTTGTACTCTTCCGTTCAATACGACAGCCACCATAGTCGGCATCGCTGTAAGCGATAAGTGTAAGTGATGAGTCTCGAGAGTACCAGAGACTCAATGTGGGTGTGTGCCTGAGATATCGGAAAACTTGCTTTACAGCTTTGTAATGCGATATCTTAGGGTTAGATTGAAAACGTGCACATAGTCCTACGGAAAACTGTATGTCGGGTCTCGATGCGGTTAGATATAGCAGAGAACCGATCATAGATCGATATAAGTGAGAGTCAAACGGCTCACCATCTTCATCAAGTGTAAGTTTGACTGACGAGCTCATAGGAGTCGTAGCAGGTTTCAACGTGTCAAACTTAAACTTGGTGAACATATCTCTGATATACTTAGTTTGACTTATGTGTGTGCCGGACTGTGTTTGCTTGATCTGTAAGCCGAGGAAGAAACTTAGCTCTCCCATGGCTGACATTTCAAATTGAGAGGACATCAGAGTCTCAAACTCAGTGCATAAAGCCGGGTCGGTAGAACCGAAGATAATGTCATCGACATAGACCTGGGCAACCAGGATGTCAAAGCCGAACTTCTTTATGAATAAGGTGTTATCCACCCTACCCCTAACGAAGCCATTAGCTAAAAGTACTGATGACAACTTATCGTACCATGCTCTAGGCGCTTGTTTGAGTCCGTAAAGTGCTTTCTTGAGACGGAAGACATAATCGGTATGCGATTGTATCCTCAAAGCCGGGGTGTCGAACATACACTTCTTTATCGATAAGTCCGTTTATGAAGGCACTTTTGACGCCCATTTGATGGAGCTTTATTCCTAAGCCGGATGCAAACGCAATTAAAAGTCGAATGGCTTCCCGAGCAGCAATCCCCGGGCGAAGGTCTCATCGTGTCGATGCCTTCCTGTTGGGTATAACCCTGGGCCACCAGCCGAGCCTTATTCCAAACGACTTTACCGTTTTCATCTAACTTGTTCCTAAAGACCCATCGTGTGCCTACCGAGGTTTTACCCTTAGGCAGGGGAACAAGTTCCCAAACATCTTGCCTTTCAAATTGATGAAGCTCTTCTTGCATAGCTATAACCCACTCATTATTTAAGAGGGCTTCATCAACTTTCTTAGGTTCGATGTTAGAAACAAATGCATGCAAAGATGAGGGATAGAAAGTAGACCTTCGGGTGCTGACACCAGCAGATGGATCACCAATGATTAAGTCTGGGGTGTGATAACTTTCCCATCTGTGTTGTGGAGCACCACTATTTTCCTCTTGCATGTTTTCTTCGTTGGGAGCATCATTTGCTAAGATGTCATCCACAACGGGTGCTGTTGGTTCAACAGCTACTTCTTGTTCTACTTCCGTTCCAGAGGTTGTTTCATTTTGTGCGGGTGGAAGTAGTTCGAGCTCATCCTCCAAGTCCAACTGCTCTACACTTATTTGCTTATCTTTCATACTAGAGCACATGATAGTCAAGGAAACAGACTCATGAAAAGAAACGTGTATGGACTCGAGAATGCGTCGAGAAACTGGATTGTAGCATCTATAAGCCCGAGAGGTTTCGGAATAACCAACGAATATGCATTCGATGGACTTAGATGCAAACTTATCCAAATTTCCCTTATCATTCAACACGAAACACTTGCATCCAAAAACGTGAAAGTAGTTAACTTTCGGAGGCCGATTTCTTAGGACTTCGTAGGGTGTCTTGTGCAATCTGTGTCTAATAGACACTTGATTAACAATGTAACATGCACAAGCAACAGCCTCAGCCCACAGAAATCGAGGCACTTTGAACTCATTTAGCATGATTCGAGCAGATTCTTGCAGTGTTCGGTTCTTACGCTCAACAACGCCATTTTGTTGTGGAGTTCGAGGAGCAGAGAATTCGTGACGAATACCAAGGTACTCACAGAATTTTATGAGACTAGTATCCACGAATTCACCACCTCTGTCACTCCTGACAGCTACAACAGATATATCAAAGGTATTCTGTAGTTGCTTCACGAGAGTGGAAAATGCCTGAGCACTATCACTCTTGTGAGTCAAAAACAGTGTCCACGTATATCTGGAATAGTCATCAACGACGACGAGCACATATGACTTTCCACTGAGACTTACTACTCTACTAGGACCAAACAAGTCAATGTGCAACAATTCCTAAGCGACGGTGCCATAGATTTGTGTCATCATGTTTAGATACGAGGCACGTTATCGGGCAATTAGTGAGGTTGTCCAGTTCGATCGTGTAGAGATTATGCTCACGAAGACCAGTTAGGACAACGTTCCCTAATTTATCAGATATCGTGCAACTATCTTCATCAAACACAATTTTAAGGCCTGAGTCACTTAACTGTGATATGCTTAGTAGATTATACTCTAAATGCTTGACTAATAAGACATTATGAATAATAAAACAATTTGGGTTACCAACTGATCCTTTGCCAAGGATCTTGCCTTTTGAGTTGTCTCCGAACGTGACCGACCCTCCATTTGAAATAGCTTTGTAATCTCGGATGATTGCGGAGTTTCCAGTCATATGTCGAGAGCATCCACTATCCAAGCACCACTTTGTATTGCTTCTGTATAGTTTAGCTTTAAGACATGCCTGCAATACAAAGATTTTGTATAGGTACCCTTAGTTCTTAGGTCCTTGGGGGTTAGAATCAGGCTTGATCGAGTTCTTTCGAACCCATACCTTCTTAACCCTTGGTTTGCTAGCAGCCTTCTTTGTCCGGGAGGACTCGGGCTGTTCGCAGTGACGTGGGTTGGGTTGGTATGTGGTCGATTGCATTCGATTTACCTGATCTTGCCAGAATAGGATCTGGGCCAAAAATGGGTCAAACTGGGGAAGTCTATGTGTATAGGTGTGTGCTTGGTGTATGCGTGGATCGTAGTGTGTAGTTGGGTAAAAACTGGGTGCATCATAGTTGTTATGAGTGAAGTGGTTCTGTTGAGCAGGGCTCCTTGAACCTCTTCGATCATAAGCGTATGCATGAGTATGGGGGAAAGAACGCTGTGATGTGTGTGCAGATGTTGATGGAGCGTTCTTAGGTGAGGTGTGTGCCTTTTTCTTTCTATTTCTTCTTTTCTTTTTGATGGGTTGTGCGGTCATGGTGTGTGCTAAGCCAATTGGCCTAGGCTCCAAGACTTTGGTTGAGGCGGGTGAGTTTTGTGTGTCAGATGATCCTTCCACACAAATTTCCTTACCCTTTGAATTCTGAGAAGTTGAGGGTTGCATTTTGAGCTGAATAATTTCCTCTTCAAGTCTTGAGATGACTTGTTTAAACGCCGCAACCTTTCGCTTCAAAGATTCATTCTCAATTTCGGTCGTTTGGTGCTTAAGCTTCAATTTACTTAGTTCATTGGTTAAGGTGACAAAGTTGTCATCTTGTTGTACCTTAAACTTATTTAGTGTTTCATTTTTACCCTTAAGTGTGAGGTTCTCCCTAGTTAATTGTTCATTAAGTGTATGCAGTTCTTCATTAGTTAGGGAAGTGTCGGATACCTCACTGTCACTTGAGTTTGTGGGTTGTGAAAAACCCATAAAGCACAAGTTTGCTTTTTCCGGTTTCGGACTTATTGTCATTGTCTGATTAGTCGCCTATGTCCCAAGTAGCCGCCATTGCCTTGCCATTTTTCTTGCCTTTACCTTTTGAGTATTCTTGCTCTTTTGACCGGATGTAGGTTTGGGCTTTCCTCCTTTCTTATTAGGGCATTCGTTGGCAATGTGACCTTTCGGTTGCATTCAAACAAGTCATGTCTTGCTTCCACCAATTTTGTTTTGGAACTTAGCATTTCCAGGATGATTTTCCTCTTCGTTCATTTTTCAAGAACCTTCGAACTTACGAACCATCATAGCGGTTTCCTCGTCATCTTCACTTTCATCATCCGCTTGCTCATTTTCGTCGGAGTTCTTCACGAGCTTTCATGCGAAACAGGACATCTCGCGATACTTTTGCTTGGCTGCGTTCAGATGTTGTTCATATACTAAGAGCGTACCGATAAGTTCATCTTTAGTGAGGACCGAGAGATCCTTCGCTTCCTCTATGGCCGTAGCCTTAGGTTCTCATATAGGAGGAGAGGAGCGAAGTATCTTATAGTTTTGGTCCTCCATGTAGAGATGTCTTTACCAAGGGCGCTAAGTGCATTGACTATGTCAGTGAATCTATTATCCATGTCAATAATAGATTCACTTGGTTTTGCTTGAAAAGACTCATATGCATGATTAAGTTGACTTATTTTAGACTTCTTAACCTTACTGCTGCCCTCATGACGTTTGATAAGAGCCTCCCAAATTTCTTTGGCAGTCTCGCATGCGGCAACAGCTCGGTTCTCGGAGGGACTTAAAGAGTTGATAAGAATGGCGACGACTTTAGCGTTTAAGGACATTTTTCTACAGTCCTCTTCGTTAAATTCGTCCTCAGTCTTATTAACCTTTACAGTGACTCCAGCTTCGGTGATGTCTTTTGTGGGAACAAACGGACCTTTGTTTATGATAATCCATAGTTGATAGTCCGTTTGTTGCACATGAGTCATCATCGAACGTTTCCACTGAATAAATCCCGAACCGTCAAAGTAAGGAGGCCTTAATAAAGATAAGCCCTCCCTTGGGTTCATAGAGTTATTTAGGGAAGCCATTACAATGCAGTACAATGATATGCAACAAGTATGTAATGCAAAAATATGGATGAATTACAATGCAAAATTTTTGAAATATGATGTGAGTGTGTGATGAACAATACTTAAGCACACGGTTGAGAGGATTTACTCGGTAATCAAAAACTGCAAAACAATATGAGCAAAAGACCAAGGTAAATCAAAGAAATAGAAAGGCACTATAAATCACACCAAGAGATATCGTGTTATGATCACTAGGTGACCAAGCTCTGATACCAATTGTTGGATCGATATAGCGCAAACAAACACTCTAGAGGGGGGGTGAATAGAGTGTTGGGTAAATTATAAACTCTTTTTCGAAAATCAACACAAGTACTAACTAACTAAGGCGGAAGCTAACTTAATTAATTATTCGCTTGTGCTATTAAAACCTTAGTGATCAAATGTGATTGTGTGATCAACCAATTATCAAATAACCAAACTGCAAGTTATTTTTAAATCAAACAGATTCAATAAGATAATGTCAAAAAGATTAGGCCAAACAAGTTGCACGCTGATTTTAATAGCAACTTAATTTAGTGATGTTTATAAGAAAATTCCCACCAAAGTTTCAATTACTATTTTGTCAAAATATGAACTGCACAGTCTGCATCAAATTCAAACAGACTATCAAACAAACCAAAGGCTTATGCAAAAATCAGGTGCAGGGAAATTACCCAGCAGATATCAACAGTACAGAGTCAAAAATAAAATGCCAAGAATATATTAATGATTAAACTGATACTGGTTTGCAGATAATAGATAAATATTACAGGACTGAACCGGTTTAAAATAATTTTAAAAAAAAGTTACAGTTGAGACTGATCTAACTGAGTTCTAAGAATACAAAAACTGATGAAAAAAATAATTCTTAGATCAGTCAAAGGCACTGCTCAGACTGAAAAAGTATCAGATGTACTTTAGTGATGATAAACACAAATAACTTTGAAGTTTATCAGCACCTAGATACAGCTTGATTTACAGAGGTTTCAGTGAGCACAACAAGAAGGGACCAGACTAGACTGATCAATCAGTTTCAGCACTGAAATGAGGGTCAGATTAGAGTTGCACCTCTAATCTGATTGTCAAGGTCAGTATTGGAACTGATCACAAATGATCAGCAGGTCCAAACTGTGGCCAAAGTAAAATCTCAAAATAATAACCTATTACAAGGTGTTCAATTGAAAGTTCAGATTTCTCAACAGATTTACAGGCAGCACAGATTCAGCAGATAAGCACAGTAGAGGGGCAGAATTCCAGGGTGTAAATCACAAGGATATACACACTGAAAATTCCCAGCAGATATGGGGAAAGAAAGACTAGACAGAGCCAAGTGATGCACATATTCAAACTTGCAAGGAGTCAGAGTATCAGTCTGTAATGCCTTATTCTCAAGGCTATGTGCACTTACACAAAGTACAGATCCTGATATTCTGATGTGCAGCAAGATGAGTACAGTGACAAGACTTGTACAGACTTTACAGCAATGGACAAACACTCAATCTGAACAATAGGAATACACAAGGTCAGATTGATACTGAAATATGAGCTACATGCCGAAATCCTCTCAGGGCCTTTTTGCTAGTTCAAGCTTTCAAGTATCAATTTCTGATCTCAGAAACCGACTTATTCAGGTTCAGAATTTGACAGACTCAATTACAGATACTACTCAAGTATGGCTAATTGAGACACACAACAAGAAACGGGAGGATCTTGCAAGACTTGATATGAATTCTGAATGACACAAGATCAGAGATGGCTTGGAAGTCAATGTCGGAATCGCCAGATCCTCACTTAGGCAATCTTCAGACTTAGGTCCTTCAAAGTCAATGATCTTATCACAGGGGTGCTTCAAATCAAACAAGCAGACCACAAAACAGTTTAAACAAAAGCAAAGTTTAAAGGGTGTTTTCTGAATTGATTTACCTCTTTTAAAAAGACACAATGCAGACAAACAGAGAAGTTGATCCTGTGTCCTGTGTATAGCTTTGCCAGTCCTCAAGCTATACACACTCCAGCAAGATTCCAACTGATTCACTATCACTTGAGGCAAGTGATAGGAATCCACCTAAACTTCTTCTTGCAAAAATGAATTTTTGAAAAGGAGAAAATGTAGTATTTGCTTAAGTTGTAAAACTGATTGCTTAAAACCTAAGGGGTGTGAGGTCTATATATAGGGTTAAAAAAGTTTTGAAAAACAGTTTGGTTTAAACATTTTGACAACCTTGAACCAAATAGACTCGGTTTAATCTAGACTGGATGGGGGGGACATGTTTTGGGCATCACTGGACCAAGGCCCTCGGCATATGACTCAAACCAGACCATCATTGGGTTAAAGAACCCTAGGTCAAATGTACTAGCCCACAGTGTAGGTTCAAGCCAATTTACCTGAGCGGTTTGGGTTGAGATTCACCAAACCGGGGCTAAAACAGAGGGGAGAGAACCACCGGTTCTTGTTCAAAAAGGCAACACATCAATCCACCTCTGAATCTTGTACTGGAAAAGGGACAGGTTCATCCTTAAACGACTATGAAAACAGCTTGCACGTTTAATACGTGTTTCTTGAATTCATATGCTGCAAATCAACACAAAAGGAAAGGTCAAGGCAATATCAAGATCAAATCAGAAAATAAACAGAGACGATATTAAGTATTAAGTGAAAAGATACGACCTTGATTCGAGATTGATTTGCCAATTCAAATGAATCGGACGTTTATGACTCATAATACCATCAAATCGAATGAAAATCGGACCTTTCATTCTCAGACCTACAATCGATACATAAGCACAAAATCAGGGCAGAGAATCGGCTCAAATCATCATTAAAATCACGATATTAACATAAATAGAAGAAAGATACAACCTTTAATACTGCAGATTGAGATATGCCGTCACAGAGTTTAAATCCGTGTTGCTAGGAATCAAATCAGCAATAATTAGGAAATCGAAAACTTCACGGATGAATTCATCACGTGGTTGCTCGATTTGAAATCGAATAAGAAGGCAAAGATCTTTAAACTCGAACCTTCCAAATCGGATTTGAAGCGTGGTTGCAAATGAAGGAGTGATTCTGTGAGTAAAAGCTATCCTAAAATGATGGTGGCTTAAACTGTCACAGAATCGAGAAGTAGAAACGCCGGATTTTCAGTGGGATAGAGAATCGTCATTGAAGAAGATTTGATATGGAGAGACGGTTCTGGAGAAAAGCGGCTGAGAAGGTAATCTTGATAGCCGATTTAGGGTTTGACCAAAAAGGGTGGAGTTTAAAGAAAAGGTCGAAAATTAGGAAGTCATTGAGCCGAGTCGGATAAATCTTCAGCAAACAAAAAGAACGGCCCAGGCAGCTACACAAAAGTAAAAACATAATTAAATGGTTTAATTTGATTAATCAAACTTATAAAAATTAATTAACTTAATTTTATAAATTTAATCAAGCAATTTAAATATTTAATTGATGATCCTGCAAAGAATTAAAAAGAATGCCACATGATGTAAGTTTAGACTTCATGGCGGTTAGTGACAAGGGTATTTTAGTAAAATCACATTTGAGGGGTATTTTAGTAAATTAATCAAACTTAAAATGCAACTGGGGCTCATAACTTAACAATCTCCCCCTTTTGATTAATTTTCAAAATACCTCATACACTCCACCTTGATTACAGCTCCCCCTACATACGTACTTCTCCCCCTTAGTTTGAAAACTAAGCAAAAGGAATCACAACGGTACCATATGTAGGTCACTACGCAACTTTTCAAACGAGGCCTGGGGTAAAGGCTTCGTGAAAATGTCAGCTACCTGATGCGCAGTTGGCACAAACTCAATAGATATCGTACCATTTTGCATGTGATCACGTATAAAATGATAACGGATGTCTATGTGTTTGGCTCGGGAGTGCAGTACAGGATTGTGTGCAAGGTCTATTGCACTGGTACTGTCGCAATAAACCGGAACACAATCTACAGACATGCCGAAGTCTGCTAGCTGTTGTTTGATCCAGAGGAGTTGAGCACAGCAATTGCTCAAGGCCACGTACTCAGCCTCAGTAGTGCTAAGGGCAACACTAGGTTGCTTCTTAGAAAACCAAAAGATGAGACGGTCCCCAAGTAATTGACAAGTACCACTTGTACTCTTCCGTTCAATGCGACAGCCACCATAGTCGGCATCGCTGTAAGCGATAAGTGTAAGTGATGAGTCTCGAGAGTACCAGAGACTCAATGTGGGTGTGTGCCTGAGATATCGGAAAACTTGCTTTACAGCTTTGTAATGCGATATCTTAGGGTTAGATTGAAAACGTGCACATAGTCCTACGGCAAACTGTATGTCGGGTCTCGATGCGGTTAGATATAGCAGAGAACCGATCATAGATCGATATAAGTGAGAGTCAAACGGCTCACCATCTTCATCAAGTGTAAGTTTGACTGACGAGCTCATAGGAGAGTCGAATAGCGGTTTCAACGTGTCAAACTTAAACTTGGTGAACATATCTCTGATATACTTAGTTTGACTTATGTGTGTGCCGGACTGTGTTTGCTTGATTTGTAAGCCGAGGAAGAAACTTAGCTCTCCCATGGCTGACATTTCAAATTGAGAGGACATCAGAGTCTCAAACTCAGTGCATAAAGCCGGGTCGGTAGAACCGAAGATAATGTCATCGACATAGACCTGGGCAACCAGGATGTCAAAGCCGAACTTCTTTATGAATAAGGTGTTATCCACCCTACCCCTAACGAAGCCATTAGCTAAAAGTACTGATGACAACTTATCGTACCATGCTCTAGGCACTTGTTTGAGTCCGTAAAGTGCTTTCTTGAGACGGAAGACATAATCGGTATGGAGTGTATCCTCAAAGCCCGGGGGCTGTCGAACATACACTTCTTTATCGATAAGTCCGTTTATGAAGGCACTTTTGACGTCCATTTGATGGAGCTTTATTCCTAAGCCAGATGCAAACACAATTAAAAGTCGAATGGCTTCCAGCCGAGCAAGCCCAGGCGAAGGTCTCATCGTGTCGATGCCTTCTGCTGTAGGTATAACCCTGGCCACCAAATGAGCCTTATTCGAACGACTTTACCGTTTCATCTAACTTGTTCCTAAAGACCCATCATGTGCCTACCGAGGTTTTACCCTTAGGCAGGGGAACAAGTTCCCAAACATCTTGCCTTTCAAATTGATGAAGCTCTTCTTGCATAGCTATAACCCACTCATTATCTAAGAGGGCTTCATCAACTTTCTTAGGTTCGATGTTAGAAACAAATGCATGCAAAGATGAGGGATAGAAAGTAGACCTTCGGGTGCTGACACCAGCAGATGGATCACCAATGATTAAGTCTGGGGTGTGATAACTTTCCCATCTGTGTTGTTGAGCACCACTATTTTCCTCTTGCATGTTTTCTTCGTTGGGAGCATCATTTGCTATGATGTCATCCACAACGGGTGCTGTTGGTTCAACAGCTACTTCTTGTGCTACTTCCTTTCCAGAGGTTGTTTCATTTTGTGCGGGTGGAAGTAGTTCGACCTGATCCTCCAAGTCCAACTGCTCTACACTTATTTGCTTATCTTTCATACTAGAGCACATGATAGTCAAGGAAACAGACTCGTGAAAAGAAACGTGTATGGACTCGAGAATGCGTCGAGAAACTGGATTGTAGCATCTATAAGCCCGAGAGGTTTCGGAATAACCAACGAATATGCATTCGATGGAATTAGATGCAAACTTATCCAAATTTCCCTTATCATTCAACACGAAACACTTGCATCCAAAAACGTGAAAGTAGTTAACTTTCGGAGGCCGATTTCTTAGGACTTCGTAGGGTGTCTTGTGCAATCTGTGTCTAATAGACACTCGATTAACAATGTAACATGCACAAGCAACAGCCTCAGCCCACAGAAATCGAGGCACTTTGAACTCATTTAGCATGGTTCGAGCAGATTCTTGCAGTGTTCGGTTCTTACGCTCAACAACGCCATTTTTGTTGTGGAGTTCGAGGAGCGAGAATTCGTGATTTAATACCAAGGTACTCACGCATTCTATGAGACTAGTATCCACGAATTCACCACCTCTGTCACTCCCGACAGCTACAACAGATATATCAAAGGTATTCTGTAGTTGCTTCACGAGAGTGGAAAATTCCTGAGCACTATCACTCTTGTGAGTCAAAAACAGTGTCCACGTATGTCTGGAATAGTCATCAACGACGTCGAGCACATAAGACTTTCCACTGAGACTTACTACTCTACTAGGACCAAACAAGTCAATGTGCAACAATTCTAGGATGCGAGTGGAAGACACTTCGTGTTTGGATCTGAATGAAGTTCTAGCTTGCTTACCATGTATACATGGCTCACAAGTGTCAAATTCATCCAGATCTAATGTTGGTATACCTCGTATGAGATTACGCTTGAACAGGTTTCTCAATAGTGGTAATACCAACATGACCTAAGCGACGGTGCCATAGATTTGTGTCATCATGTTTAGATACGAGGCACGTTATCGGGCAATTAGTGAGGTTGTCGGTTCGATCGTGTAGATTATGCTCACGAAGACCGCTTAGGACAACGTTCCCTAATTTATCGAGATATCGTGCAACTATCTTCATCAAACACAATTTTAAGGCCTGAGTCACTTAACTGTGATATGCTTAGTAGATTATACTCTAAATGCTTGGCTAATAAGACATTATGAATAATAAAACAATTTGGGTTACCAACTGATCCTTTGCCAAGGTTCTTGCCTTTTGAGTTGTCTCCGAACGTGACCGACCCTCCATTTGAAATAGCTTTGTAATCTCGGATGATTGCGGAGTTTCCAGTCATATGTCGAGAGCATCCACTATCCAAGCACCACTTTGTATTGCTTCTGTATAGTTTAGCTTTAAGACATGCCTGCAATACAAAGATTTTGTATAGGTACCCTTAGTTCTTGGGTCCTTGGGGGTTAGAATCAGGCTTGATCGAGTCCTTTCAAACCCATACCTTCTTAACCCTTGGTTTGCTAGCAGCCTTCTTTGTCCGGGAGGACTCGGGCTGTCTGCAAGATGGCGTGGGTTGGGTTGGTATGTGGTCGATTGCATTCGATTTACTGATCTTGCCGAAATAGCATCCGGGCCAAAAATGGGTCAAACGGGAAGTCTGTGTGTATAGGTGTGTGCTTGGTGTATCGTGGATCGTAGTGTGTAGTTGGGTAAAAGCGGGTGCGAGATAGTTGTTATGAGTGAAGTGGTTCGTTGAGCGGGGCTCCTTGAACCTCTTCGATCATAAGCGTATGCATGAGTATGGGGGAAAGAACGTTGTGATGTGTGTGCAGATGTTGATGGAGCGTTCATAGGTGAGGTGTGTGCCTTTTTCTTTCTATTTCTTCTTTTCTTTTTGATGGGTTGTGCGGTCGTGGTGTGTGCTAAGCCAATTGGCCTAGGCTCCAAGACTTTGGTTGAGGTGGGTGAGTTTTGTGTGTCAGATGATCCTTCCACACAAATGTCCTTACCCTTTGAAGTCTGAGAAGTTGAGGGTTGCATTTGGAGCTGAATAATTTCCTCTTCAAGTCTTGAGATGACTTGTTTAAATGCCGCAACCTTTCGCTTCAAAGATTCATTCTCAATTTCGGTCGTTTGGTGCTTAAGCTTCAATTTACTTAGTTCATTGGTTAAGGTGACAAAGTCGTCATCTTGTTGTACCTTAAACTTATTTAGTGTTTCGTTTTTACCCTTAAGTGTGAGGTTCTCCCTAGTTAATTGTTCATTAAGTGTATGCAGTTCTTCATTAGTTAGGGAAGTGTCGGATACCTCACTGTCACTTGAGTTTGTGGGTTATGAAAAACCCATAAAGCACAAGTTTGCTTTTTCCAAGTTTCGGACTTATTGTCATTGTCTCGATTAAGTCGCTTTGCATCCCAAGTAGCCGCCATTGCCTTGCCATTTTTCTTGCCTTTACCTTTTTGAGTATTCTTGCTCTTTTGACCGGATGTAGGTTTGGGCTTTCCTCCTTTCTTATTAGGGCATTCGTTGGCAATGTGACCTTTACGGTTGCATTCAAACAAGTCATGTCTTGCTTCCAGCCAATTTTGTTTTGGAACTTAGCATTTCCAGATGATTTTCCTCTTCGTTCATTTTTCAAGAACCTTCTGAACTTACGAACCATCATAGCGGTTTCCTCGTCATCTTCACTTTCATCATCCGCTTGCTCATTTTCAGATTCAGGTTCTTCACGAGCTTTCGGTGCGGAACAGGACATCTCGCGATACTTTTGCTTGGCTGCGTTCGGATGTTGTTCATATACTAAGAGCGTGCATCGATAAGTTCATCTTTAGTGAGGACCGAGAGATCCTTCGCTTCCTCTATGGCCGTAGCCTTAGGTTCTCATATAGGAGGGAGGGAGCGAAGTATCTTATAGTTTTTGTCCTCCATAGAGATGTCTTTACCAAGGGCGCTAAGTGCATTGACTATGTCAGTGAATCTATTATCCATGTCAATAATAGATTCACTTGGTTTTGCTTGAAAAGACTCATATGCATGATTAAGTTGACTTATTTTAGACTTCTTAACCTTACTGCTGCCCTCATAACGTTTGATAAGAGCCTCCCAAATTTCTTTGGCAGTCTCGCATGCGGCAAAAGCTCGGTTCTCGGAGGGACTTAAAGAGTTGATAAGAATGGCGACGGCTTTAGCGTTTAAGGACATTTTTCTACAGTCCTCTTCGTTAAATTCGTCCTCGCCTTATTAACCTTCTGAAGACTCGACTTGGTGATGTCTTTTGTGGGAACAAACGGACCTTTGTTTATGATAATCCATAGTTGATAGTCCATTTGTTGCACATGAGTCATCATCGAACGTTTCCACTGAATAAATCCCGAACCGTCAAAGTAAGGAGGCCTTACTAAAGATAAGCCCTCCCTTGGGTTCATAGAGTTATTTAGGGAAGCCATTACAATGCAGTACAATGATATGCAACAAGTATGTAATGCAAAAATATGGATGAATTACAATGCAAAATTTTTGAAATATGATGTGAGTGTGTGATGAACAATACTTAAGCACACGGTTGAGAGGATTTACTCGGTAATCAAAAACTGCAAAACAATATGAGCAAAAGACCAAGGTAAATCAAAGAAATAGAAAGGCACTATAAATCACACCAAGAGATATCGTGTTATGATCACTAGGTGACCAAGCTCTGATACCAATTGTTGGATCGATATAGCGCAAACAAACACTCTAGAGGGGGGGTGAATAGAGTGTTGGGTAAATTATAAACTCTTTTTCGAAAATCAACACAAGTACTAATTAACTAAGGCGGAAGCTAACTTAATTAATTATTAAACATCTTTGTTAAAACCTTAGTGATCAAATGTGATTGTGTGATCAACCAATTATCAAATAACCAAATCGCAAGTTATTTTTAAATCAAACAGATTCAATAAGATAATGTCAAAAGATTAGGCCAAACAAGTTGCACGATTTTTAATAGCAACTTAATTTAGTGATGTTTATAAGAAAATTACCACCAAAGTTTCAATTACTATTTTGTCAAAATATGAACTACATACCGTGATCAAATTCAAACAGACTATCAAACAAACCAAAGGCTTATGCAAAAATCAAAGTGTGGAAATTACCCAAAGAGATATCAACAATCAGAGTCAAAAATAAAATGCCAAGAATATATTAATGATTAAACTGACATCGCTGCGCAGATAATAGATAAATATTACAGGATGAACCGGTTTAAAATAATTTTTAAAAAAAAATTCTGATTGAGATCGATCTAACTGAGTTTCTAAGAATACAAAAGCGATGAAAAAAATAATTCTTAGATCACCAAAGGCACTTGCTCAGATCGAAAAAGTATCGATGTACTTTAGTGATGATAAACACAAATAACTTTGAAGTTTATCGGCACCTAGATCTGACTTTGATTTACTGAGAGGTTTCGATGTGAGCACAACAAGAAGGGACCAGACTAGGCGATCAATCGGTTTGACCTTGAAATGAGGGTCGATTAGAGTTGCACCTCTAACTCGATTGTCAAGGTCGATATTGGAACCCGATCACAAATGATCAAGGAGTCCAAACTGTAGGCCAAAGTAAAATCTCAAAATAATAACCTATTACAAGGTGTTCAATTGAAAGTTCAGATTTCTCAACAGTTTTACAAAGACATGATTCAAGAGATAAGCACAAGAGAGAGGCGCGAGAATTCCAGGGTGTAAATCACAAGGATATACACACTGAAAATTCCCAGCAGATATGGGGAAAGAAAGACTAGACAGAGCCAAGTGATGCACATATTCAAACTTGCAAGAGTCGAGTATCGATCAGTAATGCCTTATTCTCAAGGTTGTGTGCACTTACACAAAGTACAGTCCCGATATTACGATGTGCGACAAGATGAGTCTGATGACAAGACTTGTACAGACTTTACAGCAATGGACAAACACTCAATCTGAACAATAGGAATACACAAGGTCAGATTGATACTAAAATATGAGCTACAGGCCGAAATCCTCTCAGGGCCTTTTTGCTAGTTCAAGCTTTCAAGTATCAATTTCTGATCTCAGAAACCGACTTATTCAGTTCGAGATTTGTGAGACTCAATTACGAGATACTACTCAAGTATGGCTAATTGAGACACACAACAAGAACAGGGATATTGCAAGACTTGATATGAATTCCTGAATGACACAAGATCAGAGATGGCTTGAAGTCAATGTCTGAATCGCCAGATCCTCGCTTAGGCAATCTTCAGACTTAGGTCCTTCAAAGTCAATGATATTATCACAGGGGTGCTTCAAATCAAACAAGCAGACCACAAAACAGTTTAAACAAAAGCAAAGTTTAAAGGGTGTTTTACGAATTGATTTACCTCTTTTAAAAGACACAATGCGCATAAAGCAGAGAAGTTGATCCTGTGTCCTGTGTATAGCTTTGCCGATCCTCAAGCTATACACACTCCAAAGAAGATTCCAAGCGATTCACTATCACTTTAGGCAAGTGATAGGAATCCGCACCTAAACTTCTTCTTGCAAAAATGAATTTTTGAAAAGGAGAAAATGTAGTATTTGCTTAAGTTGTAAAACTGATTGCTTAAAACCTAAGGGTGTGAGGTCTATATATAGGGTTAAAAAAGTTTTGAAAAAGCAGTTTGGTTTAAACATTTTGACAACCTTGAACCAAATAGACTCGGTTTAATCTAGACTGGATGGGGGGGACATGTTTTGGGCATCATCGGACCAAGGCCCTCGGCATATGACTCAAACCAGGACCATCATTGGGTTAAAGAACCCTGAAGTCAAATGTACTAGCCCACAGTGTAGGTTCAAGCCAATTTACATGAGCGGTTTGGGTTGAGATTCACCAAACCGGGGCTAAAACAGAGGGGAGAGAACCACCGGTTCTTGTTCAAAAAGGCAACACATCAATCCACCTCTGAATCTTGTACTGGAAAAGGGACAGGTTCATCCTTAAACGACTATGAAAACAGCTTGCACGTTTAATACGTGTTTCTTGAATTCATATGCTGCAAAATCAACACAAAAGGAAAGGTCAAGGCAATATCAAGATCAAATCAGAAAATAAACAGATACGATATTAACTATTAAGTGAAAAGATACGACCTTGATTCGAGATTGACTGCCAATTCAGCGAATCGGACGTTTATGACTTGTAACAGTCATCAAATCGAATGAAAATCAGACCTTTCATTCTCAGACCTACAATCGATACATAAGCACAAAATCAGGGCAGAGAATCGGCTCAAATCAGCATTAAAATCACGATATTAACATAAATAGAAGAAAGATACAACCTTTAATACTGCAGATTGAGATATGCCGTCACAGAGTTTAAATCCGTGTTGCTAGGAATCAAATCAGAAATAATTAGGAAATCGAAAACTTCACGGATGAATTCATCACGTGGTTGCTCCGATTTGAAATCGAATAAGAAGGCAGCATCTTTAAACTCGAACCTTCCAAATCGGATTTCAGAAACGTGGTTGCAGCGAAGGAGTGATTCTGTGAGTAAAAGCTATCCTAAAATGATTGTGGCTTAAACTGTCACAGAATCGAGAAGTAGAAACGCCGGATTTTCAGTGGGATAGAGAATCGTCATTGAAGACGATTTGATATGGAGAGACGGTTCTGGAGAAGAGCGGCTGAGAAGGTAATCTTGATAGCCGATTTAGGGTTTGACCAAAATGGGTGGAGTTTAAAGAAAAGGTCGAAAATTAGGAATAAAAAAAATGGGTCATTGGGCCGAGTCGGATAAATCTTCAGCAAACAAATAGAACGGCCCAGGCAGCTACACAAAAGTAAAAAGATAATTAAATGGTTTAATTTGATTAATCAAACTTATAAAAATTAATTAACTTAATTTTATAAATTTAATCAAGCAATTTAAATATTTAATTGATGATCCTGCAAAGAATTAAAAAGAATGCCACATGATGTAAGTTTAGACTTCATGGCGGTTAGTGACAAGGGTATTTTAGTAAAATCACATTTGAGGGGTATTTTAGTAAATTAATCAAACTTAAAATGCAACTGGGGCTCATAACTTAACACATGAAAAGGGAGATAGCCACATTTGAACAACTTGATGGTGAGAGTGTAGGGAAAGCATGGGAGAGATTAAATCTGCTGATGAGGAAGTGCCCCAACCATGGATATAGTAGACATGAGCTACTAGAGTTGTTCTACAGAGGTGTTTCTCAACCAAATAGAGACTTCCTAGATTCAACTGCTCATGGATCATTCCTAGGGGGAGGTGATGACGCCACTACTGAGGTAGTGAAACTATAGCCAAGAATAACATGTGGTCAAGTCCTAGGAAGACCAATGTTAGTGGGAATAAGAAGGAATCTGCTGCGAGCAATTCTGAGACTAAGGTGTTAGTTGCTCAAATGGAAGTAATTAGCAAGCAGCTAGCCGATTTACAAATGCAGCAGCAACAAGGGCAGCCAGATGTGAATTAACTGGGAATGCAGGCGGGAAATGAGATGACTGAGGAAGTAAATTTAATGGAGAATCATAACCAAACCTTTAGAAACTTCAATCAGAATCAGAATTATTCCGGATTTCAACGTCCCAATCTTAATCAAGCCAATGCACCACCTGCCCATCAAATTCCAAACCTTCCTTCACTCAAGTTATCAAAGACCACCTCCGGGGTGGTTAATCAATCTCACAGTCTAACTCTCAGAGACCTCAAGGTTGTTGGAATCAAAATCAACCTCATAACCAAACCACCTCTTGTGTCCCTCAACACAAGTTCGATGAGCTAGTGGACATGGTGAAGACCCCGGCTACTAGTGTCAAGACAATAGAGAGACAGGTTGGTCGGATGGCGGACCAAAGCAAGCAAGACTTCCCACGGTAAACTTCCAAGTTATACCGAAAGAAACCATAAAGCGAGATATCAATGTTTGCACTTTGCCATCACACCTCAATGGGATTATGGGACCGAAGAGCTGAATGAGGTTACTTTAAGGAGTGGTAAGGTGTAAGACCCGGAAAGATGTCGGAAACGAGTAGCCCTCCCGGCGCCATAAGTTCGGGGAGGGGCAATCGAGAGTTAAATACCGAAGGAAACAACAGCGATGAGGAGCTTAATGATGATTCTTCGGGTGATGAAAATGATTACGATAGAGAAATGAGGAAAAGTCAGTGGCTGTGTACTTCGACAAAGAAGAGGAGGAAAAGTTTGTCGATGGAAGGATAAGGAAAGACGAAACCATAAAAAATCAAGACATGAACAATGATAAAGCCCTTCCTTATCCACCGAAGAAGAAAGAGAATACCTCACCATGACAGACAATATGACGGTGTGAGGAGGATGCTTAGAGATACCAAAGTGAGTATACCCCTAGCTGAGGTATTGACTGAAATGCCCAAATGCTCTAAGTATCTTAAGGAAGTTTGTGGAAGCAAGAAGAAGCTTCAAGGGATGGCAGAAGAAGTTTTAAGAGAAGATTGCTCTATGGTTTCACAAAAAGTTGCTACTAAGTGAGGTGACCCCGGGAGACCTTCGATCTCTTGTGAGATTGAAGGCCACATGTTCCAAAACGTCTTGTGCGACTCAGGGCCTCCATAAATGTGATGCCATTGAACGTCTGCAAAAGCTCGGTTTAGATAAAAGAATGCGGAACGCCTATTTCTCTTCGGATGGTAGACCGATCAAGCCGCTCGGCGGCGGTTGTGTTGCCAATGTCCTTCTCCATGTTGAGGGCTTGGTTTTCCCTACCGACTGGGTTATCTTAGACTATCCACCTGACAAAGAGATGCCCCTAATTCTAGGCCGGACTTCTTGGATACCTCTGCGCCTCATCGATTTACTGTAGGGGTCGATTACGCTTAGAGTCGATGATACATCCATTACCTTCACACGAGGGAAAAGTCCCGAGAAACCTTGATTGAAGAAATCTCGTTCGTTGAAGCAATTTATGAGGACGAAGAAGATGCCAACTCTGAAGAAGCGATAGAGCTAACAGAGATAGGTGTTTTCAAAGCTATAAACGTTACAGATCAAGCTGACAGTGGACAATCTTCTGTTTCATTACCGGCTTTAGTCACTGAGCCTGTCAATGAACAAGAAACATGGAGATTCCCAGCAATGAACGCTGATTTCAAAGAGCTGTATCAGGAAGACTTTAACCCTGTGGAAGAGGAAGCCCTTATGGGTAGTTGGGATGAAGTGGATTTCTGGAGAGAGACTACTCATTGGGAGGTTGATGATTGGGAATAGCTAGTAGAGGAGCTAGAAGAAGAAGAGTTGAGAAAGATGATCAAGCATAAGAAGGAGAAAGCGGGTGCTGACAGAAGGATCCCTATAGATGATGTGATCCAGTACCTTTCTGGGGTTATACCTCGGGAAGATGAGGTATTCTTCAGTCAACCACTTCAAGCCCATAAGGAAAAAGGTGGCCCCTTAAAATCCAGTATTGAGCAACCACCTACTGACTTGGAGCTTAAACCACTTCCACAACACCTTAAGTACATTTTTCTTAAGGATGGTGATAAGTTACCCTTGATCATCTCTTCAAAACTCGAGCCCGAGCAAGAAGCACTACTGATAAAAGTGCTTGAAAAGAACATCCTCGCGTTCGGTTGGCAAGTGGGTGATATCCGAGGAATCAGCCCCGATGTGCGCATGCATAAAATCCGAACGGAGGAAGGAGCTAAGAAAGTAAGACAACCTCAGCGAAGGCTGAATCCGCATATGCAGGAGGTTGTCAAGAAAGAAGTTATAAAGTGGTTAGACATGGGAATTATCTATGCAATCGCAGACAGTGAGTGGGTTAGCCCCACCCAAGTTGTGTCAAAGAAGGGAGGTATCACCGTTGAGAAGAATGAAAAAGGGGAAGAGATAGCTTTATGCCTCGTGACTGGCTACAAAGTCTGCATCGATTATCGCAGATTGAATGAAGTCACCGCCAAAGACCATTTCCCCTTACCCTTCATTGACCAGCTTATTGAAAGACTGAGTGGTCATAAGTATTATTGTTTCCTCGATGGATATTCTGGTTACTTCCAGATAGCCATCGACCCCAATGACCAGGAGAAGACTACATTTACGTGTCCATCAGGCACTTTTGCTTTTCGCAGAATGCCTTTCGGGTTATGCAATGCACCAGCAACATTCCAACGGTGCATGTTGGCCATTTTCGATGGACATGTGGAGAAATGTATGGAAGTCTTCATGGATGACTTCTCAGTCTATGGCGATAGCTTTGATGAGATCTTGGAAAATCTAGATATGGTACTTCAATGTCGTGTTGAAAAGAATTTAGTGCTTAATCGGGAGAAATGCCATTTTTAGTGGATGAAGGGATTGTTCAGGACACAAGGTGTCCGTAGGTATTCAAGTTGATAAGGCTAAGGTAGAAGCCATTGAAAAAATGTCGTACCAGCTGTCAAAGAGGTGCACGCGGTTTTCTTGGTCATGTTGGCTTCTACAGGCGATTTATTAAGGACTTTTCCACAATATCCAAGCCCTTATCTAACCTTCTGAAAGATGATGTCGAATTCTTGTTTGATGAGAAATGCAAGGAAGCTTTCAATTGCCTAAAGGATAAGCTCATAAGTGCCCCTATCTTAATTGCACCTGACTGGACTAAGCCTTTTGAATTAATGTGCGATGCCTCTAACTACGCAGTGGGAGCAGTTTTAGGCCAGAGAATTGATAAAAAGTTCAGACCCATTTACTATGCGAGCCGCACCTTGAACCCGGCTCAATGCAATTACACCACGACTGAGAAAGAATTCTTAGCCGTCGTTTTTGCTATCGACAAATTTAGAAGTTACCTTCTAGGGACTCAAGTTGTGGTTTGGACAGACCATGCAGCCCTACGCTACCTCATGGACAAAACAGATGCAAAACCAAGGTTACTCAGATGGATTCTAATTTTGCAAGAGTTTGACCTGGAGATCAAAGATAAGAAGGGTAGTGAAAATATTGTGGCTGATCACATGTCTCGCCTAGTAAATGAGGGTGGCAAAAGTTCTAAGGATATAGGCATTTATTTTCCAACCGAGCAATTAATGAAGCTAGAGACAGTGAGGCCGTGGTATGCTGATTACGTCAACTACTTAGCAGGTGGGCATTTAGAAGAAATGACGTATCAGGAAAAGAAGAAATTTTTCAGCGACTTAAAGTATCTCGTATGGGAAGATCCATATCTATTTAAAGTCTGCAAAGACGGGTTGCTTAGAAGGTGCGTTCCGGAGCATGAACAATTGGATATCTTGGAGCAATGTCATAGTGGTCCCGCAGGTGGACACTACGGAGCACCTAAGACAGTCACAAAAATCCTTCAAGCTGGTTTTTACTGGCCTACTTTGTTTAAAGATGCTGAAGCCTTTTGCAAAGGCTGTGATAGATGCCAAAGAGTAGGAAGACTCAGTAATAGGATGGAGATGCCTTTGAGGCCTATCTTGGAGTGTGAAGTTTTTGACGTCTGGGGCATTGATTTTATGGGACCGTTCCCATCATCATGCTCTAACAAATATATTCTGGTCTGTGTGGACTATGTTTCCAAGTGGGTAGAGGCCATAGCCACCCAAACCAATGATCACAAAGTTGTAAAGAAATTCTTGCAAAAGAATATCTTCACCAGATTCGGTGTCCCTAGAGCCCTCATTAGTACGAAGGTACTCATTTTTGCAACGCGCCGCTTGATAAAGTTCTTGAGAAATATGGTGTTAGACACAAAATCGGTACACCATATCATCCCCAAACAAGTGGACAAGTCGAGATAAGCAACCAAAGCCTTAAAAGAATTTTAGAAAAGACCGTGAACTCAAATAGATCCAATCTGAGTCTAAAGTTGGATGACGACTTTGGGCCTATCGCACCGCGTTTAAGACCCCGATGGGCACGTCACCCTTCCAAATGGTCTATGGCAAAGCTTGCCATTTACCAGTCGAGCTTGAACACAGAGCCTACTGGGCTATTAAATTCTTGAATTTTGATAGCCAACTCTGTGGGGAAAATAGGTTATTACAATTAAATGAGCTTGACGAATTTAGACTCAGAGCATATGAGAATTCGAGGATCAGTAAGGAAAGAACGAAGGCACTCCACGATGTGAAGATTAAAGATCGGGAATTCCAAGTGGGAGACATGGCTTTGCTATATAACACCAGGCTCCATCTTTTTGCTGGTAAGCTTAAATCTAGATGGTCTGGCCCCTTTGAGATTCTTGATGTTCATCCCGGTGGAGCCATTACGTTGAAAGGGTACGGCGATCAACCGTTCAAAGTCAATGGTCACAGGATTAAGAAGTACTTTGGGCAACCTAAAGAAAAGCCTGAAGTACTATACTTTCAAAAGAGAAATGAAACGGTTGCGTCGTTTATTTGTGAAGATATTCCATCCAACTTCTTTGGAGTGGATGCTGACCTTATTACCCCTATCCTTGCGGATCCTTCTGTCAATGTTCCTGAGCCTGTTAGCATACCTCAGCCAAATCTGAGAAACAAGAACAAGAAGAAAAGAGTCAGTGCTGTATGGAGAGAAAAGTTTCATGATCTTATCGCGCACTTGACTTGTTGTTGTGGCGAAAACCATTTCCGTCCTAGTCATTCTGATTCTGACAAAGAAATGGTTTGAGGCTAAACCCAAGTGGCCTGATCCAGGTTGACTTGGTTTACTCTATCAAGCTAATGACAATAAAGAAGCGCTACTAGGAGGCAGCCTAGTCTTTTAAGTATTTCTTTTTAGTTGAGTTTTTAGGTTATTAGGAATAAAACCTTGGTGAGTTGTGTGTTGGTTATCCTTGTCCTATTTGTGGTTGTTTTATGTGTATACATGTTTACTCATATACCCCATATACCCCGAGATTATCTGTTATGTCAAGTGTTGCAGATATGTTTGAGCAGGTTTGCAAGTTATTACTTTCAATGTTGTCTGTTCCTGATACGAGTGCAGCGGTTTATTCATGCTCCGGCCTGACCACTGCCAATCTACTGCCCGACAACCACTTTGAAACCAGCTAAGTATTCTTTTCATTTATTTGCACATTCTGAGGACATAATGTGATTAAGTGTGGGGGAGTGGTGTCTACATTGGGTATGTTATCATGCTATATTTCTGACAATGAGTAAATGTGATTTTCTCGACAATTTTTAAATTTTTCAAAGTAAACTTGGATAATTGTGGATCTTGAGCATGTAATTGAAACGAATGGCTTGCTAGTTGTAGTTTCCTGACAATGATTTTATGTGACTTTGAGAGATAATTATAGCATGTTTTTACTGATTTGAGAAAGTATTCATTTCACACTCACGAAAGCCTTTGATATTGAAGCAATAATTTTGAACTTTATCCTTTCACTATTTTAGTGATTTATCTTAGAGAGATTTGTTCTTAATAGTAACTGTGAAGTAACTGTGAATATCTGAAGATTTGAATGTGATAAGTGAAAAGTAACTAATGTTTTTTTTTGGAAAAAAGTTGAGTTAATAGTAAATAAATGGGTGTGTCGAAAGCTGGTTAATGATTGGAGTGCGGTAGGGCATTATCTCGAAATGTCCTATTCCACTATGATGACCAAAAGCTCACGACAGTCAGGAAAAGCTACCTTATGATTTGAGTAAGGTAGGGTGTTATCCCGAAACATCCTATTCTACTATGACGGGTAAGAGCTCATTCTGATGTGCGTCAAAAGAAAAAATGTAAAAAGAAAGTGAAAAAACTTAAAGACTTTGTCAACGGTGAACTTATACCCAGTATAAACCAAATGATATGCTGTAGGGATTATCCTACTGAGTGCGCGGGAAGACTTTGTGTGGAACGATTACTGCCTATACCTAGGATAGTCATTAAAATTATTTGAGAGGATATTTGTTTGAGAGGATTGTGAAGGTTGAAAAGGGCTTGACACACACACCGAATCTATCTCTATGTTGGTATTACTTGCTATAGTTGTTGTATCTTTTGTTACGTGAGTTAGGGATCTATGTGGATTGCATGAAAGTGAGCTAGTTTTGATTGTTTTGTTCGGGACGAACAAAAGTCTAAGTGTGGGGGAGTTGTTTACGACTAATTTTGTGGTTTATATCGAGTTATTCCGTAACAATATCTTCCGTGTTTTAGTGATTTTTATAGAAAATCACTTGCTAAAAGGATAAATTGGAAGAATGGGTTTAGAATTTGTTAGAGTGTGAAAATCGAGCTATTTATGTGGTTTTTATTTATTTATGTACGATTTTACACTTTGCTCGTTTCTATCGCCTTGTAGGTATGCTTGCATGTTGTGCAAGGAGTTAGAACGGTGCTTGATTGAAGATTAAAGGAAGGAGAAAGATGTAAGTTTGAGATTGGCATGAAGGTTACAAGGTGAATCAAGCGTCCAAGTCCCGTCTATGCCTGGGTCAAGGCGTCGAATATTGGATCAAGCGTCGGGATGAGATTTTTGGTTCAGAGAGTTTGGACGCTGAGTAAACAGGCGTCCAACAAACCGGACGGGCGTCCGTCGGCCGACTTAACCTTAGCCGCCTCAAAATCCTATAAATACCAGCGTGTATTGAACCCTAATCTGATACGCATTATTCACACAGCAGCCGCACCCTAGCAGCAGCCGCACTAAACACATAAAAAGATGAGTCTTCTTCTTTCAATTCTTTCTTGGAGATCAAAGATGATTGAGGGCTAAACAGTTCGCAGTAGGACAACGGGATGAAGCCAACACAACACCATCACAACCAAGAGATAAAGAAGTAGCGATTGTTAGTGAGTTGGAGTTTTATTTTCCTTATCAATTGAATAGATTTGAAAGTTTGTTTTATTAGATTGAGAAATCAATGAAACGTTTATCTGTTTTGAATTTTAATGAGAACTAGATTCATATATAGAACCGTTCTTTTGATACGATTAATAATAATTCAAGAGATTGTTTATTATTGATTGGGTAGGAGATTCGGAGACGAACTCATGATCATGTTCTTCATTGTTATGTTTGTTTTACTTGAGAAAGAAAACGAACCCTAAATAAATTTGATGAAAGAAATTAGATCGAATTTAGGTTAAATCATACCAAGGAATTTAATTTAACTCATAACTTGGTTGGGTGGTGGTTGTTTGGTGGATCATTGCTGCCCAACTGTTCCTTTATATTCATAAGGAAGTTCGTACCTTTTTGCATATCGGTTTAGATTTGTTTTAGTTTAATTGAATTTAATTTGATTGCTACGTTTAGTTGTTTTAGGAACCCTAGATGTTAATTGTTATTTTTCTGCAAATTTTCTGTTCCAAGTTACTGTTCATCGTACTGTTCATCATCTTAATTACTGTTCATTGTTTTTCATAGTTTAATTAGTTTAAACCCTAGTTGTAGTTAATAGTCGTGACGTAATCGATAGCATAACTGCACTTTAATCCGATAAACATTCCACTCCCTTAGGACGACCCGTTAACATCCTATACTACGAACCTTATACTTGGGGTGTTTCGGTTTATAAATTTAAAACGAGTTTTTACCGAACAGGCCCTGTCCTTCTCACCTAACCTTTTCAAAGCCGACCCTCGATCGTTGCTTTTTTATTTTAAATTTGCGCGAACAGGATGGGCTGAGATGGGGATGACATCCTGGCCTTGTTTGCAACCCTTCCGACCCGAGGATTGAACACTCTCTTCAACCTCTTTCCTTTGGAGTTGACTTGGGCAGCCCTTGCTTGGAGCCGCGAGATTGTCCTCAATCTTGTGTGTCGGAGCTCGGACTGGCAATGGTGCCCGGCCCAGAGCTACCAGCCGAGAGTTGGTTAAGTACATCGTCTCGGCGTACTTCTCATACTCTCTCATTTCTGTGACCTAGGGATCCACTTGGAACCCAGGTATCCCTTCCGGTCTGACCCCTTGACTGTGTTGCGGCCTAGGTGTCCCGACGGTGCCCTTTTCTTTTAGATCCCCATCTAAAGCCGCGATAGCCTCCTTTGATTTGGTTTCCTGATTCAAGACATTCCGGGCATCGTTAGGGCCAGAACCTCTCTTTGCGACCCCTCGCAATCTACAGTAGGATTGTCAAACGTCTCTTCTACACCCTCTGGGCGGGCCTGATATTGTGTGCCCCCCTTTGCCGGGGTTTATGGTTTCAGCGGTGATCCCTTACCTCCTGCCATCGCTGGGTAAGCGAGCTGATTTGGGTTGGAGATAAGTTTGTTGATGGGGTCGCTACCGACTTTCTGACAACCTACTCCTCTCTGACACACTTAACCACTTGGTACTTTCCTTGACTTCTGGGGTTTGTTGATCAGAGATCTTTCGACGGCTTTTTGAGTGGGTTGAAAGGAGATCTTTTGGGGATGGTGATAGTGAGGGTGATGTGGCGACCGGAAAACTAGTCTCAGGGATAAAAGGCTATGGTTCAAATGCAAATAACCCCAGAAATTGGTACGACCTCGTTTGATTAGTGCTCTTTATAGTGATAAGGGCGGTTTGGGAGTTTTCTGGTAAACACGAGCGCAGCGCTCCTTGAAACTGTGATAGCTTAACTAAAAACACAAGCCAGAACGAAGAACACTACGAGAGAGGTGATTTCTCAAACGCTAACTCGTGAGTTTCGTACAAGCTATGCTAAAGTTACCCTCTTTTTGGCGAGATGAGCGCTGATGTACGAGAGAACTCAGCTGGCCTCCTTGTATCGAGGAAGGTGATGCTCCTACACTCCGCTGAATGATAGAACTTTGGGAGATCTCCACGCTGGAAGGACTGATAGTTTATTCGAAAGAAGTGTGTTCCCGGTAACGGAGCCAACTGATAATGCGGTTTATTATCACGGAGGCTCAGCGGTGGTAGTTGATTGGATATCTGGCTTATTTATATGTGTTTAACGGTGTATAAGGCCGGAGATGCCCGGCGGTGCTGCGGCGGAGAATATGAACTGTTTGAAAGGAGATTTCAACAGAGTATGGTTCTCTTTTTGCTATTAGAATATCCCTTTCTTTGGTTACACAGACCCCCCCTTTTATAGGCTGAGGAAGCTTAGGAGATAAGCAAGACAGGTGTTACATGATACCTTACTAGTTAAGTAAACTAAATATCTAGATGGCAAGTGGATCGAATGACTCGGCGGTGTCCCCATAGGATCGCATAGGTCGCCTGCTTCACTGTCCTGCTTTACTCTCTTTCCGCTGCCCTCCTTTGAGCCTTGTGTGGCCTCTTATGGGCCTATTGTCCAAGGTTTCTGGTCGGCCCTCTGAGCCATCAGTGACCTTGTAGGTTTGAAGGCTCTGGGCAGGGACCGACCGTGGCGACCTCGACTTGGTTGTCGCCGAGGCTATGTCCGTGAGCCCTTATCCGACTTGGTGGTCCAGATAGTTTATTTCTGGGACTCATAGGTGGCGATATCATTTAGACACATCAAGCATTGAACTGTTTCAATTTGTATTATGAAAGTATTCCGTTATTTGTTTTATCATGCACTTACATACAAGTATTATGTGTTATTAAATAAAGAACTACAACAAGAATCCAGTGCAATGCATTTCATTGCAGTGACATGCAATAACAATGCAGTGACCACTTACTGACCTTCAAATTTGAGAGACAATGACATTCTTAATATTTACCTGATGTTCGCCCATGTGTTGGAGCTTTGTTTTTGTTAGAATACCCTGAAGTTTTCTTATATACCATTTTTTTATTCTTGGAATCCATGTTTTTCCCAAACTTTTCTTTCCTTGTGCTTTTCTTTTTTCATTTGTCTGCTTGACAAGATCTTCTATGATGTCTGTGTGCTCATGAGAACCAATCATCAGAACGCATTTGAGTAGATAAATTTGTATTAGAATGAAGTGGCATTGGTTTCCCATTAGTATTTATAATGAAATACAATTATAATTAAATGTTGAGTGATGAACATACCAGCAGGAACACGGTGCATCCGTTTACATATCTTGCATTCGACTATTTTCGATTAAGCCCATTCTACAGTACTTTGAGTATATTGGATGACCAATCAAAAGAACTTAAATTACTCAAGTCATTCACATAGTATAAGAATGACCATGGTATGTTTTGCCCTGAGGTGGCGAAGAAGACTGTTGCAAGTAATAGTAGACACAGTAGTTTCACCGTGTCTTCAAGTGATGTTGAATCAGTTTCTTTTACTGTTTCCTTTATCAGTTCTTTCGCCCCACATATCTTTATTCTCTCAACATCAGAGAACAATCTTTTTTGAATTGATATCTCCTTTTTTGAGTTATTGCTCATGTCACCTACCTCTTTGTTTCCATCTTCTATCGTAAATATGAGCTTCACATCATTTCTCGTTGGCATGTGATGGTCCTTTCCAATCTTGAAACCACCGTTTTCTTTGCTGTATGCCATTATTAGCTCATCTAGCACATCATTCTTCTTTTTCTCCATTATAATCTTTTTCTTTTCAAATGCAGCAAACAAATGTCTAAATTGAGTTTTCTCCATTACTTTCTGATGCACTTATTTTATATCTCCCTTTATGTCATTGAATATCTGGTGCATACTGTTGAGTGTTGATCTATATTGTTCTCTTATCCTGTAAAAAAGAAAATAACATTGCTTAGTTCATGCAGTGATATGTTATTTACACATCTGCCTTGATTTGAGTTACATCAGAGTTTCATTCTAATAAAAACCCGGTCATGTAATTTACATGTTTGCCTTGATTCCTTATGCAGTGACAACAAATTTTTCTTCCTAATAAAAACACAGACATGTAATTTACACCTCTTCCTTGATTCCTTATGCAATGACATCAGATTTTTCATTCGAATAAAAACACATCCATGTAATTTACCCCTCTGCCTTGATTTCTTATGCAGTGACATCAGAGTTTTTATTCCAAAACGTTGTGTACCTACTCATATGATATTCTCAAAGTTATTATGAAGTGACATCAGAGTTCTCATTCAAATAAAAACACAGGCATGTAATTTACAGTTCTGGCTTGATTCCTTATGCAGTGACATTATACTTCTCTATTACTTACTGTAATTTAGTTGCACTGATGTACACACAAAACTTATTTGTATGACAATGCAGTGATTTCATCTTTACATCACATTATAATGAAGTATAAAGTGGCCTCATTATTCATTGATATGACATTCTACTTCTTTTGAATGCAATGACATGATGTTTTCAACCTTATTCTCATAAGACATCGAGTTTTCATTCGAATAAAAACTCACCTTTCTATTTTACAGTGCCGCTTGATTCCTTATGCAAAGGACATTATACTTCTCTATTACTTACTGCAATTTAGTTCCAAGCTTGCACACACAAAACTTATTTCTATCACAATCCAAATCCTTCTTCATCTTTACATAACATTATAATGCAGTATAAATTGGACTCCTTATTCATTTACATGACATTCTACTTTTTTTGAATGCAATTCCATGATGTTTTCAACCTTATTATGCAGTGACATCAGAGTTTACATTTGGAAAAAAACACAGGCTTCTGATTTACAGGTCTGGCTTCATTCATTATGCAGTGACATTATACTTCTCCATTACTTATTGCAATTTAGTTCCAAGTTTGTAAACACATAACTTATTTGTATCAAAATGCAGTCACTTCATCTTTACATAACATTATAATGCAGTATAGAAATACTCCCTACAATGATTTCAAGTACAATTTCACCCAATGTCTACACTTATTCCCTAAAATTGCGATTCAGCACAGAAAATCGTATTCTTTGTTGCATGTTCAGTTTGTTTAGATACTTACCCAGATTTCTTCTTCTTTTCTGCTCCTTTCTTCGATTTTTGTGCTGCTGCACTTCTCTTTTCTGCTGAAATTACTTGATTTTTCCTCGCCATTGTCCAGTCACTGTATGAATCGATACTTCTTCTCTGTTCCGATTTTCTTCTAATTTCGCTGCTTTCTGCTTGATTTTTCATCTGATTTGGCTTTGGATTTTGCAGTTTATATTCTTCGAATGAATGATCTTCAGTTTTCTTTCCGTTTTTCTTCCGAGCGGTCGTGGGTTTATGTTTTACGGTTTTATGAGTATAGGTGTATTAACTGTAGCGTAGCGTATTTGCTAGGGCTAATTTGGTCCATATATTAATTTCTTGTCCTTATAACTAAGTGTTTGTTTTGAGAGTCCTTTTTGCCTAATTAAGTCCAATATGCGTCCTTTTCAATAATTGTCCCTTTTTTAACTACCCTACGAGAGATTTTTGCATGGTAATTTACTTATGGAGATTTTTGTATGGTAAATTTCTTTTTTAGTAATGATTCGGGTACAACCGTTGTGCCATAACGAGTAACACAACGGTAATCTATACTGTTGATAATAATGTGATTAATCATATGTAAATCAAACATGATCAACGATGCATATCACTATTGTGTCACTCGTTGTGGCACAACGGTTGTATCCATATCATCACTCTCGTTAGGGATGCATGGTAAATCTACTTATGGATTTAAATTAAAAGTGGTGTTTAAGATCTAACAAGTGATATACTTGACCCTTATGTGCACTATATATCCACTTGATTTTGTTACACGCTTGTCTAAGACTAGAGCATAAAGAGACATTAGAACTTGTGTTAAGTGATTTAAAATAGGATAGTATAAGTTTTGTGACACGCTTATTCACCCTCATCCGGTTGTTTATCACCTTTAGGGTGATATATATATATATATATATATATATATATATATATATGATCACTAAGGGTGGTAAACAAGATTGTGTCACAAAACTTATATATATCCTATTTTAAATCACTTAACACAAGTTATCCTATATATATATGTATATATCCATAAATTTATTATAGTTGTTCAGTGATGTGGATCTAAGCAAGGATCCTCTCAAGTAAGAGGGTCAAGTGTTCTCTCAAGTGTCATTGCTTTTTGACATTTTTTTAGTAAAACGGCGTAGTTTTGAAAAAAACAAACTACAGCTAGATCATCTTTACATTCTGATCGTGTGGTTAGATCACTGACACTTGAGAGAGCACTTGGCCCTCTCACTTTAGAGGATCCTAGTTGATGTGGGATAAGATCTGACTCATACACATAGCACCCAATTATACAATTCGGATCTTTTAAGTAAATCGGGTCTATCAAGCTCAATGCTGATCAGACATCAGATACTCTTCGACCTCAGAAAGACGGTCGCTCTCAAGTGGGAAACGCTCGATCATAATCCATCGACACGGCACAGGTCGTTTGTCGACAGTAGATAGAATGGAAAGGATATGAATCCAACATGATAGGGATTTCATCCCCTTAAACAAGTCGAGGGCCCACATCTTAACCGTCTTGGAAAGAACTATTTTAGCATGACCCCCTCCTCCAATGAAATAGGTTCTAGAAAGGCGAAATCAAGACCTCTTCTATAGATTCCACCAAGATGTCGGCCGTCATTAGTTAAAAAGAGAAGTTGTTGACCTTATTTAAGCAAGAAATCTAGGTTTGTTTGTAGATCGAACCGACAGAAAACAACCACAAGGACCGAAGAAATTCCGCGAAGAATAAATTAATAAGCGAGGTGAAAATGATAATCGGGGAGGAAACAACAAGAATAACAAAAAAAGGGGCAAGACTTCCGTACGGATACCGGAAGACAATCATCAGCTCGACAGAGTTGTCTTAACAATCACTGGAGGGCCAAGTCAGCCCCTTTATCTATCTAGTAGTTCGAAACAGAGCCAAATCAACTCGAGCCAAAGATAAATAAGAGATGGAAGCTCGTAAAAGATAATTCTTGGGCCAGTGGACCCACTTTTAGTGATGACTAATAACGAAGTTTTAGTCATCGAATCCATCATTCAAAGACATCTAGTCAATGAATATGTGTAGACACGGGAAGCTTTATACATATCATCTATCAGAACGCTTTTGAGTCATTGAAATTAAATAAGAGGGACATCATGCTAGTAACTACGCACCTTCGGGTTTACTGGACCACCCATCCAACCTATGGGTAAGATAAAGCAAGAAACCAGTTTTGGAAAGGGCTCCCAAATTGATTCCCAAAACCTGTAAACGCTCCTGCAGATTCTTGTTGGGTCATCCAATCATGAGTAGGGTCCTTGGTTCAATCAACTCGCATTATCGTAAGACGAGTAGGGCCGAGAACAATTAAGCATGTCTTATACCACCATGACATTTGTAGTCGATTAGGCAAAGGGCATCAACAACCTTCATACGAAGCATCGGGGTCCGACCAGCGTGCCCCTCAATACGAAGCATCGGTGGCATTCCCCTCCTCAATTACAGTGAATTGGCTCGAAGAGAAGCTACTTTTCTTCGGGGGAAAAAATCACTTCTAAGTTTCATTAATTTTAATGGTAAAACTTTAGAATACCATTTGATTCTCATTAATGTAATATTTGTAAAGTAAGTGGATGCATAATAAATTAGGGGTAAAAGGAAGAAAACTGTAATAAATATTTCATAGGTATTTTAAATGCACTTATATTATAGGACAAATTCAAAAGGCTACAAGGATTTACATTATGGGACGGAGGTTGTACATGATTTAGTCATTAAAAATTGTTATCGTCTTTAAAAGAATGATAAACATGTAAATTATGATTTAATTCGTATGAAAATAGAAATAAAATTATTCCACCGATTTAATGAACAAGTGAAATGCATGAAATCGTTGTCCAACATTTACTGCTGTTGGAAGTAATGCCCGAAAAACAATTTATGTAATTGTTTTTATAATTATAAATGACAGATTTATTAACATCTTATTATTTGCTTCGTGCTCATAAGTAATACACTACTGAAAACACTAAGTTGTATCATATGTAGCCATATAACTTAGTGTGTGTCACAAGCGAGGATTAAGTTTATGGTGATACACTTGAATTGTTAGTCCGTGGTGAACTTAATCAAAGTAAGTGGTCTATTGATTAAACCACCAATAATGCACCCAGAACACTTTATGGTGTGACCGTCTTATCCGAACCGTCGATATAGTGGAGCATTTATATATGATATAGTCATATAGAACTAGACCGATTTAATCTGTATTTCTCATATAATTCTGTGATTGAGAAATCTTATTAAATCACAAGATGATCATATATGGATTAAACTTAATCCTGAAGCGATTACAGACTCCTACTTGTTTCAAGATAGGATTTGATGTGTTCGTTAAGGATTGCTAAGAGTAGCTGAGAATGTGTCTCACAGATACGAAATCCATTCCTTCCTACGGGAAGTAGAAAGACAATCTCCTTATTTGTTAATCCTAGAAACTGATCAATCCGCGGAGTTCATATTCGTTATGAACTAATTGATCACTAGTTATGTAATGAAGAAGGTTTACGGAAACATTCCCGCTTCATTATGGATAGTCTATGGAGGGTTAGTCTGTATGTAATGATTATATCAATGGACACTTATTGACTCGACACTTTGAGAATAAGTTATATCTATAATCGATAGAGTTTGGTTTCGAATTTATGGTGGCATAATTCCGGAATTGATAAGTTGAATAGAAATGTTCTGTCCGATTAATATTTTATTCAATTTATTATAGCTACTGGTTATAGGTCCATGGTCTCCGAGTTGGCTCCTAACACGCGAGCGAATTCACATATATTGGAACCTCAAGATAAAATTGAATAGTTGGTCTATTTAATGAATATGCGAAATATTATTTATTTAGCAAATAATATATGAAATAGAAAAGACATTTTCTATTATTCAATGGCACATATTGGCACCACATATGTAGAAAATTGGGAAAAGAAATTTCCCTGAATTATATCACGTGTAATTAATTAATTATTTGTTAAATAATTAATGGATAAAGATTGATTTTATCATTTAACGAAGATTATCTCATTTATGGTGATTATCTCGTATTTATGGAATATGTCATTTTTTTTGGGAAAATGATAAATGTCTTGTGAAAATGGATAACTCTCAGTTGCTCGGTTATTTTCCTATATAAAAAGAGTTTCTCCCAACACATTAGAGACAAGTCTTTGATGACGGTCAAAATATACCCGTAAAAGTCATCAACGTTGACCTTAAATCGAGACAAATAATATATATTTTGTGTTAAAACGCATGTTTATATGCATTATTTAATGTTATGTGATTTATAAAATATAATTTGGTATTTATCCATTTTTTATGATATTTATCTGTTTTTATTTATAAATCGGTATTTATCCGTTTTTATTATATTTATCCGTTTTATTTAAATATGATTTATTTTGGGATAAATATCTATTTTGCAGATTTGGATAATTATGGAGGATAAATACAAATGAAAGAATTAAATCTCAAGATAAATCAAAGGAAATTCAAGATAAATATTGGATTAGCACGAAAAGATCGGATAAGCATGACAAAAAACTCCAAGAATGGCGCCAACCATAGGGACGCATAAGAGGGGGGCGCATTTTTCATCTTATTTTGGAGATCGGCCGAGAGTTATCTCTTATTTGTTTTGATATTTTGATGTATATCTCTTAATTAGCTTGAACCCCTATAAATAAAGGCATGTATTACACGCCATTTACACCACACTTCTTTACACAATACATTTTTATACACTTCTCAGTTTATAATAAAATCTTCAGTTTTGCTTAGAGCAGTTTTTATGCAAGATCTGCAATAATGTAAGTTCTTGTATTTATTTGTTCTTAGTTCTTTGTAATTAAGCCCCAATTATTGTTTATCGTTTGAGGTTGTTCGTTCTTCACCGGACGATGTAGATCTAAGGATACGATATGAGGCGTTGGGGATTCCTTGTCTATAAGGATCCACACGCCCGATCTCTGTCATCCGGTGACCTATAGATGACTTTGGTATGATCGACAACCGTGTTTTTAGTAGATCTATATAATTGCTTTATGAATCTCTATTTTATCCGTTACGTATGTAAAACGCTAAGATTTAGGTTTTCGTCACGTCAATCTAGCCATGTCTTTATGGTGTGATTGTCCACCTAGAATTTCTTATCTTAGTAGGTATGGCTACGGCTACGTTGCTCGCGCTTTAATTAGCGTATGATTAGGAAATACCAATATAGGGCTCCTAGGTCGGCTCATGAATTGATCTTCCGGGACTTTCGGTGAGATCTAGATCTGCATTAGATTTGGGAATTGTCGACACCTAGTTATACGTAAATCGTAGATTAACATGAGACCGCCTAAGTAATTGTTAATGGGACAGACCGATGCGATCGCTTAGAAGTGCGCTGAACAAAGGAATGTTGCTTAGGTGAGGAATACGGTTAATATCGGCATCCCTAGTTTTGTAAGCGTCTGAGTCATATGAGATGGAGGCCGAAAAAGCGAAGTCACGTGATGTAGCATAGTGATCTCGGATGGCCTACCCGAGCTAGATCTAGTTTGTGGATGACTCCGTAGCCAATTTAGAAGAAATACGGATCGGATTAATAGTTGTCGAGTCTAGCTTAATTATATGGAATCTCTAGATCCAAACGATAACATGATAATTGGGGAGGTTAATTACATTGTTTATGTGTTGTGTCGAGTCGTGTCCTTTACCTTTCTTGTCTTTTGTTGGTCATAGACCGCTTTGTGTCCTTGACGTGAATGATTAGTTGTTTGTATATAAATGATCCACCATTTGGTTCCCTGTGGGATCGACATTGATTCGCTATAGCTATACTACGATGGACCTAGTCCTCTTGCTAGTATTGGTTTATGGTGGTCAAGTATTTTATTATCACTTGATCTACGTGCATCAGTCTTATGCGCTATTTAGAAGAGCAAAAGAAGAGAAATCAGTTTCTCGTCATAGCCATCGGGGGAGCATATTCGAGGAGATTCGAATACGGGATAGACGTCCACCAGTCGTCGCTTGGAGATACAACTCGGAACGCGGCTTCTTTTCGGTTGTGTAAATCTTCGACCTTCTTGTAGTTTATATTAATTAAATATGTGAATCATATTGTGTTAAAATCGTAAACGGATTTAATTCGTTGTTTCCGTTGTGCAAGATCAAGTGTCTCGATTGGTGATGATTGAAAATTTGGCTCGATTCATCGGGACCCCCTCCCGAGCTATTGAGACACGGAAAATTTCCGGATTCGGGTTTTCCGCGTTTCGGATCCTAATTTGGGTTTCTGTATATCCAGCAACTACCTTCGTCCTAAAACGTAAATATTTTTATGTATTTTCACACGGATTAAAAAAGTGATTGTGTCATTAATTTTAATGGTAAAAGTCTAGAATATCATTTGACTTAAATTAATGTAATAGTTGTAAAAACAGTGAATGTAGAATAATTTAAGGGTAATAAAATGTAATAAATGCTTCATTGGTCTTCTAGATGAACTTATATTATTGGATAAAATCAAAAAGTTAAACGAACTTATATTTTGGGACGGATATAGTATATTTCCTTCAAATTGAGGTAGGTGTAAAGTGTGATTTCCAAAATCTATTAAATACAAATTTTCTTAATAGATTTTGATGCATTTGCAGATTAAATTTATAAAATACAAATTTACCTCAAGTGACTTACTACCACTACATGAGAGACAAATTATGATGCATCAGTTATTAATAGAGTTATACCAAGTTGATGGATGACATACATCCAACTTATCCACTTCCACATAATAGATATGTATGTGTGAAGTGGATGCATCACAACAATCGACTTTGTATAATTTTCCAATAATTAATGCACCATTACTCTTCCTACCGATCATTTACAAATTATACTTTTTGTCACTATAAATATATAATTTTTATTAAAAAAAAAGTGGGATGCACCTTCATTTTTCTAGGATAATTTTTGTGTGGTGTCTCCACACGAATGGATTGACTATGTAAATATATCTCATTTTTCTAACAAACACTACCCCATCATAGAGAGATTTTATGGTGCAACGGTTGTAGAAAATTTATATCAAGTGACATACATTAGAGCATTTCCACTTTTACTCTATTTCATATAATACACTTTTATTATGTATGAGAGGTTAAAAATGAGTGGTTGTAACGTATTTACCCGCGCAGCATATTAAAACTATCAGATCTTAAAAATCTTAATGGGGCTACAAGTGTGACTTGGTCATATATGTTTTTATTTATTAATTTTGACTAATTATCATTTTTGAATTAGCAATCGGGTGGGAAAACTGGAGTATTTCGGTCTTCTTTATTTATTTTTTATTCTTATTTAAAGGTGCCTATTCCGGTCTTTTGACAGAAAAAATTACAATGATTTCTGATTTGACGTAACCAATTAATTGTACCGATGTTTCTAAAAAAAATAAAAAATTTATTGTGTGGTGAGTGAATTTGTGGTTAAGTGACGGGTGTAACGATCAGAACCACACAGGTTGCGTTTGTTTTGGGTTAGAGTTTTTTTTGGGGTTTTTTTAAATAAAGTGATTGAAGTAATGATTAGAAAGTTGATAGGATAAAATAAAGTAGAATAATGATTGGTGTAGATTATGAAATGATTGGTGAAATAAAGTAGAATAATGAATAAAATAATGATAAAAAATATAATAAAGTTGATAAAGTGAAATGATGAGAGATGATTTAATATATTTTATTTGTAGTTGAAGATTTGATTGGTAGGAGAATTGTAAGAAATGATTGGTGATGTGATGTAAAAAAAACTCGCAAAAAAACTCTGGCCAAAACAAACGGAACAACAGTTTTAATACAGAATAAATGTGTATGGTGTGTGGTGTGCCACACGGTGTCTCCGCACCGTGTGGGGACACCACACAATAATCCCCCTAAAAAAAACACTCCCTCCGTTTTTTTAATTGTGGTTTAAGAGTTGAACACATAGATTAGAAAAAGCAGTTGAGCAACTAGCACATCCCAGGTGGCTTGGCCACCTGGGGCTACCTGCAGGTTCTCTAGTGGGAGGTCTCAGGTTCGAATCTCCCCTCCCCTATAAATAAGGCCTTTACGCCGAGCTTTCGTCCTAGTGCAAAAAATAAAAAAATAAAAAAAAATTAGAAAAAGCAGTTGACGTAACAAAATTAGCATTTAAAATGATAAAGTTGCCTTTTTTTTTTTTTTTTTTTTTTTTTTTTTTTTTAGAATATTTTCACCCAATAAATGAAAATATGTTGAGAAATATAGTTTTCTATTAAAATTATAGTACACCCATGAAGAGTGGAGTAGTAAATTTTACATTTGTATGCCATAGGGCTTTAGAAATTATTGGGGTGTACCAGCATCCTGCCTCCTCAAACGTAAAAAGATTCGATTAAGGCGCAAAAAACTATATTGTGTTAAAAAATAAAATAGCATCTTTACTATCACCAATTGGTTTTAGTACAACGGTAACGCTTGATCCTCACAAGTGATAGCAGAGCGAGGTCACCGGTTTGAATCCCGATAGCAGCTTGCTGCGTAAAGATGCCGCGGGTGTGGTTGACCCTTCTACTAGGATAAGCGCTTAGTAAAGGAATATTGGAAATGTAAAATTTTTATTTGAAAATTGTAAATAAAGTGTGTGTAAAAATGGACATAAAAAAATTAAATGTAGTGTTGGCCTTTTAAAATGACAATAATTATGAACAAAATGGATTCATTAACGTGACATTTTAAAAAACGGAAGAAATATCTAGGTTTACAAAGAGTGTCTAGACATCCTTATACATTTTCTTTTAATTTATGGAATTGCTAGCCGAAAATTAAACCAAAATTACAATATTGGCTTCACTAAGCCAATTGGAAGAACCTAACATAATAAAGGAGAAAAACTCGGGGTGGGGGGGAAGGGAGCTGGGATACTCTGCTGTAATAAACTTATGCTGTGTTTGCTGTGATCATGTAGTTCAGCAATTTTTATTATTTTTATTAATTTCATCTTGCTGATTTCTCTATTTTGCCCTTGAAAACACACACACAGCACTCTGCTGTGTTTATAAACACAGCAGAGGACCTCCCCCTGGGGGAAATGGGTGATCATGGATACGTTTTATCCGAAACCGAACCGATCCGAGATCATTCGGTTCGGTTTCGGTTTCGGTTAATAATATAGAGAAACCAAAAATTTCCGTTCGGTTACGGTTAATGTTACAAATTATCCTTAACCGAACCGAAACGGTACATTTAACTGAACCGAAAACTGTTCCGAATTAAAAACCGAACCGAAACTGTACCAAACAAAAAACCATAACCAAACCTTTTATATCCAACATGTATAATTAGCTTTTATAACCATTATATTATATTTTTTATAAAAATTGCTTATAACCGAACCGTTATCCGAACCGTTTACAACCGAATGAAAAAAAAACGAATAAAAAACCAAACCGTTTATGACAAATAGAATTGTTAAATTTTAATTTGGTTTTCGGTTTAACGAACCGAACCAAACCATATATTTCGGTTCGGTTCGGTTCCTTAAAGCAAACGGTTCTGTTTCGGTTTCGGATATTTACTAACTGAAATTTTCGATTCGGTTTCGGTTACGGCCATTAACCGTATCGAACCAAACCGTGAACATCCTTAGGGGTAGGCAAAAACTCCGATGAAGGATGATAGATGCTCCAAACAAGATAATAAACTCCATCAGGGAGAGGAAACACTCTATGACGTAGAAAATAAACGCATAAAAGAGAATTGAAGTCCACATAAGAAAGACTAATATGTTGGAAGTTTTCCTAACTCAATTTTAGTCATATAGTTTTTCTGACCGGTTTTGAGTATGAAAAACACTAAGAATTCTAACTCGAATGGAGACTGAATAATCATCATATTCTCACTCAAATTCAGTCAGAATAATTTGTTGTGTGAAAAGATAATCCATTTTCTTTTTATATTCGGAGAAATAAAATTTTGTCATTTTAAAAGAAATATTATTCTACTTGACTCAAAAATTTTATATTATCTTTTTTTGTTCCTTTAAACCACTCCCATTAACAAATATTGGTTAAGAACACTCCTTTTGTCTTTAAAACATAGGAGTATCATTTTAGACGTTTTTGACTCATAATATATAAGTATAATTTCACGAAACCTAATATGTCATTTGTTACTCGTTTTTTGAATATACATTTAATCTTCCACCCATCAACTACCTATAATGTTTATTGCATTCAAAATAAAATATTGAATAAATGACATATACATCAATATAATAGCAAAATAAAATATAAACACGAGATATATTTTATCAAATGTTCCCGTCAAGAATGAGCAATATTTTCAGACGCATAACATTGGGGAGGAACAGGGCCGGCCCTCGCATTTGTTGGGCTTAAGGCCAAGTCTCCGAATTGGGTCTTTTAATTGAAGTTGTTTTTTTTAAAAACATACTTATCGCGTTTTTAACATCCGTAAATATAAAATTCAAGTTCTTGATAGCTATTTTTTTGGGTCAAGTAAATTTTTTTATCTGGACCCTTATCAATTGGAGTTAAAAAAAAATTGGGTATTTATCAAAAAAAAGAAAAACATATTATATTATGTTGGATCGGATTGAATCTACATGAATTTTTTTTTTCTATTATCGAAACATATACCGTTGGGCCTCCCGGCAACATTGGACTTAAGACCCGGGTCTCGACGGCCTTTAAGTAGGGTTGGCCCTGGGGAGGAACACAAGGTGTACACTGTTGAGATATGTTTTAATGGGAAGGCTGATTTGTGCTATGGATCTTGAAAACATAGCCAAACTAAGATATCTTGGGAGCTTATTTATGATGAAATATGTGTGAGGTTTGCCGCTAAATCTTTAGAGGATACATTATACAATTAGTGATTTTCACAAACTGCAATAGGCTGGAAGTGTTGCTAGTTACCAAGATAAGAATAAAGAATTAAGGGTCTATGTGTCTAGGATGAACCCAATCTATATTAGAATTATCTCATAGAGTGCTGTCAAAACTGATGCCCGTGACCATGAGGTATTGAGTTTGAACCCTACTTCGAACATCTATGTGAGTTATATACATGTCTTTCGCTGCCTTGGTAAATAGTGTTAGTTTTATAACGAACAGTTATAACAAATAGCCATAAAATATTTTTACATAACCGGCCCTAATGTAAAATTTATTACATCATTTATTGTGACAATTTTATTGTGATATTAAAATGAAATCATTTAACTAATCCGAACAAACGACTAAAACCACTTCGTCACAAAAACGAGAATGGTTGACAATAAATGAAACCCTAGTAATGAATTTTGAAGCTAGATCCTTAGCTATGAGGGGCTGTGAGGGTTGCTGTGATAGAGACAAAAGAGGAAAACGATGTTGTTTTGCTTCAAATATTAAAATTATAATATGCAAAACTTCTGAAACGACGCCGTTTTGATGTTTTATAGTTACTCGACATGGTATATAACGGGAACACAATTCTGAATTGATAGCATTAAGAAAGAGCTGCATGCAACATCATTTCATCTTCCTGAACACATCACTAATCACATCTCTATAATTTAAAACGTAATTGTTGTAAATAAATTGCATGTAATACAAATCAAACTCATCATACACACTTTTACTACAATGATTTGTATCATCATATCTCTTCGTATTCCTTCCCGAGAAAGAATAAAACACATTAACAACCATATTACATAAATAGTATCCATAGATAGAATCGGTTCTCGATTCAAGTCCGGTTCGGTTCAATTGCTTAATAAAAATAGCAACGATTAAGAACACGGATTAGCAAGTTCGTAATGGTGATCCACACAAACAATCGTTATTAGCAAATGAAGATCCTTCAAGATGATCGAACGGTGCTCCAAGCGGTATCGTTAGCTAAATACATTTATTTCTTTTAGGGCCTTTCCGGTCGATGGGAAACCACCAGTTCCGGTTTCGAACAACGGCTTGAGATATCATAAACCAGAACGATGTCTAGGCAGTTCATAGACTAAACCTTTGATCAACCACTAAATCAACAATCAAACGGCGGACATGGATATGACCATTCAACCAACAAATTTCATTCATTGGGCCAAATCGGATCATCACAAGCAAATAGGCTATCACGGGTTCTGCTCGGCATTGGCAATGATCAGCACGACCATCTTCAATATAGCGCAAGTCGCACATTGATGGGAATCAACTTTACGTGATTCCGGTGCACTTTTTCACCCCATTTACCACACTTTTAGCACATTTTTGGTGTATCTAGACCGTTTTGGGGTAATATCGTGAATTTATGGCACGGGGATAAATCCGTCACTTTGACGGTTTATTACCTCTTTTTTATTGATATTAACCTCATTCCGAGCACTTTTACCCTCCGGAATCGCTTTGTGTGTCTTGTTCGCTCATGAGATTGTAGGGTATAGGTGTCAAGAGAACCCGAAAGGCAAAAATATTTATGATGATAAGTGTGATCAAGGTGCAAGAATGAGCCAAAGAAGAAGAAAGATGAAGAAAAAAGGGGAGAAGTTTTAGTATCTCAACCCCATGTTCTGTTCAGCAGCATTTTGACCTATGATGGAGGCATTTTCTGGTCATGGTTTCTTCATGAAAGTTGTAGACAATTGAAAGATCTTTCCAACGCATTTTGAATCACTCAAATCGGAGTTCTACACACGAAGATATCATGGTTTTACTGCAGCAGAAAAATACATCATGCGAAACGCACGTTTGGAGCTTTAAACGTGCGTTTGGAACCGTTTTTTGCTGTACTGAGAGTAAAGGGCTGAAACGTACGTTTGGGAACCTTCCAAACGTGCGTTTGGGTCGTTTTTTGCAGATTTTTCCCACCTATATATACATTTTAACACAGATTTTCAACACAACTTCGCCTCCCCTTCAACCCTAACTCTTAGCTTGGCTCGAAATTCCTCCCTTTTGGTTCTCTAAACTCTTTCTTACCTCAATTTCTTTTAGATTAAACATAATCTAGCATAGATTCTTGCTTAACTCCTTTGGATTTTGTATTTTGGATCTTCTTCTTCCCCAAAGTGACATGGGTGTGGATGAAGCTTGATGTAATCCGACTTTTACCACGCTTTTGGTAACTAATCTAGTTTATTTTCTTGTTCCATGACTTTAATCTCTTTCTTGATTGTTATTTCATGCTTTGTGATGTGTAGCTAAATTTAGCATAGTTGAATCATGTGAAATTTGGTGAAATCACCCTTTGGGTGATGAAATTGGGAGTGGGTATTGCTTTTTATTGTTGTTTCTTGCGTGTTTCACGTCTTAGAACTTGTTATAACGGATTTGGGCTAGATTGATCACTTAGGTCAAAATCACACACATCACTCTTGAGAGTTGTTCAGAGAGAGGGGTGTGGGAAAAGGGTTCTAGGATCGCGGCGTAGTCTCGTTTTAGTTGTTAAACCGAGCTCAAAGTGAGGTTACTCGTTTTCACGTTTAAGCGGCTCTAGTGCAAGATATGCCTTGTTAGTGAATTTTCCTTAGGGAAGGGTAGTTAACATAGCATAAGGTGTTGGGAGAGAGTCGTTCAGACTCTAACACCGGGATTAGGAGTTTGCACCCGTGAAATTGAATGCAAGAGTTCGTTTGTTATATTGCACACTCCCGGTTTTGTCTATCCTTGGGGTTGAAATTAGTCATTTTGATCATGGTTCGGCTATGTCCCTTTCTCCCTTTAGACTTGTTAGTTTAATTTACTTTAGTTTAATTGAAGTGTACAAACATTCCAACAACTTGTTTGCTGTACTAAAGCAATAAGTTCACTTTGGTACTTACAAGCACATCTTCTCTGTGGGATCGACCTCGGACTCTCAGTAGCTTTACTGCAAATCGACCCGGTACACTTTGCCGGTTAGAGAGCTTGTTTAGTCACCGTTATCTTAAGTATTTAATAAATTTGTTCGGTGAGAAAAAAAAGCATCATCAAAATGGCGCCGTTGCCGGGGAAGATGTGTGCTATTTGTGATATCTTGCAAGTGAACCGAAGGCTTGGGCCTAGGTTTTATTTTATTGTTTTCTTGTTGTTTGGTGTTTTGTAGTGCAATTCCCGGAGTTCTTGAGAACCACTTGAACCTTACATTGCTAGAATGGAGACCTTTGCTAAACAAAGAGGAAGGGGCCTTCTAGTTGGGAATTTGATTGCTAGATTTGAAGGTTTGAGTCCGGAACAAACGGAAATGGACCAAGACACTAATCAAGTTGGTCGTGTGGAGGCCAAGTTTTTGTGGAACACCCTTCTATCGGGGAGGTCAAGGAGTTACTAATCGAGCTCAAGACCAATCCTTATGTAACAATGTTCAAAAAGGAGCAAACCGTCAATGGAAAGGACAAGGTGGAGCAATGCCACCGATGGACCCGAATGCTATGAATTGGCTCATGAATCAAGTACAAGAGCAATTTCAAGCATTAATGCAAGCTCATATGCAAACTCCCAATCCGGCACCGAATCAAGGAGATGTGGGGACTTGTAGAGATTTGGTCATGCCACGGCCCGATTTGGTGGGGCATAGTCCGATAAGGTTGCCCCCGATCACCGCCAACACTATGAGTATTGGGCAAAATATTATCAATATGATTAGGGACAACTCAACCTTTAGAGGGACGGCAATCGAAAATCCTTACTTCTTCTTGGATCATTATCTCGAGGTGTGTCGGACTATAAGGATGGACGGTGTTAGTGAAGAGGCAATCAAGCTACTTTTGTTCCCGTTCACTCTAAAAGACCAAGCAAGAGCGTGGTATGACTCTCTTAAGGCATGACTCCTACACACTTGGACCGAGGTGGTGCGCACATTTTTGCTTAAATACTATCCACCGGGAAAAGTTTTTGATTTGAAAGAGGCAATCATGACCTTTGATGCTTATGAAGACGAGTCACTACTCGAGGCATGGGAACGGTATAAGGCCTTGTTGCGCCAATGTCCCGTACATGGAGTCACTCTTGGGGACCAAGTCCATTGTTTCTTGAGGGGACTTGATCAAGATATGCAAAACCGACTTCATGCTTCAAGCGGCGGTGATTTAATGATGCTACAACCTGATCGAGCGTTTGACCAAATTGAACGGATTGCGGAAGCTACAAGACTTTATGATTCCGAGACAAGAAGAGGGCCAAGACGCAAGAAACCGAGTGAGATGAAGTCGGTAGGGAAAAGATTGAGGATGCATATCATGAGAAATTGTTGGACCAACAAGAGGAATCTTTGCAAAATCTTAAAGATCGAGTGGTGCAACTAGATGAAAAGAGGAGGTTGGAGAAAGAAAAAGAAACAAGAAAGGAGCTAGAAGCCGTGAGAAAAGAGCGAGAATAGGCTCATTCAAGGAAAACGGAGAGAGAGGATGATGATTTTTATTTTGATGAAGCGTTTTCCGAGCTAGAGATTGAGTTGGGATCGCCCATGTCACTAGAGGTTCCTCTTGTGGAGTTTGACTGTGGTAAGTTTCATATTCTTCCGATTACACCCTCACTTCCTGATGTGAACATTGATGATGCCTTGGTGGAATGTATGGTGGAACCAACCATTGCTAAGACTCAACATGAAATCTTTGGTGATGAAAGTAGCTCGTTTTGGGATGAAGAAGAGATGGAAGAGGTGCAATGTTTGTCTATTACACCGCCTCCGAAGAAATGCAAGACGATGACTTGGAGGAGTGTATGATAGATTTGAGCACATTTTTTGAAGAACCGGATTCTGAGTTTGAAGAGAAGACGGGATCGCCTATTTCACCACCACTCCCGATTGAAGTGTATGATGATGCAATTTTGGAGTGTGTGATGAAATCTCATGAGCTTGGTATGACATCCATGGTAGAGTTACCGGAAGAGTTGGAGGTTATTAGCATACCGGTCCCGGACTACTACATTCTTTACTCTCCGGTAGATAAAGCTCACAAGATTTATGAAAGGGAACAACTACCATGGGATGGTAATTTCAAGAAGAGGATGATGGCGGATTTCAACGAAAGGGGATTCCCAAGAGCCATGCGCGGTAAGTTCCTAGTGAACTCGTTTCCCCCTATTCTTGCTATGCTCATTCTCCTTGAATTGTTGATATTCTTGAGTTCGGATTTCGGTTGATGGTTTTGGTGATACATGTTTGAAATAAATTTTTTTTTGAATTGTTGTTTTGAGTCTTTTGTGGTATGAGTCCGTATAGCGCCACTACGTCGATGCTAACGACGTTAAACAAAGCACTTCTACTTTTTCTACTTTGTGCCAATAGTATAACTTTGAAAAATTGGCACCGTATAAGTCATTTTGTCGAGCCAAAGACATAAAACAAAGGCGCTTTGTGGGAGGCAACCCACATTTTTGGTAATAATTATGTGTTTGGAATAGTCTTTGGTTGCAAGAGGGTAGAGTTTTGTCTTGAAAAAGAGAGGTTGGGGTGAGAGCTTCCTTTTGGTTCTTGCTTTTATACTTAGACGTGAATGTTTTTATGTGAGCCTCTGTGGCCTTATTTTATGCGTGGATGCTCTGTGTTTCTTTTGATTATCTTTACATCCAGATTCGATTCCGTCTAGTATGGTTGATGTGCTCTGATACTTTCTTTGTGGCATGGCTTCTATTTTTATATATCTCGTATCTATCACCATCTTTTGGCACGTGGACTTTTCCCGTGCATGCGTTTGCCTTGTTTTCTGTCTACATGGTGTTCGGTACTCGAGATGGAGCTTACTAGAAGATGTCACGTGGGCTAAAGTGCGCCTTTCTGCGGGTTTTGGTCAAACAGCTAAGTCTTTTACTCTTTTATCTCTCACACTGAGGACAGTGTTTCGTTTAAGTGTGGGGTGGGAGACTTAGCCGCTTTCTTGTTTTTGTTGTTAAATGTGCTATAAATATGGTATGCTTGGCCTATGACCTATAAATATGGTATGCTTGGCCTATGACCGGGCTCGAGTCGATTTTGGGCAATTTTTAAAATTTTTCAAGTGTTTTCAACACCGTGTTGTGTGTGTTATTTTCACAATCGAGTGGTGATCACCTTAGTGGGGACCCCGAACATGTGCATTGCGGTTTGATATTATCTTGAGAATGAAGTTTATTACTTTCACGAAAGCTACACTTTGTGCACAATTTGATTGCTACCACCTTTCATATCACTAGCCTTGAGACGAAATGTCATAGGTTTACCTAAGTAGGACATGGGATGACGGTTTTGGCGTTCTCTTGACCCTACCATAGCCAAATAAGCCTTAACCGGAACATTTACCCTTCGTAGCCCCTCTCAGCCTTGATAGAATGGTCTGGCCACCATTCGCTTATAGCCGTTTTGTTACTTAGTCAGAAACCTACCCTTGAGCCTTATTATGTGTTAAGGGCTAATTTATAGTGATTTTTATATATATTTTCTATGTCAATTTCCCCTACATGCGTATGATTTTCGTAGATTTCGAGCTATATATGTAAATATTGAGTAAATGAGATTTTTAATGGTCAAATATGAAAACGTATCGAATTATGTGCGTAATTGATGATTTTATGTTATTTTGGAAATACGTTACGCTTTGGTATGTTTTCCTATTGTTGTAGATACTCATTGATGATGGAAGAGAGGATTTTAGAGAGCCAAATTCGTGATTGGAAAGGATCAATCAAAGTTATGGAAGATTGAAAGATATAAGGAAAGAAATCAATGAAGATAAATGTCGGAAAATCAGGATTCCGGGTAGTGACGACCTTCCAACGAAGTTCTTGATATGATAACAACCGATTTGACTCTGGACCTCAAGAGAAGAGTTGTAGGGCTTGAAGAGAGGATTCTACAGGATTTTGAATCACTCCATTCCGACTTACGAGGCCCGAGATATGAGCGTTACAAGTTCAGAATCTGTTCCAGGAGAGCTGGACGGGCGTCCGACATTATGGACGGGCGTCCGGCGCGATTCTTAGAACCGACTCAAAAATTCTATAAAAACAGCAGCAGCCCCAACCCTAATTATCATTAGAACACAGCAGCCTCTTCTTAAAACCCTAAAGTCGAGTGAGAGCAGCCGGCCGGCCAAGCTCCTAGCTTGGTCGGCGGTGGTTAGATTAGTTGTTTTTCTTTTCGTTTTTTTCTTCTTTCTTGTTCGAACAAAGGCTCGACAGACCATGGATGAGCTATGAAGCTTCTGTTTCCAGCTGCAACTTGATTTAGTTCTTTGGATGATTTTGTAAGTTTTTATTTAAATTGTTTCTTTCTTATGCTTATTTGTATCTTGCATATAAATCGGAAGATGATTGCATGATTTGATGCTACCGTATGATGACGGAAGTCGGTGTAGTTTAGATCACCGTAGGAAAGTTTGGATTTTTAATCTATACATAACGGAAGTTCGTAGATTAATTATCTAGGTTTACGAGAGAACCACAATTTGATTAATTCGTTGCAAGATTTTCCTAGATTTGAATTGAGGATATCACCGTTACGGAAAGATGAGATTTTTCATGTATTTGTTTCATTACGTTATTCTTGTTCTCTTTCATGTTTGAGATGCTATATGTTAATCGAATTTAGATAACGGAAGTTAATAAATTCGTTAGATTGCCATGATAGAGATTAACAATTATTGTTCCAACAAACGGAAGTTGAGGATAAGGTTGTTAGATTAGGATTTCATCCATATCTTTGATTTGTATAGATGTTAGTTAAGACCGGAAGGTAAACTAATGAATGGCGTGATAAATCGGAAGAGGAAACGTTTCTTTAGATAAGATAATAATCCAAGATAACTTGTGAATGAATATGTGTTGATCTTATTTCTTTCGGTGAGATGATGGTTGTTGGGAAGAGGTTGATCATGGTTTGTTTATGGTTGTTCAAAGAGATAGATTTACCGTTTTCCTAGATGTAGTTTTATTTATGTTTTTATCGCTTTTATCCTTCCTGGCTTTGGATTAACAATCCTCTGTCGATTTTTATTTTCCGTTTAGTTTAGGTTTAGGTTAATAAAGAAGGATTAATTAGATTAGATTCAATATCCCTTTTCCTCGAGGATCGATACCCGTACTTATCCAACTTTACTAGCAACTACCCGGTATTCGGCCGGTTAGAGGTAGTTTTGCATGGTAGTATAGGTTTTATAAATTTTCTTTTGTTTTAATGATGCAAAATCTCCCCAACAAAAGTGGCGCCGTTGCGGGAATCGGTGTTTTGTTGAATCTAATTGAATTAATTTTTCTATTTTGTTACGTGTTTTTGTTTTTGTTTTTCAATAAAAGTAGCGTTTAATAAATCGAGTTTTTATTTTTGCCGTGTTTCGATAACCATTGGGTTAAGAATGTGCAAAAGTTTTTACTCGATTTGTGAAACGTGAAGTGTAACCTAATCTAATCTAACTCTTTTGTGCTATAATTTGATGTGGCCTGCTGATGATATATGATGTGTGTCTTTGTGATATAATTTGATGATCTCAAGTATAGGGTTTCTGCTTTGTGTTTTCCTGCGTTTACGTGCAAAATTCGATGCTTGGGCGGGCGTCCAAGTAAGTGAGCGCTTCGTCCAGCCCCTAACTTGCGGGTGAAAGAACGGCTTGGGTGTATGAGCGCCGTCCGTCCGAAAGGTTTCAACGCTGTTCTGAGTTGAAGGATCAGACGGGCGTCTGGAATTCTGAACGTCCGTCTGGAGGTTTTCAAGAGCAAACGAGCGTTTGAAAAGATGAACGTCCGTCCAGTTCTGAACGCTAAGTGAACGTTAAATCCGGGTTCATCCAGGTTCTAAATTTCATGATTTTATTTTCAATGCTTTTATTTGATTTGGATTTTTCATTCGAGCTTCTGTGGCTAATTGATTTTTACATAGATGCCCTGAACTTATATGTTTTTACCTTTCCATCTATGAATCCATGTTAGATAATTGATCAATTCCTTATATATGATTCATCTAGGCATGTTATAGTGATTTGCCGGTTCTCGTAAGCTATAACTGTTCTTATGGTTGATTAGTAGCTACTGTCGGTTCCCGTATGCTACATACCGCTGTGATGAATCTTTTGAGCTTTAAGACTTACGTGCTTCCTTTGTTTTTATAGTTCATATGGGTAGCTACTGTCGGTTTTCCGTATGCTACGTCCTTTCTCCATATGAGTTATACCTGTTTAGATAGATGACTGTTGGTTTCATAAGTCTATCACTTTCGATAAGTCTTAAGCGCGTCGGCACTAGTGGCGACACAACATCGTTTTTAAGTAACTTTGTCATTATGTGGTGAGACGTTTATATATATGTCGTGTTGCATATAGTGGGCTAGTTTTCTTTCTTTTATTTTATTTTCTTTTTGCATATCATTTAAATGCATTTCATTTAGTTGCATTTCATATAGTTGCATTGTTTTTCTATTTTTCCTTTTATTTTTCTTAAGTGTGGTCACTGTCGGTTTTCGTAATACCACCTAGTCTATTTTTCTTTTTGAGTGTAGTTAACTGTCGGTTTCCGTAATACTACCTCGTTTTATTTTATTTTAGGATTTTTCACGTAGATTGCATTGTAATGCATTTTCATATAGTTGCACCTAGCCCTACTATTTTGTAATATTCCATGTATATGTCCATCTTTATATGAGCTTAATCTAAAAATTCTCTAGACTTCCTTTCCTGTGCTTTATATGTTATCTTCCCCCTATCCCCGAGGTATTTCATGTTTGTCAAGTGTGCAGGGTATTTGCATTAGCGATTGTGAGCTTTAGACGATTTCATTTTTCCGGTGGATGGTCCACAATCTACTGATTTCTTCAAGCATTTCTGGGTGAGGTCGACCCACTTCCAGAATAGCTCCCTTTCGAACAACGAATCAGCTAAGTTTTCTTTTTCTTTTTCATTCTGCACAACATGAGGACATGCTGTAATTTAAGTGTGGTGGAGGGGATGGTTTATGTATCTACTTTCATTTGCTCATATTAGTTATAATTTTCTATGAAAAGTGCTTAAATTTTCAATTTTTGTCCCGAGTAACATTTCAATTGCATGCTAGTTTTATAATCTGGCACCTTTAATTGTTATCAGTAGTCATATCATGTTCTGAGAATAGGTTTAGTAAGTCGATACTCACTTGAACTTCATTTCACGAACCTATTAGATGAAGAGCCAAATATAGAATAGTCTCCGGTTAGTTAAAGGATAGCCGATTCTCGATGCAGATAACACTTACTTAGCATTGATGAAAGTTAAGAACTTGTGCTATACTCACAGTTAGAATCTCAGTACCTTAGTGTCCTTGAGAACTTTGAGAGTCTTGAATGTGTTAGAAATATATTTGACCGAGAGTTTCCAAAGATTTTGAAAAATATAAAAATATATATATCTATAAATAATAAATGAATAGAATTTCTTTGCGGGAATTTTGTTTGTAACTATCACCTCGAGTCCATTTGGATACTGCCCCAATTAGGGAGTGTGGTTTACCTTGGACAGTAAGGGATTGAGTGATCTCAGGGTGACTGCCTCTAATGTAGGGGAGAGTGTTATACTTTTGAGACGCGATGATAGGAAATATAAAATATAAAATGTACGCTTTTTGGAACTTTAAGTCAAGTTGATCTAAACCCTGTAGAGACCCGAAAGGTATTTTCTTGGCACTAAGTAAAGGAGTTTAATTGTGAGTTAGTTACTATGTTCTTGGTAATTAGTTTTTGTGAGGTAAGTGTTGTAGATAGAATGAAGTTTTCGTTTAGTTAACCGGATAACTGTTAGTTGCTTGATGTAATATATCGAGAGAGGATCGGTGGAAGTTTAGTAGGTTCTGCACACACATCACCGAGTGAGTTCGATTTGCTGAATACTAGCTTGTCGTGAGCATGACTATATCTCGTGTCAGGTTATGTGGATTCTTGATAGTATGTTCTTGTTTTGTTTTGCTCGGGGACGAGCAAAAAGATAAGTGTGGGGGTGTTGTTAAGGGCTAATTTATAGTGATTTTTATATATATTTTCTATGTCAATTTCCCCTACATGCGTATGATTTTCGTAGATTTCGAGCTATATATGTAAATATTGAGTAAATGAGATTTTTAATGGTCAAATATGAAAACGTATCGAATTATGTGCGTAATTGATGATTTTATGTTATTTTGGAAATACGTTACGCTTTGGTATGTTTTCCTATTGTTGTAGATACTCATTGATGATGGAAGAGAGGATTTTAGAGAGCCAAATTCGTGATTGGAAATGATCAATCAAAGTTATGGAAGATTGAAAGATATAAGGAAAGAAATCAATGAAGATAAATGTCGGAAAATCAGGATTCCGGGTAGTGACGACCTTCCAACGAAGTTCTTGATATGATAACAACCGATTTGACTCTGGACCTCAAGAGAAGAGTTGTAGGGCTTGAAGAGAGGATTCTACAGGATTTTGAATCACTCCATTCCGACTTACGAGGCCCGAGATATGAGCGTTACAAGTTCAGAATCTGTTCCAGGAGAGCTGGACGGGCGTCCGACATTATGGACGGGCGTCCGGCCGCGGTTACTGTAGCAGCCGACTCAAAATTCTATAAAAACAGCAGCAGCCCCAACCCTAATTATCATTAGAACACAGCAGCCTCTTCTTAAAACCCTAAAGTCGAGCTGAGAGCAGCCCGGCCGGCCAAGCTCCTAGCTTGGTCGGCCGGTGGTTAGATTAGTTGTTTTTCTTTTCGTTTTTTTTCTTCTTTCTTGTTCGAACAAAGGCTCGACAGCCATGGATGAGCTATGAAGCTTCCTGTTTCCAGCTGCAACTTGATTTAGTTCTTTGGATGATTTTGTAAGTTTTTATTTAAATTGTTTCTTTCTTATGCTTATTTGTATCTTGCATATAAATCGGAAGATGATTGCATGATTTGATGCTACCGTATGACGGAAGTCGGTGTAGTTTAGATCACCGTAGGAAAGTTTGGATTTTTAATCTATACATAACGGAAGTTCAGAGATTAATTATCTAGGTTTACGAGAGAACCACAATTTGATTAATTCGTTGCAAGATTTTCCTAGATTTGAATTGAGGGATATCACCGTTACCGGAAAGATGAGATTTTTCATGTATTTGTTTCATTACGTTATTCTTGTTCTCTTTCATGTTTCGAGATGCTATATGTTAATCGAATTTAGATAACGGAAGTTAATAAATTCGTTAGATTGCCATGATAGAGATTAACAATTATTGTTCCAACAAACGGAAGTTGAGGATAAGGTTGTTAGATTAGGATTTCATCCATATCTTTGATTTGTATAGATGTTAGTTAAGACCGGAAGGTAAACTAATGAATGGCGTGATAAATCGGAAGAGGAAACGTTTCTTTAGATAAGATAATAATCCAAGATAACTTGTGAATGAATATGTGTTGATCTTATTTCTTTCGGTGAGATGATGGTTGTTGGGAAGAGGTTGATCATGGTTTGTTTATGGTTGTTCAAGAGATAGATTTACCGTTTTCCTAGATGTAGTTTTATTTATGTTTTTATCGCTTTTATCCTTCCTGGCTTTGGATTAACAATCCTCTCGTCCGGTTTATTTTCCGTTTTAGTTTAGGTTTAGGTTAATAAAGAAGGATTAATTAGATTAGATTCAATATCCCTTTTCCTGAGGATCGATACCGTGATTTATCCAACTTTACTAGCAACTACCCGGTATTCGGCCGGTTAGGAGGTAGTTTTGCATGGTAGTATAGGTTTTATAAATTTTCTTTTGTTTTAATGATGCAAAATCTCCCCAACATTATGGTCACATTTCCTTCATTTTAACCCTACGAGTGGACCTAGTCCTTAGTTGGACCACACTTGCTAAAACAAGTGTGGGGTGTGGGAAATGATGTGTTGTTTGGGTTGTCGTTTCTTGTGTTGAGCTATAGGGTGTTAAGGAGTTCGTTTGGGCCTAATGCTCGGGTTTGGGCCAAAGAAAAGAACCTTCTTCTATCTTCTCTTTTATGTTATAAAAAAAAAAAACCAAATAAACTTTGTTGTATATAGAAAATAAAGGGCTGATTCAAAAAGAAAAAAAAAAAAAAAAATATATATATATATATATATATATATATATATATATATATATATATATATATATATATATATATATATCAAGAGCTCAATGAATTGTTTTTATATGATGTTAGAGTTGGGATAGTGAGATAGGTGCTAGTATGCTTGAACTCACCTCACGACACTTGAAACACAGTCGAGTTTGGCAATGAGTTCGGGTGCACTAGTAACCTATGGTTCCCAAAGTGTCAAAGTGATCAAAAAGGAGTTTTGGGTGGTTTGCATGTTAGAGATGAGTTGGTACTTGGTTGATTGGGTTCACTCGTACTTCTTTTCTCCAGCCTCCCAAAATACCCTTTCGATTAACCGAAATCACCCTAGCAGCTAACGTTATAACCGCTCAAGTCCTGCCCGATCGTGTCCAAACTTAGTGACCTTGATTAGTGGAGAGGCTAGTGATTATGAGACGGTTGGTAGACTTTTGGTTGGGATTCAAGCCCCGACAATCATTTTGAGCACTTGGTTTTAGCTTTGCACCACACACACTCCAGTTTCTTGATAATGTTGCACCAATGTGTATATGTTCGTGTTTCTTACTTTGTGGTTACTTGAGAGTGTGGAATTAGCACCTACATCACAAAGTTGAATCCCTTGGTTTTGTTTTAAAACGCTTAATTTACTCGAGGACGAGCAAAGGCTAAGTGTGGGGTGGTTGATGGGAATCAACTTTACGTGATTCGGTGCACTTTTTCACCCCCATTTACCACACTTTTAGCACATTTTTGGTGTATCTAGACCGTTTTTGGGTAATATCGTGAATTTATGGCACGGGGATAAATCCGTCACTTTGACGGTTTATTACCTCTTTTATTGATATTAACCTCATTCCGAGCACTTTTACCCTCCGAATCGTTTGTGTGTCTTGTTCGTTCATGAGATTGTAGGGTATAGGTGTCAAGAGAACCCGAAAGGCGAAGATTTATGATGATAAGTGTGATCAAGGTTCAAGAATGAGCCAAAGAAGAAGAAAGATGAAGAAAAGGGGGGAGAAGTTTTAGTATCTCAACCCCTATGTTCTGTTCAGCAGCATTTTGACCTATGATGGACGCATTTTCTGGTCATGGTTTCTTCATGAAAGTTGTAGACAATTGAAAGATCTTTCCAACGCATTTTGAATCACTCAAATCGGAGTTCTACACACGAAGATATCATGGTTTTACTGCAGCAGAAAAATACATCATGCGAAACGCACGTTTGGAGCTTTAAACGTGCGTTTGGAACCGTTTTTGGCTGTACTGATTACGGAGAGTAAAGGGCTGAAACGCACGTTTGGGAACCTTCCAAACGTGCGTTTGGGTCGTTTTCGCAGATTTTTCCCACCTATATATACATTTTAACACAGATTTTCAACACAACTTCGCCTCCCTTCAACCCTAACTCTTAGCTTGGCTCAAATTCCTCCCTTTTGGTTCTCTAAACTCTTTCTTACCTCAATTTCTTTTAGATTAAACATAATCTAGCATAGATTCTTGCTTAACTCCTTTGGATTTTGTATTTTGGATCTTCTTCTTCCCCAAAGTGACATGGGTGTGGATGAAGCTTGATGTAATCCGACTTTTACCACGCTTTTGGTAACTAATCTAGTTTATTTTCTTGTTCCATGACTTTAATCTCTTTCTTGATTGTTATTTCATGCTTTGTGATGTGTAGCTAAATTTAACATAGTTGAATCATGTGAAATTTGGTGAAATCACCTTTGGGTGATGAAATCGGGAGTGGGTATTGCTTTTTATTGTTGTTTCTTGCGTGTTTCACGTCTTAGAACTTGTTATAACGGATTTGGGCTAGATTGATCACTTAGGTCAAAATCACACACATCACTCTTGAGAGTTGTTCAGAGAGAGGGGTGTGGGAAAAGGGTTCTAGGATCGCGGCGTAGTCTCGTTTTAGTTGTTAAACCGAGCTCAAAGTGAGGTTACTCGCTTTCACGCTTTAGCGGCTCTAGTGCAAGATATGCCTTGTTAGTGAATTTTCCTTAGGGAAGGGTAGTTAACATAGCATAAGGTGTTGGGAGAGAGTCGTTCAGACTCTAACACCGGGATTAGGAGTTTGCACCCGTGAAATTGAATGCAAGAGTTCGTTTGTTATATTGCACACTCCCGGTTTTGTCTATCCTTGGGGTTGAAATTAGTCATTTTGATCATGGTTCGGCTATGTCCCTTTCTCCCTTTAGACTTGTTAGTTTAATTTACTTTAGTTTAATTGAAGTGTACAAACATTCCAACAACTTGTTTGCCTAGACTAAGCAATAAGTTCACTTTGGTACTTACAAGCACATCTTCTCTGTGGGATCGACCTCGGACTCCTGTAGCTTTACTCGCAATCGACCCGGTACACTGCCGGTTAGAGAGCTTGTTTAGTCACCGTTGTCTTGAGTATTTAATAAATTTGTTCGGTGAGAAAAAAAGCATCATCACACATCTACATAATCCGCTAATCTGACGCGGGTCATCCTATTTCTTCAGTAGCCGACATGGTGCAAGTTGACGTCAGTCGACTTGTTTCATTGCAGGCATGTGCGAACCCAACATGTAAAGGGGGTCCATGGACCCCACTCAAATTTCTGGGCGAATTGACTAATATAACTCTCTAATAATATTCAAATTGTGTATGTATATTATTTCAGACAATTCCTAATACAATTATTCATTTAGTTCAACTGTTTAGAAGCTTTATTAGTTATCCTAAAGTCATGGTAGGTTTTTTTAAACTTTTTTTTAATTTGTCCCTCACTAGAAAAAATTCATGGGTCTGCCACTGATTGCAGGTCATCCGTTACCTCATATAGAAATAAAGGGCACTCTAGCGGACGTTACACCATGATAGTAACTGATACAATAATGGCTCCGTGATTGTCTCCATGTATATAGCATGAGCCACAAACTGCTCTGCAATCTCCGTCATGATCATTGTTACATGCAATGAGGCGATAACTCCCATAACGGAGCCTCGTATAAAAGATCGGTATCCTCATTTTCAAGAACTACATTTTGGCTCGATATCATCATTATGGGTACGCACATAGACGGATGCACATGTTCTTATACGGGGTTAACAGACCCCAGTATAAATAAGAAAACACCACATTTTACCTATATAAAAATCTTTTGGACCCTGTGAAAAAAACATTTACTTTGAAAACAAATTACGGACACCGCTGAACAAATTTTTTGAACCCGACATTGGGTACGCAGACAATCATTACTGGCACAACGATTTTCTGTCAACAAATCCATCAAACTACTAGTTGGATCATCCCTTTAGAGGTCCAATTACTCGCATATCAACCCAATTTAAAAAACAAGACGATTTACAACATAAAATTTTGGGGTGACATTGCCACCGGTTACTGACATATCAAGACGATTTGATATGAGAGGTCCAATTACTCGCATATCAACAAGTTTTTTACATCGTCACCAGCATTTTAAAGAGATTAACGACGACTCTGACATTTTTGAATATTCTATTCATGTTCAATAGAAGGATTAGCAAGTTCAGATATGTATTGTTTTAAGGAAAATTTTACTAGACAAAATCGTTACCACTAATTAATCTCTGAAAACAACACATTAACGTGGGTTCCATCGACACTTGGTTTCTGTTTTTGACACTTTAATTACATACAAACTATAACATGTAAATGTAGTGTCGAATGTAAAAGTCGGGTGGCAATACAATCCACCCGCATAAAAGGCCAATGTCTTAATGTGTTATTTCTTAAATAAAGATAATATAAAAAAAAAACTAAAAGGTATAACATGTTATAATATGATCTCTTAAGTAAAGAATATACGGAATAATAGAAGTTCTCCTGTACGAGGGCACAAAAATCAACCACTATGTGACCATTACTTCTCAAGAATTAAACTTTGAGAGCAGCCATAGTAGTGCAATGGAAAAGCACACATGGAGTCTGTCATGTAAGCAAACATGGCATGTTATTATTGGAGAAGAAATATTGAATAGTTTTATGAGTGATATATGATTGATAAGATGTAATAATAGTGTAGAAAAAAGTATTGTTGTTAGTTTAATATTAATAAATTTTCTATCATATTATGTTTCCAAAGTTGGAGATGAGAACAAAAAGACATGAGATTTAATATAAAAAAATAAATAAAAGAACGAAAAGAGATGAAAATGTTGGGGCTGGGAAATTTTCTCACTCAAAATTAATAAACTAATGTTTGATGGACAGAAAGTAATTAAGGGACTGGCAATCCTATTTCTAGGACGGATTATTGACGCCGTGGAGAAAAAATGTGTCTACAAGGTCACTATTATTTTAACTTAAAGCAAGAAAAAGTTGGAAACTTGGAAAATGTCAGGTTGAGTAGGTCGAAATGACCTTATTACGTGTCATTTTTTTAACGTCAACAAGAAGGGAAGTTTTTGTGTAGTGTGTACCTATGTGCGGATACACGTCGTGGCACATTACACACCACACGATTTCATTTTGTAATTAAACTGTATGGTTCTGATCGTTTCACCCGTCACATCAGCTCAAAATCTCTACACCACACAAGTATTTTCCCAACAAGAATTTAAAGTTCTCTTCCACTTGTGATGATATTATGACAAATACCCTCCTTAGCAAGAATATTTTCAGGGTAATTCTTATTATGGAAAATTTATCCTGGAATTTCCTCTTTGAGGAGCTGTCTACGTGGCGATCTGGACCACACAATTTCCACACACGGGCAATCGTGTATTCCACCTCGAAATCATGTGGTCCAGGATCTCGCCACGCAGTGGCGGTCCTCTCTTAAAATCCTGCAAGATAAACGACCCTCTTATTATTATGTTTCATAAAGGAACGCTAAAAAGAAGACAAACATTTGAGCATGGTGCAACAAATCCTCTACAATGCTCCTAAGGTTTGAAAAATATTATGCATCCGAGGTGATTTTTTGGATTATCGTGATCTTTGAAGATAACATTAAAATAACGACAAAAGATGACTAAAAAGATGGCATGCAAACATTAAAATAACCCTAAGAGATGGCTAAGAAGATGGCATCCGGTAGACCGCAGGTGCTTCTCCGATACTAATTTCATACCATTCCTGAAATGAGAATCTATAAAATATTCCCCTCATTCCAGTTTAAAATAATACAAATTAATGAGCTGATTTAATAATTAAACTTTAATATCAAAATAACTATAAAAAAAACCTTTATTATAACTAATATTGTGTTCTTTTTTTTATCCTTCAATAAATAAGGATAAATGTAGGTAAAATCACAATAAATAGTGTTTTGATAATATAATTTCATCAAATGAAACAAACAAAACAAATTCACAACTCCAGTACTTAATTAAATTGAAACAGAAGTATTATGTATCAAAAATTTACAGCAAGTGTATTATACAAAAGAGCCCTCACTAGGGAGGGATATTTTACCCTTGTCAAAATTATAACAACACGATTACTCCGGCTAATGAATAAAAATTGATCCCACCAATACCAAATATGATATACGATTTCCCTAAAAGTATATTTCCACCCCATGTCGCCATTAAACTCCGTTTTAAAGATAGCGAAAACATATATGAAAGTCACGGATTTCACACAATGGTATGCAAAACAATAGCGAAATTGAGGTAGTTAAATAATTGACCGTTTTATATTTTGTTATGTAAGGGTAGTTTTAGTAGTGTCTTATTGTGTACACATGTGAAAGTGTGTGCAAGATAATATATGTAAAAGGACAACTACTAGATTTGTGTGAGAATAACAAATCCTCTTTCTAGATTCTGTTTTACAACTTGGTAGCAGAGCCCGGTTCGCCGGCGTAATTACCTCCGCCGATGACCACCGCAAAGATCTCAAGTCGCAGCAGCAAATGTGGTAACTACCACAATCTACTTGAGTAGCATCGTCCCCGCCACGAGCCCTCAAACAAGAGCCGATTCTCTTCACCGCTTTAGGATATGGATTCACTCATAGTTCTCTGTCAAGTCTTGTCGGAGCAACGCCGGCTGGCATTCCGACTTCAGCTTTGTTTGGAACTACTACTTTTGCACCTAGAAGTTACATGCAGTAAGGCTTTATTCCAGAATCTAGTCTTCCTCCTATACCAGGTTTGAGCTTTGGTAGATTGGATAACAATCCATTGTTCTTTAGCACTGGTATTTCCACTTTACCACCTGCACCTAATCTTAGCTCGTTGAAGTCTCTAGGGAGCTCATCCATGTCGAATCTGCCGTTCACTGGAAATCTGAATCAGGTTTGCAGTGTAAAATTAGACCGGTCTAATTATTTGCTGTGGAAATCAACAGTCCTGCCTATTATTAGGGGTCATCGTCTAGAGAGTCATGTTCTAGGTGAAGAAATACATCCCAGACTAGGTTCAAACTCTTTGTCCGTGTCACCTTCACCGTTTCAACAGCCACAGACTGCTGAAGAATGGAGTGTCACTGATTAGTTACTGATAGGATGGTTAATGAGTTCTATGACCACTGAAGCTTTACAAGAGGTGGTTGGATGTACATCTGCTAGAGAAATTTGGTTAACACTTGAGACCTTGTTTAACAGTCAGGCAGAAGCTAGAATGTTGGAGTACAATAGTGCCTTAACCAAAGCCACCAAAGGGTCAAAATCTATAGCAGATTATTTGGCACATATGAAGTCATATTCAGACAACTTAGCTGCTGCTGGATATCATATATCCAAATCTAAGCTAATCCTGGCTACACTTGGTGGACTTGATAAGGAGTGAAGGAGCAATTGTGAATTTGACAGCTAGAGTGGGGTCTATGAATTGGCAAGAAGTTCAATCCCAACTTCTTGTTCATGAAAGGCTTCTAGCTAGGTTTAATGGTGGTATTAGCAGTGACAATCATGGAGGACCAGTTGCAAATTATGCCAGCAATAACAATCCTAGGTCTAATTACCCTCCAAGACCTAGAAACTCTTCCAACAACAGCAATAAAGGCAGGGGTAGTCGAAATAACAGAGGCAGAGGTGGAGGAAGGAACTCCAATAACATCAACTCCTCCAACAGACCTGTGTGCCAATTGTGTGGCAAGAGTGGGCACATAGTTACTGCATGCTGGCACAGATTTGAGCAGGATTTTGTTCCTCCCAACTCCAACAGCTCTTCCAAATAGGCTATGGTTGCTACTCCACAGAGCATTCATGATGGAGCATGGTATCTAGACAGTGGGGCAACTAATCACATAACTTCTAATATTAATAATCTGCACATCACTGGAGATTACACTGGTTCAGACAACTTAATAGTGGGAAATGGTGAGCAGCTTTCTATCCAACATGTTGGTTCTTGTTTTCTTCCTACACATAACATGTTAGTAATATCATCCGCAATGGAAGCGATTTAAGGATCTAGATCTATAAATTACACGTAATAAATTAACTAGATCTACATCTACAAGGGGGTTGTAGAACATACCTCTTGGATCTCAAAATCCAAGTAGAAGAACCGCAATATGAAGAATAAAAGATGGTGTGAAGAGCACCACGATCTTCTGCACGTGTGATCCAAGCAACTCCCGGTGGAAGGAAATTCTCGTCTCGAATCCTTCCGATATGCTACCCGGAAAAATCTCCAAGATTTTTCCCCTCTCCCCTTGGCCTAAAATTTCCTTCTCTTCTCTAAGAGGTGAAGTCGAAAATTATATGTGTTGTATGAGTTGGGAGAACTCTCTTTATATAGGAGAGTAATCCTTGTCCTCTAAGGATTTTATTTTGCAAATAAATAAATCCAATAAATAAAAGATAATGCCATAATATTCTAGAAAAAATCTAGAATAATATTTATCTTTATTTCTTACCATAAATATTTATCCAATAAATATTTTGTGCACATGTCTTATTAAATCACAAGAAAACAATTTCTTGTTTCCCAAAACATGCTCTTGGCCGAATTTTATTTATTGACCTAGTCAATATATGATTTTCGGCCACAACACTAATTTGCCAAGATTATGAAAAATGTCTTTTTCACATATTTAATTATTTAGCCCAACTAATTTAATAGTCACTACGAGAAAAATGAGTTTTTGAGACGAAATTAAATGTGACGCTTAAAAATCCGTCACATATCCATAGATTTTGTGAAGAATTTTCAAAATTCATCACAAATGTGTGATTCATAATATTTCTAAAAATTTAGACACCCCTTCCTCACATATCACTTCCATCTTCGTCACAAATTTAAGCGGGAATTTTTTAGCGCCTAAATTATTTATCATTGATGAGGAATTTATGAATTGTCACGTATTTTATTAAATGATGTTTAAAAACCTAGAAGTGACTTAAAAAAAAGGATATGTAACTTTTTGAACAGATTAAATTTTTGTTTTGTTTTGTTTTGTTTTGTTTTTTTTTTTTTTTTTTGAAGGGGAACAGATTAAAGTTAATAAACCAATTCCACGATCATAAGAAAATGGACGTATTCGTGCTTCTCTCGGAAAATCGCGAAAACTCTCTCTCCAGAGTCCGGTCTCCACATCGTCGCGGCAATCCCTGGTCCAGAAATTGGAAAATCAGGTCGTGTAAGATCTGACACTTGAAAATCAGGTTGTGCCTTTTCTGACATGAAAATTATGGTAAACGTAGAGATCCTTACGTTAAAACGTAGGGTTCTCTACGTTTAAACGTAGATAAGTTTAAGTCTTACAAAACATTGCAGTTGACCTTTTCTACGTTTAAACGTAGGTTTTCGACGTAAACGTAAGGATATCTACGCCTCTAACGCGTAGAAGACCTATGTTTAAACGTAGGGAAAGTCAATCGATATATTTTGAATTAGCTACGTTTAAACGTAACAAACTCTACGTTTAAACGTAGGTTTACTACGTTTAAACGTAGAGTTTGTTACGTTTAAACGGTTCAAATTCATGCATTTCCCTTTTATCTTCCTTCTTTCTATCCCATTTCAAATTTTCATTGGCGATTGGCGATTTTTGGTGCGATTTTTGCAAGAAAGTTTCAGAGTGCTTTTTGAAGTCGAATTTCACAATCTCTCTAAGTGCAATGGCGGTTGAAAGCGAAAGGGTATGTATTTTCCCTAATATTCTTTTATAGTATGTCCGAAGCTTTTAAATTTAGTATGTGCTTGATTTCACTATAATATGTGCATGATTTCCGAATATATAGTTTGTGGTGGTCCTTGATCTGTTGATTGTGATTGTATGATTTGTCTTTTTCTGGGTTTAAGAAGGGTTTTTGGGTTTTTGTATGAAGTTTCATACGTTTGGGCGTATGAAGGATGCATTATGCGTTTGGGCGTAGAGGCGTCCGTGTCTCTACGTCTGACGTAATATTTCTACGTTTGGGCGTAGAGATCTCAATTTCTACGTCTGAACGTATCTTGTCTACGTTTGGGCGTAGAAACTAGATTTGTACTTTATATTGAATTTAATGTATATGTTTTTCATATTGCTATTCGATTTGAATTAATGGGGCTAATTCTATTAAAATGAAGTGTAATGATATGTATGATAGGTTTTAGAAGTAAATTAATGTAAAATTATTAATATGTGAGAATATGTATGATAGTGTTATAATTTTTGATTTAATAATGTAGTGTAATTTATGATATTGAATTTGATAGAAAAAATGGGAAATGGAAGCATGTATGCGGTGTTACATTGGGATTGATAATGTATATGTTATTTGATTGTGATTTATGTTTGCTTTCATTTTAAGGTAGCACGATAGTAGTATTACTAATGACCTAATTATGCCCTTTGAAAGTATGGCTAACATGGGGAACAATAAAAATGCCCTTGAAATTATGGCTAACAAGTATGTGAATTAAAATTGAAACAAACAACAAACTCTGTTGTTTGAAAATCCAAAAATCAATATCTTGGATCAATTCCATGGTACGATCGGCTGATGAGGTTCTTAGAATTGCATGCTTTCCTAGGGTGTTTTCGATTCCTTCGATCCATTTGTGTCATGCCTAAGCTCCGTGCTTTGTAATGGGGCTCCCGGTAGGTAGCTCAGTAGAAAATTTCATTAGAGTCCGCTCAATAGAGCATCTTTCTTGTCCCCAAGCACTGGTAATCCTCACCGGAAGTGAGGCACCCTTTAGATTGAAAATATAAGGTCCATTCCGCCGGCTCCGTCACGGCCTCTGTTTCTCCTCGTCATCATGAAGTATTCTATGACGTGGTAAAAACCATATTATCTTCTTCTCTTACCCCTTAATGTTACAACAAAACAGAACACAACACAAAACAACGATGTTTCAAAGAACAAAAAGAGATGATAAGACATTTCAGCGTGTATAGACAACACATATATATCTATATGTGTATATATATGTATACATATGTGTCTATATATGGGTATATACATGTACATATATATGTAGATATATATCTATGTATGTGTGTGTATATATATGTATACACACACATACATAGATATATACTTATATACACACACACACACACACACATATATATATATATATATACACACATATATATATATAGTATATCTATATGTGTATATATATACACTTACACACACACACACACACACACACACACACATATATATATATATATATATATATATATATATATATATATATATATATATATATATATATATATATATATATATATATATATATATACATATATATATACACAAACACACATAGAAGGTAAAGGGAAAAGTATATATACATATGTTTGTGTGTGTGTATAAGTATATATATCCTATTTACAATGTATATGTTCATGTTGACAGTTGGTTGGCCCTCATGGTACTGATGTATACAAGGTAAGGGAAAATTTGACATGGACTTTTAGAGGGGAAAAGTCCAAGCTCACGCAACTTCTCGAGATCCACATGAAAAGGATCGGATTTGAAGACACGTTGAAAAATGGGGTTTTTAAAGAATTTATTCAAATGTACGAGCACTGGCAGTTCTCCTCCAGAGTCTGCCAATATGTATGTTTCAAGGCTATATATCCGAATATGCCTAATGAGTTGCAGTTTAGATTCGGTAGGAGGGAGTTCAGCATGATCACCGGTTTACCGTTTGGTGATCTCCCAGAAGATCCCCAACCTTATTCAAGGTGTTTTGAAGAGGGGACATACGGCCACATCCATTTTCCTGACAATAAACCGATAACCATACCGGATATTGAGAAGTGGTTATTGGATGAGCAGGAGGATCCTGAAGTTCTCCAACGTGTCGGTTTAGTCTACCTTATTAACGGGATAATGATGGGTCACGATGAGACCAGATAGGGTACCCGCTCGCTTTCTATTTGGTGGAGAATGTAGAAGACATAAACAAGTATCCATGGGGCACTTATTTGTGGGACCCGCACTTTTAAGAAGATATGTCATTTGATGAACACATACAAGGGCGCTTCACGAGGCGGGTGACCGTGCAGAGGGGTTATACATGCGTTACAGTTTTGGGCTTACGAGACCCTCCCCGACATTGCTGTTTCGACTGTTGCGGCCACCCTTAGAGATCCTAATGCAGCTCCTCGGATGTTGAGATGGAGTTGCAAAACTACCCCTCCGCAGTGGAAAGGATTAGCGGCGAAGGCAGATAAGGTAATAAGCTTAATAAACATTGTTATTGTCTTTTAATTATATCCGGTTATCGTAAACATTTTGTTATTCTTAATTGTAATGTAATATACATTGTTTGCAGAGTCGTGTGATAGGGTATCTGACTGCAAGGGAAGCTGATAGGCAGTTGATGCTAGGTAGGGGCATGGTGGATGCCGAGATTAACGAGCCGCCACGTGTGATCAATCGCCCTGCAGTTATTGCACGTCCTCACCTGAAACGGCGATCCACGACTGCTACAGCGATCCACGACTGCTACACATGCTGATCACCCCATGCTACACAACATCACCCCGCTTCAAACACCTCCTACTTTTAATCCCGCTCATTACCATGCCTCTTCTTCACGGCGCGTGCACCGCTTTGCACTTCCTTCGTTCGGATGCTGAGGATGAAGATGACCAATCTGATGAAGAGGAAGAAGCTGCTGGCCTTTATAGAGCTCTGAGGAGAAGGATTGATAGTGGGTTGAATGAGCTTAAGGAGGAAATTCGCCAGGTGGCTCAGCGTCAGAATGAGCATGGGACGATACTTCTTGAACTGAAGGGGATGATGCAAACGTTGTTATCCAGAGATCAGGTAAAAAATTATATCATTGTCAAATTTTTTATGCGATAAATTTATTTGTTTGTATTATGATACTAACTGGGCCACATTTTTTTCAGACTACCCCTCATCGGCATCCATCTCATCCACCTCCTCCATTTTCTCCACAGGTAAAAAATTATATCATTGTCAAAATTTAGTTATATGTATTATGATACTAACTGAGACACATATTTTTCAGACTACCCCTCATCGGCAACCATCTCCTCCACCTCCTCCACCTCCTCCACCTCCTCCATCTCCTCCACATGATACCTACCGGGATACACATGGTCAGCATGATGATCAGGCTACTGACGACCAGACGTTGACGTTCGGGTTTGATAAGATTCTTGCTGGAGTTTCCGAGCCCGTTGAAGAGGGAGTGCATGGGGAGGATTTAAATGAGACGATTTATTGGTGGGCGATCCTTATATGGATGCAGAGGCCCGGCGATGCTACGGCCTCTCCTACTCCTCACGAGACTACAGACCTCTGCTCCTCACGAGGCTACACAGCCTCTCCTCCTCCTCACGAGGCTACACCTCTCGCTTCTCACGAGGCTACGACAGAGAGCTCAACTCGACCATCGACCAGGCATCGTCTACGCTTCAGTATAGTAAGTAATTTGAATTTAAAATTCAAAACTATAGTAAGTTATTTAAATTATAATGTGAAAAAGTATATAAGTTGATCATTTATTGAATTTTGTGTAGCTGGGGGTCCAAGTGAGAAACAATTGGGTAAACGAAAAGCGGACGATGCTTCTGATAGAAGATTGAGGACACGTCAGACTGTGACCCGTCCACGTTATTTAACTGATGGGTCGCACATAGTCAGTTTTCCCGGAGATACCGTTGTGAGGTGGACACCGCGAAAAAAGTTTTCGGACGAGTTTGAAAACAAGTTCATCAAATGGTTCAATCAAGAAAATCCGCCCCCAATTGAAATTCCCGTCGGGATGTCAGCTGGTTTTCGCCTGACTCTACCGCTTCCCAAGGCTTGGTGGACACGTCTCCGCAGTCCACTTATGGAGTTGGAGGCTACGGTATATTCTTTTGACTTCACTTGCATATTTCTTATTTCATTATCTCTAACTTCAATTTTGAATACGTACAGCATGTGGATGCGTATATGGACTTGGTAGAACACCAAATGGAATCAAATCCAGCATGCTTCACACCACATTCAGCCATTGCGTGCTCAGATTTTGCTTATTATTGCGGATCGGTTGATGCACTCACAAATCTTGAAATTCCGGTGTTTGTGACTCAAGACTCTTCGTAAGTGGGATGAAAACAACTGTGATATACACTCCTGGGCCATTACTACATCTCACTTTGGGCAGCCGTGGAAGTGTCTATTCCCAATGGAAGGTTAGGTTGTTTGATTGTCTGTCGGGTCAAAAGTACAAGCCTGATGTAAAGCCAACATCAATAGGTTGGGAGTTTCGTTTAGGAAAGTGTTCGAGACCGATGCACGATTATGTCAACTCCCAAAATGGTTGATCCGTGAAGCCTCCTTTGGAAGTGAAAATAGTAGAAGGCGTACCACAAATGCCAATTCCGTAAGTGTTATAAACTTCTAACTATTTATCACATTATATACAATACACTATTCTGACACTATCCATTTTATACAGGGGTGATTGTGGGTTATACATGATACCGCCTAAACCTATCCTCGAGAACGGCGCCGAGAAATCGGCCAGACGTTTCTCGGGTTAAACGATCCTAACCGGCGAGCAGTACCGGGTCAAATCAGAAGTGCTAGTATGGTGAGTCGAGTATCGTATCCACGAGGAACTTGGTAATTTCTTTTACGTGTGGTTGAACACCAAAGAGCTGTTATTAACTCGATCTAAATCGCAATTTTATAACACAGATCACTACTATTCTAGTCAACATAAAATAAATACGTAATTTAAAAGTTATTCTAATATAATATATATAGATATATAAATATATATAGATGTACATAAATTACGTAAGTATATATATAGATATAAATATATAGATACCAATATATTAAATGATATTTTAGAAAGCTGGCCAAAACTTATATAATTGGTTTATACGATCTTTTCGATTAATTAAAATGTGTTCGATCTCTCCTTTTATTTTAGGTCCAATTGAGTAAGTGAAACGGTGCACTCCTGAGGTAAACAATTCCTCCTCACACGAGCGTATGAAATTGTCATATGTCCAATGCATCACTCCAAGGTCCACAACTGTTACGGTAAACGAATTAATCTGAACAGGTCCCGAGTACAAATCTACCTTTAGATAAAAGGAGTCATTCCGTTCGTCAACGGTCAATTTTATTTTAAAGGCTCCGGTTGTCAAAGCCAGACGATTTAACTTTCCGGTTTAAGTTTCAATTAAATCGATGATTTAACATTATTACGATCTCGAGTACAAATTATAATAAAATTCATTTCTCCCAAAACAAATTTACCCCGGGTAGAAAATCGGATTCCGTTATCACGTTGTTCACACGGCCAATTTTACCCTCCGGTTTTTCTATCTTTATTTCATATCCTTGACTACGAGGCGTCAATTCATAATTAGATTATGAATTCCTCAGATCGGTTAAATATGTCAATACGAATACGATCAAAATAGAAAAAGATTCAATTAACTCAATTTTAGTCATTTTAACTTAACAACATTTCTTTAACGAAAAGATCGAAATAAAACCGATTACATAGTTTTGGCCAGTATTATATTTAGCCTAAAAACATTATAACAACGAAAAATATAAAAACAAACATAAATACTTAAGAAAAGTTACCCGAATACGGCAGTTGATTCAGAAATCGTATTTTCCGGACATTACAACTTCTTTAGCAAAACCGACTTCCGAGATTTTCCCGAGCATTATAACGATACTAAAACTACATTATTACGGCGTAAGGCCTTATTTACAACTACTACTAAAAATTAAAAAAGAAAAGAGAAGAGAGGAGAATATATATATGATATGGTTTATATATATTTGGTACCCTCCGAGCTGTTGCTGCTGCATCTTCTTATATAGGCAAAGGTCTCAAGGCCGGACCGGTCCGGTATTAGGCCGGCTCGGTCCGACTAATGATTGCTTCCACTCGATTGCAATCGGCATGTGCGATGGAGATATTTATTTATATATATTTATTAAACTTCTAAAATTCATATCTCGAGTTCTGGCCCTCCAAAAATTGCAAACGAAATGTCAAAATTAAGGTCTCGAGAAACTCTACAACTTTCATGAAGGACTCTTTTCCAGATAACGCCTTCTTGATAACCTCGTGTTCCTCCGAAGCTTTTACGGGATTTTTATTAATCCAAATCGATTAGCCACTTGATCACTGTTTAAGTTGTAGACCTCCAATCTTCATAATTTAAATTGCATTGGAAAGCTCTCGGAAAAATCTACAACTTGCGTGAAGAATACTTTCTCTGAAAATGTTGTTTTGATGAGCCATTCGTTTGTCGAAGACATTTCTCTATTACCACTTATCCAGATTGGTTGGCCACTTATCCACTTAAGCTATTCAATTGACCATTTAAGCTCGTGGCACTCTCTAAATCATTCCAGAGATATGATTAAACTTTAATATGTCGATTCTCGGGGTCTCGGGTTATAAATCTGCAATAAAACATCACAAATACCCACGTAAATCTGACACGACACTCCGATTTACTAAAATCGGTACAAAATTACAACTTTTTATTATTATTATTACTAAATACTCTAAATTATAAAGACTAACATTTTATACCATAATTTCATATATTTTATATAGAATTCGTTAACAAAACATAATAATATAACGTATATTTAATCATATAAAAATAATACATCAATACACGGCAAAATTCATTGAGCATTTGTTGCACAAGGAAGATTTTTCGCTCCTCCATCATAAGAACATGCCGTTGTTCCGGAAAAAAGTTTCTGTCCAACTTTTTAATCAAATAGTATAGTTGTAAACTAATTTGTATAAACATTGTTTTGGTGTATGTTAATTTTGGAATTTTTGGTGTATGTTAATTTTGGAAATTTTTGGTGTATGTTATATTTTTGGTATTTTGTTGTATGTTGGTAGCCATTTATATTTTTGGTGATGTTGTTTTGATGAGTATTCAATTTGTTTAAAAAACAACTCAACTTAAAATGGATAATGATCGTTCTTTAAATATAAATGTATGGCTGCAACATTCCCTACGTTTGAACGTAAATATAAATGTATGGCTGCTCCGTACGTCGTGTTTAATGTGGTGATTACTAAATATTGAAGATCATTTATTTAGGCGTCATCCTATCCTATTTATTGATCACCCTTAGTTTATTTAAGCGTCATCTTATTGTTAACTCAATGTATAGTTTACTCTTTTTCTTGTGTGTAAACCCCGTAATAATTATCATTAGTTTTACAGAGGTAGTGTAATGCAAGACAAACTTGATACCGATTAATAACCGAATACAATCATTACTACAATCCATTAATAAAATACTACATAACAAAAATCAATAACAATCAATAACAATCCATTCTATACCACCATAACAAAAATCAATAACAATCCATTCTAATAACAATCCTACCGGTATTGCGTGCAACTAGCTCTGTTATGTCCTGGATGTTTACAGATTTGCTACACACATTCTCGATGGCACGGACGTTCCCATTCGGAAGGATTCTAGTGGTATTAATTCTACCTCTTCTTGGTGCTCCACCGGCATCAAAGCGCATATCTCATATTAGGCACTCCGACTTTCATGTTTCTTACCGACTCTGAACATCCCAATCCTCTCTCATTAGGAATTGGATATATGCTAGCCATGTAAATCTCTTTGAAACATTCAGCCCTATAATACGGTGAACAGAGTTCGGGTGGACTAATTGCGTGATCTTCGCTGCGTCGCTATAGCATCGTGACACGGTATTTCCATTTTCCGGAAATAACCACAATAACACTTCCTCTCTCGTGAGATTTACCACCCCATGAAGCAAGTTATTTCCATGAATCTCAAATTCATCGGGGTTAACAGGCTTAACCCTGAACTTCCTTCTAGCAGTAATATTCGAAGCCACTATTTCATCGATCTCCGGTGCTAACATAGTCGCACAATCAAGCGCCTTCTGTCGTCTATCATTATACCATCTCTGCGGTGTAGCTCTAATGAATTCCAAGAGGCTAGGAACAGCCAACGACGAGCTCCTCTAATCGCACAGTTGAAACTTTCAGCGTAATTGCTTGTCATTAAGGCGTATCTTTTCCCAGGAAATTTGGCACGCGCCCACCGTTCAACACCTATTTCTTCAAGTTGTTTATATGCGCCAAGACATTGTGCCTTAATCGTGGCGAACTTTCCGGAGAAATTCGGCCTCCGAAATGCATAGGCTGTTTGATAGAATGTATCTTCACAAAACCGTGATCTTTCCATTTTTGGTCATATTGCCTTTTAAATGATGATAGCAAACACCATGATATGCATCGGAAATACCTCGAACAACCGCATTTCTAATAGCCTGGTGTCTCGCCGAAATAAAGCTCAACTTTTCATCATGGATACCTCCAATGGCCAGCCTCAAATGTCTCATGAAATACCCCCATGAATCGTTGCATTCTTTTTCAAAGAATACCGAAGGCTACAGAGGAATAGGTGGTCACCGGCATCTACAAACAATGAAGAATAAATAGTTGTCCGGAGAAACGGGTTTTGATGAGTTGCGCCCACACACAAAATAGGTCGACAATACTTGAACCCACGACGGCTTGCTCCCAAAGACATGAAACAACCGGCCGAACCTTCCCAGATTATCAAGTCGAAAGTCAATATAGGTCCCTTCATTGGCCTCACGCACCATCCACAAGTCACGAGGGTATCGCGTTGTAACACTCCGTCGGTGAACCTCTCACCATCATTCTCATCATCTCGTGAGCTCGGTATGCTTGGTCATAAGTCAATTGTACAATCGTAAGTTGTGAGCATGTCCTCCATAATTTGTCTGGCTTATACTCATTGCCGAGTTCTTCTATTTTCTGACTTAGCAGACTCGCAATAACAATAGGTGTTGCTTGTCGATTGTCATTATCCGAATCCTGAGAGGCACAAGTATGGACATCATTCAACGTTGTGATCTCAAATGTACGTGTGACATCTGTATTCACCTTCACCCGCTTAAGCCTTTACATGCCATTTGCATGTATAGTTAAGACATTTGTAATACAAGCAACGTGTGTCCGACCTACCCAATCTCATCTGAAAATTGTTCGCAACCGCATACGATTTTATTTTCAAATTAAAATCTTCTTTTGAATCGTATTTCTTCCCAATGAACAATTCGTTCACGTCATTCATATGTAACGTACCGGTGGATAAACACCTCGGTAAATCATCATCTTCAAATGTGGGAATCCTCCATGAATAATCTTCTCGTACGCTTGCCCTAGCACGTGCACCCTGATTATTGTTGTCAACTCTGCCGGTTTGATCGGTTTGTATTTGAGGTGCAAACGGAGAAGCCAAAAAACTAGTTACTGATCCACCAAACATATTATATGGCTGTTGGATGGGTGGAACACGACTACTTGAAGGTTGGTTAGGAGGATACTGAAACGAATGGTGTGGTTGGCTGTTTATGACAATATTACGACTACTTGAAGGATGATTTGACAGATTATGACTTGGTCTTACTGGTTCATACCGAAACGGTTGGTCCGAAGCTTCACCAAGCCTTTGTGTAGCAACATTGTTTTCATACCCACTACATCCATATTGTTGCTCGAACGGATTAAAATTTGGATATGTGGCAAGTTCTTGTACCGGAGAAGGGAAATTTCCAATACTGTAATCCGGAGTATTGTTATCATCCAGGGCATTGCAATCTTCATTTAAATCAATGCCATCATCCTCATCATTTAAATCAATGCCATCATCCTCCTCATTTATCGGTTCATTGTTTGCCTCCACTGGTGTAGCATTCACACAAAAAATTACATTCTTACTCTCATAGGCCGCTTCGATGTAACCATTTAAGGTCTCGTCGTCTAAGATATCATCAGGTGGTATATTTCCCACACTACCGTAAGTAAACAACGCTTTTAGGTTGAGCTTTGAATCAGACCGATCAATACCAAGCCTCGAATGCATTTTATCCAATAACGCATTCAATCCTATTCTCTTTGGGACAAATAACGAGAACATCGATCCATTTACATGATTCCACCGGTTATAGATAGGATCGTACGTAAATTCTCCGTTGAACGAGACAACAATCATAGTGTTGCGATTATCTCATTATATAAACAAAAAAAAAAAAAAAACAATTCAAGTCATTATCAACTCAATCATTATCAACTTAAAAACAACTTTCATATTTCAAAAAAAAAAAAAAAAAAAAACAACTTTCACTCTAATTGTAAATGTGATCCTTTTTCCAATGACAATGGTCTCAGTACTTAACAGAGCCATTTTCGATACCATTTTTGGGTAGAACGAAGACTCGATGGACGATCAAACCATCAATATGGACATATCCATTACTACCAACAACAAATGTCCCAAATTCTCAAAACTATAATACCAAATCAACAATACCAAAGTTTACTACAATCGAACAATACCAAAGACTCAAACACACTATCATAAACAACCTACTTAAAACACACATTTCGTTAAATACATATCATTACTACAATATAAATAAAACATAATCACTACATAAAACACACATTTCGATAATTACATATCATTACTACAATATAAATAACATAATCACTACTTAAAACACACATTTCGGTTAAATACATAATCATTACTTACACTACACCTAGTAATTAAACCCTAAACAATAACACTAATTAAACCCTAAACAATAACACAATACTTAAATGTATAAAAATTACATAAACAAATTTACTAGAAACAAACATTTCGTAGGTGTATATAACATAATCACATTGAGCACTTGAATTAAGACAAATTACATAGCAAAACTTACCCATTTGAGCACTTGAATGATGAAGAAATGTATTTGAAAGATGAAGAAGTCGTGAGAAAATTTATATTAACATGAAAGAGTTTGAAGGAATGAGAAAAATAGCTCGTTAATGTGGTGTATATTGAACAAGTATCTTACAGCAACAATAATTGCCATCTACCACTTCCAAACGTAGATAATTGCTTAGTAAACGTACAAAAATTACGTCTAAACGTAGATAAATGCGTTCCAACCTACGTTTAAACGTAGAGCAAGAGACGTTTATTGTAACTTCCTAATTATTGAAATACCCTACGTTTAAACGTAGGTTACTTACGTTTAAACGTAATATTACTTACGCTTTGAACGTAGGAAACCTCTGACGGCGTAGACAACCTACGCTTAAACGTAAGGAAATTCAAAAACAGTTTTTAGTCTAATCAGAACGTAAGTAAACCTACGTTGGGACGTAGGAAATCTACGTTTGGACGTAGGTTTTGCTCTTATACGTTTGGCTGTGTTAAATGCAATTTATTGCTCTTATACGTTTGGCTGTGTTATATGCCAATTATTGCTCCTACGTTTCAGGTTCATCACAATTTTCTAACCCTTTCATCTTTGAAGTTCTTCTTTTCTTCCTGATTCAAATACTCAAATAAAGCAAGCACTGCTTTCAATTTATAATCCACACTTAAGCAATGGATAATGATCGCTTCTTTAAAGTTCTTGGTGCCGGTTTACTAAGCAACAAGTCCGGTATGTCATTATTAATTAACACCTGATTTTATATCGCTTGTATTATGTTATTCTTACACATGATATGTTTATTTTTCATAGACACTACCTCCAAAGATATCGTTAATAGGCTGAACGACATTATGAGAGGAACCTAGATAGGGCCGTTCTAATAAGCCGATTAGGGACATGGGAGGTGAGGTTGGAGCCACGAACAATGAAAATCTTCGTTTCTTTGGGAAGGTTGGGAGGAGTATGTGGCGTCTCATTACTTGAATGAGAGGGAGTTTATTGTGTTTGAACATAGGGGGAATTTCACTTTCAAAACTATTGTTTTGGATCACACTTATTGTGAGAAGAATTTTTCTGAGGCCGAGAATGAAGAAGATGATGCAGGTCCTAGTAACCAAAATCCCCGTGTTCAGGAGTCCGAGAGTGAAGAAGATGATGATGCAGGTGCTGTTAACCCAAATCCCCATTTTGAGACGACACTGGCAAACTGGGTTTTTTCACATGCTTGTTATTACGTGGTGAGAATTTTACTTGCTATATTGTTTTTTATTTTTATTTTTATTTTTTAAAACAAAGATTTAATTTTGTTTGTGAATTGTAGAATATTCCAAAGGCATTTGCTAGAGCAAACGACATGTTATGAGACAAGACCGTGGAACCGAGAATTGCCACAGGAGAATCATGGCTGCTAGAATTGTTTTCATGGTCAACTCCCGAAAAGTTCGTTTAAGCGGGTCAGTATGATTTCATTACGGACAATGACCTAAATGCGGGAGATGAATGCAGACTTTGAAGTCATTGATCAACGATATAGAAAATCACGTCGTGTTTAACGTGATGATTACTAAACATTAGTGATATTATTTAACGATCACCCTTAGTTTATTTAAGCATCATCGTATTGTGTAGTTGTTTTTACAAATTATGATTAAATTATTTGTATTATGCCATATAATTAAGTTATTTTAAAAATTATGCCATTAACATCCTAACAATTATGTCACTTTCAATAATCTCAAACACACTATACAACATAATAAATAAAAAAGATTGACGTTGATGTTCAATCAAATTATAATCTACGTAGATAATCAAATTAAACGTAGAAAACTACGTCCAAACGTAGATAATCTACGCCCAAACGTATATTATCTACGTCCAAACATAGGTTTTATTACTTTTACAGGTGGATAAATCTAAAAACTATTTTTGAATATACTTACGTTTAAACGTTCAAAAATCTACGTTTAACGTAAATTACCTACGCTTTAAGCGTAGGGAAAGATCTTTTGCACCTGGTTATGTGTTTTACATTTCCTTACGTTTAAACGTAGATATTTCTACGCTTAAACGTAACAATGTCTACGTTTATAATTTTCATGTCAGAAAAGGCACAACCTGATTTTCAAGTGTCGTGTCGACACGACTGATTTTCCAATTTACGTCCCTGGTCTCTTCCATGTCCAAATCCCAAGAAAACCACGAATTGAAAGGTGAATAGACTTATTATATTCCTCTTTTCCCCGAGAATTCTCATTTACAGCATTTTTTAGAGTGTGATTAGGGTATCGGTTGCTCGGTATGGTGCTAAATTATTTGGATTTGGTAGCTTCATAGCCGCTTTGGGGCTAGGCTTGGAGGAAGTCTTTTTTCAATTAAAGTATTGGCTTTTACAGATAAGATGAATTTGTTATTGTTATCGCTCATGAGGCTAGGGAAGTTGAAGGTAGGGATGTGAGAAGCGAAGACGATTTAGTGAAAGCTCTTGCCGGTGTAATTTCATATATTCATCATTTGAATAGATTTGAGAACCAACAATTTCCCAGTATGCCCAGAAATGCGCAAAGTATGTATATGTTTGAATTACCATTGGATTATGTATGTAGTAGTAGAAGGAGGATATTAAGCAAAGCTTCAATTACTCTCAAATGGCAACATTAACATACATAAACTTTCCTTGATTATAATGAATACACCACTGAGTTGTTATCTTGCCTTAAAAATACGGTTATTATTTAATAAACCGACGTGTCCGGCTTTAATGGTCACTTCCAACCAAAAATATGTTTGTCTTTGATTCTTTTGTTGGTATAGTCTAGTTCAGTTACTTGCCCAAGCATACGGTGCACGACAAGATGCGAAATATGCCATGTGGGATTGTATACATGATGCATGACAGGATCGTGTAACTTTAAAGATTTATTGCGTATCTTTTTCCAAATATATCTTCCTCAACTTTATTATGTTTTGTTTCGTTTGTTTGGCTAATATGTGACCGGCGATCACAAATAAGTGATTCAGATGTGATTTTCCTAGTAATCAATCTATGTTTTATCCTTTAAAGAAAAACTCTATGCTTTATACTTGATTGAATAAGAAATTTTCGGTTTTTGAAGTGATCTGTAGAGGATAACTAACTAATTATGAAAAGACTATTTTCTTAAAAAATTTAGAAGTCATGATGCTTTCTAATGCGTAGATGAGTCACATAGTATTCATTTTGTACATGTATTTGTTATATGGTTAATACATAGTATTTTGTACACGTATTTGTTATATATATGCCCTTATATGAAATTCACTGATCCTGCTTTTATTCTTTTTCTCTTTGCACCTTGTACAGCATTCGCGGTCAAAGCAAGAGTAGAGAATCTGTTTTTTTCCGGAAAGATTATTGTTAGGTATGGCTTAATATGTACATTAGAGGTACTTTTATTTACTCCATGTTGTTGGTTTTGATTCTTCACCTTCCTTTCGCGTGCCGTGTCTGTATTTTTTGGTCCCCGTGGTGTCATATATAGGTTATTGCTTGCACTTTGGACTGTTGGCCTAGCATTTTTCTATTTACTATGTTCTTTATTCATTCTCACAAATATCCTCGCTGAGAAAATCGATGTTGATGCTGCAAAAATGAGGATGATTTGACTGAAAAGGTCGATGAGAATAATAGTGATGGGTAGCCTGTTGCCACTGAATATTCAAAGCAAATGAAATAAAAAACTCTTGAGGAAGTGAAGCGAGAACAAAAGTCACCGAAGTTCCTACCTCTGAAGCCGTAGATATTATTGATGCTAAGGAAGAGAATGTAGTGGTGAACGATGAATCACCCGTCCCTTGAAGCGTAGGGAATCAAAGAAGAGACAAATAAAATCGAACTTTCTGAATCTTGGACTGAAGTCAATGAAGCAAAATGGGAGGTGGCCAAAGAGAATTTAGAGGAAATCGAACCTTCGAATCTCTCGATGATGTTACAAAAGAGTCGTCGAGAAAAAATTGAGATTAGGTTGGATTCTCTCTTTTGTGTGCCCGATGGCGACAAGCCTTCTCTAGGTATGTTATTGTCTGGATGCTCTCTCTCTCTCTCTCTCAGAGCTCTCTCTCTTTGGAATTTAGATCTATTGTTGCACATGAGATAATGAATGTGGCGTTCCCCGGTTCTTATTGTTGCCATAATCTTAACCATCGGCTTGAGTTTTAGTAATGAATGCAGGCATTACAACAATCATTCACTTGCTTTTCTTGATCGAAATGCTACCGAAAACATGGTTTCGAGATAGACTTCTAATTGGATTTTCTCGTCCATCATTTTCTAGTGCAAGTGTAAGCGGAAGTAGTTTTGTTGGGATGGGCTTGCAGATAAAGGTTCTTGGTGTACACCTCCCAAGGATCACTATGGAACATTAGGTAATACTGAATTTCAAAAACTTTTTCTTTTTCACAATGAAGATAGAGCCATTTTTTCTTTGAAAATTTTCAATTGAATATGATAGAAAACACATGTTGGTCAATTCAAAATCCATCCAAGGATATTATAAAATTTGTAAATTATCTAGGCCATCTGATTTTCGTTTCATGGTTGCAAATCACACTCTTACAATGTTGGGTCATTGTAAAATGTGTTATAGTTTCTATTTCATTTTGCAGACATATGGAAGCTCATGCCCAACAAGGGTAAAAGGCGAGGAAGCTATGATTATGTATTTGTGTCAAGGTAAAATACTGAATTAAAAATCAAGGGTAAGACACTTGGATGTAAAGAAAGATGTGTTTGTAGTGTTGGTTCATTTGCACGTATGTAAACTACCAACTCATTTATTGAATCTTTTGTGGTTCGCAGATCTTTGTTGGCTGAAAATCATGATCATTTAAAGTAACTAGAACCAAACTTTATGATTATGCAAATGGACGAGAAACAAATGACAACGCGAGGGAAGTATCTTTTGACATTTTTGGTGCACACTAGCAACGGTTTGGGTGAGGCAAGCAATGGTCAAGAGAGTAATGATCTTTTAGACTACGATCATATTGATGCATTATTTACCCTTATATGTTTTTCTTCTAGCATTATTAGAACTTGACAGATCGACAAGTTTTATTTTTCCCAAGTTATGAATTTATAAATCTTAGTATACAAAGTAATACTTCACTATGTTATTATTGTAGAAGATATGTGCATCTTACTTATTATCAAACCCTTAGTTGTCCTGATATTTTCATTTGGTTATGAATGCTTCGTCACATGACCGCATCATTAACCTCTTTGTTCTTGTATAATATGCTGCAAAATAGAGATCGTAATAAAAATATTTGGTAACACTAACCTCATCATCACCTGTCATAAGATTACGTGACGAACTATAGCGAGGACTTTATCACATATATCCACATTATGTGTCGTTGATTTCATCATGCATCATATGAGTATGTCATGAATTGAGGGTGTATTTCAGAATTGCTGTAATTTGATCATACAATAAGTGATAAATTATTTGTCACTTACAAGTACAAAACGTGATAAACTTGCGGCATCACATATTTGAGCAATAAGTGACGACTTTGGCGTCACCGGTGTATCCGAATGACAAGGTATGAAATGTAATATGTGATGAAACATTCGTCACATATACTAAAAAAATGTGAAGAAAGATAAAGTCGTCACAAAATACTTTTTGTGACTTATGATAGGTGACGACTCTTGTGACGCACGAATTTCGTCACATATAATCAAATGTGATGAAATTTACAGAATATGTGACGAATATTGGTCGTCACAAAAACTCAATTTTCTTGTAGTGAGTTCACTAAACAATTAATTCACATATCGTTTTAATTAAATTCTAATTAGAACTAAATTAATATTATTAGGATTCGACGTCCGAGAATAGCTATGCTATATTTGGAGGCACGTCGGGGACCATGGACTAATAATCAGCGGCTCCGATAAATCAAATAAATAATTATCTTACGAACATAATAATTATATTCGATAAATCAATCACAGGAATATGCCACCATAATCCCGTGACTGCACTCCTCCGATTATGAGATTATATTTATCTCCTCACGAGAATGATAATAAGCGTCCATTGATATAATCATTACATATGGATTAATCCTCCACAGACTGTTCATTCTAAATCGGGAAGTTACCGTTAACCCTTTTTAGAACCGCTTATCCTTATTTACCTTTAACCCCCTAGTGATCAATTAATTCATACAACTCACTGGTAGCTAATCAGTGTAATATGAACTCCATGGATCGATCAGTTTCTAGGATTAACAAATAAGGGGAATCGTCTTCATCTACTTCCGAAATGGAAGGAATGGATTACTCGTGATCTGTGATAACACGGACTACTCACTCAATCCAAGACAATGCCAAGATGGGGTAATTCGGATCACGGACTCGGTGTAATCCTTAACCGTCAAGTCAAACCTCATACCGATTCAAGCGCTTGGATCGTGATCACCTCGAGATTAAGATATATCCATAAATATGATCATCGATTGATTCGATAAGACTTCTCGATTACGGAATTATATCGTGAACTCTAATCAAATCGGTCCAGCCCTATATGATATATCTATCATATATAAATGACCCCACTAGGTTCTCTTAACCAAAAGTCCGGATAAGACAATCACACCTATTGTGTTCTGAGCGCATTAATAGGAGTGACCCGATACTCTCGATTAACTTCACTACGGGCTAATTGTATTTTAAGTACATCTTCACTAACTCAATCCTCCCGTGTATATCCCATACACTGAGTTAAGTGATTACATAAACGATATACTTTGGGTTTTCTGTAGTGTAAATACTATTGTCACATCGGTGAATATGAGAATAATAAATATGAATAATAATATCATTTCTTTTATTAAATAAAACAATTACAAAATTGTCTTTCGGGCATCACACCTAACAATCTCCCACTTGCACGAAAGCATGTGATTAATTGTTTTAGAGCACACCTATTATTTAAACTACAACAAACTACATAACAATCATTCCTCACACCTTAAAAACTTTTTACATGTCCCTAATATGACAAAAAATCTTGTGAGTGTCTCTCAACTTACTAGTGATTATCCTATTATCATAGAATTTGAGAATCATTGTTGTTATGTTAAGGACAAGGAAACCAAGACCCTGCTGCAAATAGGAGTTCTTAGAAATGCTCTGTATCAGATTCCTGTCATTCAAAGATCCAGTCAACAAAGCTCCCTTCAATCCAAGAAGCAGCCAGAATCCAATAAAACTCTCTGTAATGCTTTTGTTTGTTCAACTATTTTAGACAAAAATCTTGATGTTTGGCATAAGAGGCTTGGTCATCCCTCTAAGTCTGTGTTGAAAACCATTTTGAACACTTGTAATGTCAATCTTGTGGATGATTTATCTTTCTGTGAGGCATGTCAGTTTGGGAAGTTGCATGATTTACCTTATCCTAAGTCTACTTTTCATGCTAATTTTGTGCTAGATATTATATACACTGACCTATGGGATCCAGCACCTGTCACTTCCACTTTAGGCTATCAATACTATATTCACTTTGTTGATGATCACTCTAGATATACCTGGATATTCCTCTCAAAAACACAAATCGATGCCTTGTCTACTTTCATTGCTTTTAAGAAACTTGAAAGAACATGGGATTGCCTTTAGACACCCTTGCCCCCATTCTCATGGTCAACATGGTAGGACAGAAAGGAAACATAGGCACATTGTAGAGATGGGTCTGACTCTCCTTGCTCAGTCTTTCATGCCACTTAAATTCTGGTGGCATAGTTTTGATGAGGCTGTTCAGATCATATGAGATCTTCCCACACCTGTTCTAAATAACAAGTCACCCACTCAAATTCTCCTACAAACCAAGCCTGACTACACTAGATATAAGGTGTTTGGTTGTGCCTGCTATCCAAATCTCAGACCCTATAACAGTCATAAGTTTAGTTATCATTCCACTAAGTGTGTGAACCTAGGGTTGAGCACTCAACACAAAGGTTATAAGTGTCTTGATCAATCTGGAAGGATCTACATTAGTAGGGATGTGGTCTTTAATGAACATGAATATCCCTTCGAAACTGGATTTTCTCAAGGCCCCAATAGAGCTGTTCTTGTTGATCCTAATCTTGTTAGTACATATCCTCTGTCTCTAAATATGCCTATTTCTGATCCTAATCCTCCTAAGGATCACATCCATACTCCTTCTGAAACCTCTAATAAGGATCCTTGTCAAGATATGTCTGAAACTGAAGATATTCATGAGGAATCTTATCACAACCCTAGTTCTAGCCATGTGTCATCCAAATCCAATGGATCTCCTGGTTCCTTCACACACACACCTGTTCAAACTTCTCATACACCTTCCCAAGACCTAAACCACAATAAAAAGCTCTTTACTCATCTTCCTCACCAAGCAGTGTGGAACAACAAATGACAGCTCTTAGACCTACTGGTCATCATATGCAAACAAGATCCAAAAGTGGGATCTATAAACCCAAAGCCTATCACTCATCCATCACTAAATCCAATACTCCTGCTCATCTAACTGAACCTATTAAAGTGTCTGATGCTCTAAGTAATCCTCAATGGAAGCAGGCTATGATTGAGGAATTTCAGGCCCTCCAACAGAATAACACATGGGACTTAGTACCTGCTGAACCAGGACAGAATCTGGTTGGAAACAGATGGGTTTTCAAGCTCAAATTGAAGACTGATGGATCAGTGTTGAAACATAAGGCAAGGCTTGTGACTACAGGTCTTTGGCAAACTTATCAGCAGAAATAGCATGGATTGGACAAATTCTGAAGGAGATGAAAGTCAAGATGCTTAGAACCCTATTGGCTTGGTGTGATAGCTTAGGTGCTGCTTCCTTGGCTCAGCATCCAGTCTACCATGCCAGGACCAAGCATATTGAAGTGGATGTACACTTCATCAGAGACAAGATCTTGAATAAAGAGTTGGCTGTCAGCTATATTCCATCAGAGTCACAAATAGCAGATGTTTTTACTAAGGCCTTGCCTATGAATCAGTTCAACAATTTCAGAAGCAAACTAAATGTGTTGCCTGGGACATTTAGTTTGAGAGGGGGAGTTAAATAATTGACTGTTTTATATTTTGTTATGTAAGGGTAGTTTTGGTAGTGTCTTATTGTGTACACCTGTGAAAGTGTGTGCAAGATAATATATGTAAAAGGACAGCTACTAGATTTGTGTGAGAATAACAAATCCTCTTTCTAGATTCTGTTTTACAACTGAGGTCGTATTTATACCACATCAAATTTACCTCACAACACACTTATCATATACCACACTATAATTGACTTAATCAAAATCGATTATGGAACAAAAAATTAACTTCTTGTAGGTGTCAAAAAAAAATTCTTATAGTTGCATTGTGATGATCGACTTTCGTATTATAGGTTTTGGACTCTAGATCAACATTCAAAATTATGATTAAGCGTGATAAATGATAGGCTGATACATCAATAAAATCATCAAGATACACAAATAAAATCTACTAAAAATCTTACTCTAGAAATTTGACATCATGAGCATGTCATGTTAGTCATTCTTAGACATCATATCATATCATAGACTCGTAGATATGCGGTCACTGTAACCCTCATTAGTGAAAATAATAAGGAAAATGATATGTGCACTACACAAATGTGTAGTGCACAAACCACTACCTGCTTGATATCCATTGATTAAAATGATTAATTATTTACTGTGACGAGTTCCAACAAAATATATGGTGTTGATTGTTTTGTGTAAGATGTTGTGATAGAAGAGTAGTGGATGTATCATTACTCAAACAATAATGGAATTTACTAGATGTCTCTAATCACGCTTCCATTAATTACCGAATAGTGATACATCCACTACTTATAATACCATAATATCCTACACAACACAATCAACACTATTGAATTTGTTGGGACACATCACAATAAATAATTCATCACTTTAATCAACGGGTTCCAATCATGTTGTGGAAAATGCACTACACAAATGTGTAGTGCACATACCTTTTCTCTTAATTACCATCTCTTATTTGTTTTTCATAAATATTTTAGGCCGCCCATTTCTATTTGCATTTTCCGTACATTTTGCAAAGAAAATATCGGTTGTTTAAGAAAAAAAAATTAATTCACACATAATATACGTGAAGTATACTTAGCGGCGGATGCAAGATCCTTGGTAATGGCGGTACAAAAAAATTTTAAAGGCAAAACTAAAAAATGTAACATCCCGTCTCAGACACCGAGTCCTTATCCAGGAAATGGAACATTCGACACGTGACATTTAGAGAAAACATTTAACTCCACGCAAGCCTTACGTCATATCAGAGTAACTAACGATAAATGCGGAAGGAAAACAAACCAAAGAATCAGGAAATAGACCCTCAGGGTCTTACAACATACCACACAACCAGAAATTAACTATTGTCAAACTATATCATAAATAACTGGAAAACAAAAAGCTAAAATCCCAAATGAACAACCATGTCTGAAAATAAAGGAACAACTGTTACAACCGGCAACAATGCCTTATTCGAAACTACTAAGATAATAAACTAGAACATAAACTCCTTAAGCTCCACTCCTAAGCCTAGTCCTCGAACTCTTCCTCAGAAACATAACCAACCTGCATATCTTCTTATTCCAAAAGATGAGTAAACTCATGCATAAACTTAGTAAAGAGAAAAAAGATCAAAAGTGAGATTCATAGTAGTCATGAGCCGGGGGACACGTGATGAATCTACTTTATCCATTTTCACAAACAACTAGAACAATACTTTTAACATAAGGGGGAGGGGGAATACTTTTGAGTACATAGTCAATGCACAAGAAAACATGTCTATTTTACTATATCCGTTAATCTGGCACATACATGTTTAGTAACATTAACTACTTACTTGCTTACTTAACATATCCATGTCCTTGTCTTTTCCTATCCGTGATTCTTATCTACTAGCTTTAAGGCGTAGGGTACAACTCGGTTAGCACAACTAACTACACCTCCAGCATGGGACTTACTGATGCCCAAGGTACACGTATAAGCACACTGCCTTAAGAACGGCTTGGCTAATATAGCCAATCACACTTCCGACATGGGTCTTAACTGTGCCCCAGGTGCCCCGTCTATTCTTGCTTATTAATGAATATCTTGCTAAGTAGATTCGATGACATGTAAATCAAATAAGAGCATATAAAGCACATAATTCTATAGTAAAAACCATGTCTAACCTATGGGAAACATGCAAAGACCATAACCACATCATACTACCATCCATCTCCACTATACGTGTAAAACAGAGCCCACAAAATCATCTAGAAACCCAGATGACAGTCTGAAAGCACTGTTGACCACCCAGAACAACCTGAAAGCCAATATGAGACTTTTCTGGGACGCTTAACCGAGAGATGCCCTCGGTTCAGCGAGCTAGTGAATCCCAGATTCACTTTACGCCCTGAGACTAGTCCGGCATCCTGTCCTAAAACACATAACATGTGCAATTCTGTGCCAATTTACAGAAAACAATATTAATACATATTAAAAACATAATCTTTAATCCCAAAATGGATACTTTTGACAAGAAAAACTCCTTACCCCATAAACGTAACAAAAACAAGCGAAACAACGATCAAACTATGGTCAACCTTCAAGCTCTTGCAAATCAATGAATAAACCCAACCATTAAAACTATGAATTCTAACAAATCCAAGAGTAGAACTATGAATAAAACTAAGGTTTCATGATTATTACCTTCTAGAGATGAAACAATATTCGAAGCTGCTCCTGGACTCGAAAGCTCTTCAAAATTAGCACTCTGGTCTGCATACTTGGCGTCCTGGTTGATCCTGGACATGCTCTGGGACATGTCTGGGGTGTATGGGACACATCCTGGGCACCACTGGGTCGCTTAACGGGGGAGGTTTCTATTAGGAAATCTACATGGGAACGCAATGGAATTTCAAAATTTTATTTCCTTTTAACCAGGATCGACTTCGTTTAAGCAACAAACATAATAAGTTAGTAGACGGTAGTTACATTGCTTGTGCTAAAAGATCGACGCTTTGACCGTCTAAGGAGAGTAGTGGTGAACGGAGCCACCCAACCATTCGGCCTCTACCGCTAGTCCACATGAACAATTCGCCGGAATCCATCATTGGATTGCTACTAGAAAAACTCGGTTGCGAGACGGACCTTTTCTCTCTCTCAAAACTCTCTAAGAAGCTCTCTTATTTTCACAAGAACTATTAGTCTCTTGGAATTATGATGATCCAAAAGAGCTTGACACCCACCTCCTATTTATAATGAAGGTGGCGCCCCAATGTAGAGTAGAGAGGAAGAAAACTTTTTACTAGTAAAATAAGGAAAATAGATATTCTAGATTTATCTCATTAATATCTAATATCTTATATTAAATATTTTTCCCAAGATATATATTGACAATATCTTATATTGAATATATCTTGATTATATTACCATAAATCAATTTACACTTGTGTGCAAATCTATACTCATTAATATCTAATATTAATATATGATAATGCTATTAATTAAATTGCATTCCAAGTGTATCTTATACACTAATAACTCACGCTCGGTATAGCCTTTTTATTGGCTTCTTGAATATTCTTAATTAATATAATGCTATGATTAATTAATTTTCAAAATACATGTGTATCAATATTTCGACTTATACATATACATTATATGTGTATTTAATTAATCAACATAATTAATATCTTGTATTATATTTATTCACAATAAATAAATATCGCCATATTAATTTATCACTATAACACTTTATAGTCGAGATAAACTTTCCATATTTGGTTATGACTATAACCACATTTTAATCCGGCTAGATGTTCTTATGTGTGTGACCCGATAGGCTTCCGAATATGTTGGCCGTAGGCACAAAGTGCAATCACCAAAATGCCCTTCATACCTAACAATCATGGAATAGCGCCTAGCAACACACCGTGACCCCCAATCACCGGAAGAGTCAGATGCAATGACTACTACCTTTCATGTGAAACAGTTACCGTGTAAATAGAATCTTGTCGCTGTAATAATATCCATACGGTCGTATCTCGACTGTCAATACATTAACGACCGTATCTTATAATCTAGATATCATGCTCTCTCAAAGTAACTCATTTACTTCCACTTTGCAAAGATTCACGAGAGTAAGACGTTCCTTATAAGAAGTCACTTTCGGATATTTACTCTTATTCATAGGATACGCGATTTCCGGACGAGCAACATAAATCCTACGCATGCTTCAGTATCAAACCCAATCACTACTGCATGATCGCTTCATGGCTAGGGGAAACTCAATAGTGTCAAAGCATGACAATCCACACCGTGATGCCATGAAGACTCCGGTCTCAGAATAATTACACAACCGCCACATAGTGTGACACTTAATAAAGTAAGTGAGTCGGTCTAACCTATGCATTCTCTAATACACGCCCATGTACAGTCCAAGTGTCCCTACACTTCAATAGACGAGATCTATCCCTATCTTCAATAATATAGAAGACATCCAATACGTGCTAGTCTAATCGTACCATTATTGTCCCATTTGATAGTACCTATGACTAGAGACATTTAAGTATCAAACATTTAAAGTGATTCGAGATCTCATCAACCGTAATCACTATCATGGTTCCTCTTTCACAGTTTGACACTAGGGACATTAGTATATATACAATCACTAATTGGTTCATATAGATAAACACAATATACAATAACAGAAAAGCCATTTAATATATATGTATAAACATAAAGAAATAGTAAAAATGACCCGACCCGGTCGGATCCGGTCCAACCCGATTGGGTTTAGGACACTATTTCAACAATCTCCCACTTGGCCTAAAGCCAATCACTCGTACACACAAGACCAAGTTGAAACACAAGAATTTCATGCGATACTTGTGACTAACCCTAAGTGTGAATGGATCACTATCCGTGGGGACTCAGACTATCTTCATATCATTCTCCAAATGACCAAGTCAAAGGAACCGCCTCCACACACACATGAATCTCTGACGAGACCCGGTCCTTGCTTCAAGCAATGAATCCACTACCATATCATCTATATAGAAAATATGGAAGAACTGCACAAGATTCAGGAATGAACCTTCTCGATCCATGTACTGCTCCCGCTGTGCCTCCAAGGCAATACTGTGTTTTGGCCCAGTTGTAGAATTTACAGTGATTTCTAGCTAAGAACATTTCCAGCTCATTGTATCACTTAATCAAAGTGACTGCAAACCCAGACCTTAGCTCCCACTATCTTCATAAGATTCAGGGTGCGTATCTGTATATCTATGTTTATTCGATTCCAAGTTTTAGTAAACTAAGAACCCATCCTTAAAACCTTTAAGGATATTCTCGATATACCAGAATCACTTTATTACATTCTCATGACTCTTCATGAAGTATGAACATCTGGTTTAACTCACAAAACTTATGATGGACCCACCTTCCATAAGTATCATCTTTCACCTTATCCTCAGGACCGACGTCCTGTCATAGATAGATCCGGAAAATGCCGGCTAGCAGTATCTCCTGCCATGATCTATGCTAAAGTCTTTTAGCATCCCATCTATTAGAGTGAACTGTGATAGCTAAGAAGTATTTAAATCTATCACTATAGATTCTTATTTCTAAAATAAGAATTGCTACTTCAAGAGCTTTAAGTAAATGCCTTGAACTACCAAACATTAATTGACTGTGACACGGGTGACGATTCCGAGAAGGATATCCAATACCTTGCTAAAAAAACCTGTGACACTCCTACTAACCCTTCTGGACATAAGGCATATCTTTTTCTTTTGATCAAATCAAACTCTTTTGATTATCAAAGTAAAGAACTTATATAGAGAAACTTGTTTGAGTCTATAAATAGATCTAATGAGCTCACACATCATGTTATCGTCTATGAACATCAAGCCTTTGGACCAACGTTTTCAACACTATCATATAGCCATGATAGGTAGCTACAACAAGCACTATCAGAATAGATTTAAGCATAGCTGGTAACATAAGGTAATTACAAGGTTTACGCCTCGTAGCCTGTTAGGCATCAACTCGGCCTAACGGTAACCGTATTACCATCCATGTCAGTCTTTCATAAAGACATGCTACACCTTTTAGGGACATTCCTTCGAGTAAGACATACTAGGTTCATAACCCACCACACACATGGAATCCGCTTACTACTGGCTCCTAGCCATGTCTCTTAATCTTACCTTTCAAGCATTCTTATATAAGTCGTGAGATCTTCATTCTTCAAGATGGTCATACCAAAGAGCCTTTCAGCGTGTGGTCATCTGAAAACTCATAGAGTACTTTTGTGCATTGAGCGAAGGTCTTACACCTCATCGCTATACGGTGCTGCTCATGCTCCGATGGTTGAATATCTCTTTGTGGTTCGAAAACATTTTTGAGATTTTATTTACTCACACTGTCTCTTTTGGAAGAAACACTTCCTTTAGAAGACAGCATGTTTGGAGACAAACATTTTTGCTCCACGGGTAAGCAAATAATATCCAGAATGCTTGCTAAGATATTCCACAGAGTTGCACATGTCATACTAGGCTCCAAAATTTGAGACAACGCCTACTTTCTAGAAGCATGACAACTCTAAAACATTGGTTAAGATGGATTTGATGTCATCTTCATCCATATCGATATGGAATTTATTCAACCTTCATTCTTTGAAATTCGGTCAAGTATATGGGCACTATCCCAAAACATGTAAGGGATACTTCGCATGTCTTACGTCATACCATTATCGCATAAAGTGTTGTTTCCATTTTAGAAACACAATCTAATTGCGTATCCCAAAAATGATAACCTTCAAGGGAGAATCTAATTCTATTTTAGACAACTTCTGAAACACCCTTCAGGTATTAATTGCTTCAATCCAATTGAAGATTAATTCCTAAGTAGCTCATCAATCTCATTTTAGCATTACTAGCTTGAACTTTTCAGCTTTCGAATTTTCCACTTCACTGAGTACACTTGACTATTTCTAAAATAGGCAAAGAGAGTAATAAACAATTATTTGTAGCATTAATTGTCATAGTCCAACAAACATCGGTACTTAGACAATTTTCTAGAATTCATAACCTTTTTTAAAAGGGTATTTCAATCATCTTTAGCTAAGATACGTATTACCCACATGATTCATAATCACATGGTTCGAGACATCATCGTAATGACATTTGATTACACGTATTTCTTTCAGAGAGTCGACATCTAGAACAACCACAAATATCAAGGATAACAGCCATACAAATACATAGTTGAGATTTCATCACCTATATCGACTTTATAGCGATCGTTATCTAGTATGTTAGATTCAGTGACCATTTAACTTTATTGGAATAACATTTATTCCTTACAATTGAATATGTTTACTAATCCTAACAAATAACTGAGCTCGTGTTATTCATAATAACCGGAACACAATAACATTTATTTAGTTCATTTATCAGTTTACTAGACTCAGAATACAAAACCGAAAATGTTGCAATGTTTGCTTCACTTTTCGAGTCTTGGTGTATTCCGTATTTTAATGTTTCTAATTTAATCATACTTGTAAGATATCATATATCTAAAAGTTGACTTAAACTTAGATAGATTTATCTCAACACTTTTGCCTAGAATAGAGACTTCAATGATATCTCTTATTTTAAGCACATGCCCTAACTTTCTTTTAATCCCTTAAGCACTTGTAAATATTTCTTACATCAGTCTTCATAAGACTTAAGAAGAATCACAAGAACTATGTCTTCAATTTCCTTTCGTAAAGAAAATTTATTAAATAGTTTATTTAACCTTTTGAATCATATTCAAAACATGAACCATTTAATTTACTTTCAAACAATGTTTAAATAATTAAGTCGATACTTAAATCTTACAATTTTGAAAACAACCTTTCAAAATTCGATGTGATCATTCACATTCAACACATCTAATGTTTTGAATTAATTGTCATCGCATGACAAAATGACCCATTGGACAACATTGTATCCAATATATGATTAATTGGTTGATGCTCATTTCAAGTGATTTAATAATAACTTTCGAGCTTCGTTCTAATTAATAATTAAAGTCTTGGAGCACTCCATCAAATATGTAGTCTCCTTGTCTTTAACTACTATAACGTAGTTGCTCGTGTCATTGCTTATTTTAAAAGGATTAAAATTACTTAACCATATTTGAGAACGTTTCAAAAAGGTAATAGTCACAATTTGGTTTTACTAATCGAAAATAAAAACATAAATATAAAAGTTTGCTAAAAACTACAACATAAAATAAATATAAAAGAGTGTTGTTGTTGATACATGCAAAATCAAAAATGGTCTTATGGTTTATGATTTTTCTCACACTAGTCAACTACTCCCAATTGACTTTCAAGAATTATCCAAAATTCTTTAGTGGATAGAATCCAATCTAGTTGACTTGATCCCCAACGTGGGCCGATCGACCGGGTCAATTTCGAAAGGAGTACGTTTACCGGTCGCATCCCATGAGACTTCCATTGGTTGACTAGTCAACTCTTTGACCACTCACATCTCTATGTGATAGCCATCTCTTGTCTCTAAAATCAAACGGTCCTGACATGGATCAATCATCAAAAGATACTTAGTCGAGTCGTAAACCAAATATTCATGAGATATCATAACGGTCATATCTCGATAATAACGATATACCGAGGTAGGCCAACTCCCGACGTGGGCGATCGATTGGATCGAACAAGGGCTCTTCACCTTCATTATAATATTGGGAGACAAAATATGACTCGAGTTTTTGTTGTGGAAGTATTTTTCAAATTAATTCACTTAATTAATTTTATCAATTACGGTCTCATAAATAATATCTATCTCTATAGACATACATTCTACACATTCATTTAGATCATGCCTAGTCATGCATCTCTCATATCATATAAAATAAAAACAAGCACAAAATAAATGAATGCGTAAAGTGACCGGTATGATCCTGGATTTTTCCTAAATGCGGTTCTGAATACAAACTGACGAAACCGCGGGTCACAATCAAAGGGTAGCTGCAACCGCCAATAGGATCTTTAATGCGCCATTGACGGGAGTCAACTTTACTGTACTTTGGTGTGCAGTTTAACCCCCGTTTATCACTTTATTGGCATGTTCAGGTAGATATAGACATGTTTGAGCGTAATATCGAGAGTTGTATGCACGGGAGTCAAATCACACATCGATAGTAAACTCGCCTTTTAACGATATTTGACTCTTTTCCGAGCACTTTTGTCTTGCGGAATTACAGCGTGGTGTTTTTTAGTGTGTTTATTGCAGGACTTAGGTGACTTTAGAGAGCCTGTAGGCGATGTTCAGGGATGAGAGGCGTGTTAAATAACAAAGTTGAATGAAAGTGAAGAAAAGTCAAGTTTGGAGTGAAATAACTGGTGTTTGCCCTACCCCAAATTGGCGTTTGCAGCAAGCCTAGGCCAAAATGGCGGTTGGCCATTGCAAACTGGCATTCACAGAGTTAACACTTGATTCAGAAAGTTAGAGTTTTGGCCAGCCGAGCATCCAACTGACCCCCAAACGCACGTTTGGGTAGGTTCAGCCCGATTCAAGAAGCTCATATAACACAAACGGGTGTCCAGGGTACACAGACGAGCGTTTTACCTCATGACATGATTCATCAAACGAGCGTTCAACATGAGGCAAACGCTGGTTCACTGAAGAACAAACCCTAATCATCATCAGAATTCCAGGTGAACGGGCGTCCACAGTAAAGCAAACGCTCGTCCTTGACCGACATCATCAGATTTTCGACCTACACTATATAATGCAGCTCATTCAGCCCCTAAATATACTTGGCCAACTTTAGACTTTTCTTAGGTGATTTAGGGCGATTTTAGTGTAGTTTAAACGCCCTTTTGATCCCTTGATCCCATAAATTACATCCTTTGATTCTACATACTTGTTATAGCTTAGATTTACTTTTCAAGAACAAAGATTCAACTTTTGGATCGCTTTCCTCTGGTATTATTTTCGGATCAAATTTTTTGCAAGTTATATGGTAATGACTTCTCTTTTATTTATTGTCTTTAGTTTGATTTCAATTTCTATTTCAATTATGAGCATCATCATGAGTAGCTAATCAATTGTGTAGTCGAATTATGTGAAAGCAAGCGAAAACCCTAAGGGAGATGAGATTGGGAGTTGTGTAGTGCATAAATTAATGTTTAAACGATTAATCCACGTCCTAAAACTTATTTTAACGTCTTTGAATTAGATTGATCACCTAGTTCACTGTCACACACATTGAACTTATAGATGCATTTTGCGGTGAGATGTGGATAAGGGGTTTTAGGATCATTGCGTAGATTCGGCCTAGTTGTTAGGTCCATTTCCAATACAGAGGTTTGTCATCGTTGTTCGAGCGACTCTATAGCGTAATCATGTTAGGTTAATCGGTTTTCTAAAGGGAGAATTAATTAACTTCACATAGGGTGGTTAGATCGAGTTGTTCAGTCTAATCACTAGAATTAGGAGTTGGCACCCGTGGATGTCGTTAAAATACATTGGATAGGTAGGTCGGTTAAGACATGCTCCCAGTTAAGTCCTTCCTAAGGGGTAAAAGTAGCTCGTGGGATCATAGTTCGGCTATACCTTTTAATAACTAGAAGTACAACCAGTAGTATAATCTTTCTTTCAGATTAGTATAATATCTCTCCACCACTATTGTGACCGAACGAGTTCTACGTCGGCTTTGGTACTCGGACATTACTCTCTGTGGATTCAACCTTATGACCACTATACTCCGTTGACCCGATACTGGCCGGGCTTAAAGTTAGCGGTTAAGTATTTTGCTATCAAGAATTTTGGAGCCGTTGCCGGGGAGTAATGTTTGATATCTTGTAAGTTGACCAAAAGCTTAGGATTAGGTCGTTTTTATTTGTTTTCTTGTTTTTTTTCTATTTTTGACAGTGCATGACCACGAGAAGTTCAAAACAACCTTTTATCGAGCCAAATCAAGAGATTGAAGCTTACGCATGTCATAGAAACAGTCAGCGCCGAGGAGAGATCCTGATCGCCAGTCCGGATCCCCTATTTGAGGAAGAAAGGGTAGTGGAAAGCTCACTTTCTGAATCCTCAGAAGAAATGGAAGATTCACCAAATCATAGAGATGGCAAAGAGCCCTTAATCGAACATAATGTACAAGGGAAAACCTCGGACATTACTCGTGGTAACGCAACACTACCATTACATACTCCACCGAGGACCCCTCGTCAAGAACCATTAAGAGAGGATAACACAGTGTTACGTTAGTTTGTGACTCCACAATTTAATCAGAGGACGGGGATTGGACAAAACAGGGGAGGACAAAATGATCAGAATACTCAGAATTTCGGACCAGAACTTGACCAAGACATCGTGGAACAGATTACTCACGGATGCTAGAGAATCAAGGAAATCAACAGGGGTTTCAAAACCCATATAATCAACAACCATCTGTGCAGCAGTATTATCAACAGCAACAACAGCAGAATTATCAGCCACAGAGGGCTCAGCAGGTGCAAGGACCGAGAGTCTGCCGAGATTATGTGACTAACGCACAGGAAGTCACGGGGCACAATCCAATTTGAGTACCCCCTATTAATGCCAACAACATGGATATAAAGCAGAATATTTTGAACATGTTGGGGAAACATACCTTGTTCCACGGGAAGTCAACTGAGAACCCGAACAGCTTTCTGGACCATTTTCTCCAAATTTGTGGGACGATGAGATATAATGGGGTTAGCGACGCGGCAATAAAGCTGATAGTCTTCCCGTTTGCACTGAGAAGAGCTGCTAAGGATTGGTACGATTCATTACCTAATGATTCGTTACATACATGGCAGATGTAGTGAAAGTGTTTTTGAGGAAGTATTTTCCACCGGCAAAGATTTTAGATCTGAAGGAAGAAATCTCTTCATTTGATGGTCTCGAGGGAGAGACACTAAAAGAGACATATGAGAGGTTTAGGGGTCTACTGAAGAGATGCCCTCCACACGGTTTTTCTACTGTTGAGCAAGTCATTATACTATTCAGGGCCTTAGAGCTAGTGGACCAAAACAAATTTGAACGCCGCCAAAGTGGCGAGATATCATGAATCTGCCGCTGAAACAAGCTATGAGACAGATTGAGAATGAGGCAGATGGAGAAGGACAATGGGGGTCCAGTAGAATGAAGAAGAAAGCCCCGATGGAAAGTGTAAAGTCGCTGAAAGAAGACCTCGATAGAGAATCTGCCATGCATGACAAGATGTAAGAAATGGTGCTAAAGATGGACCAAATAGAGTTGGAAAGAAAGAAGGCACAGCAATGCCAACTATGTGGAGGTGGACATTCCGCCATGGAATGTACATCATCGAAAAAGCCCACTTATCAACAACAATTACCACCTACTCCAGCACAACAACAATTTGGAAACCATAATGATCAGCAAAAGATGAATGTGTATGCAATAGGGCTGATGAGTATGAATCAGCAAGAGTTTGGCCAGCAACAGTGGAATTCAAATTTCGATAATCAGCAGGGCCAGCAGTTCGAGTATGGCATGGAAGAGCAACAGCAGTACAATGTGAGCTATGTTGGACAATGTAATGGGGGTAACTGGAATCATGTTCAAGCGAGGGCAAGGTTGGAATCAAACACAAAGTGCGAGTGGAATCAAAACAATAACAATCAAAACCAAGGATTCATGCAGACTAAAGCCCAAATAACCAATCTTGGAATCGAACCCCTGAATCGTAATGCCTATCAAAATACCAATCAAGGCATGTATCGTAACAATCGGCAACGAGGCCACCAAATGTGAATAATCGAATCAGGGCCGAATAATCGTGGATAGAATCGAGTTGGGGAGCAATCAAGGATGGAACCGTAATCGAAGCGACAAGAAACAATAATCAGCAAGCTAGCCATCAAAATAGAAATAACAATTAGGACTTATCAACACCAAATCGCACGCATCATCATCGAATAACCAATCAAGCAATTCGGGTACCTGAAGACCTTAATCGAGTTCTTTGTTAGAGAAGATGGATAAGACTATCTCTCGAGCTAAATAAGAGTGCTATTGAGCAGTAAGGTAGCAACGCACTCGGCTATCCGAATTTAGAGACTCAAGTTGGGCATATCACAAATACATTGAATAAGATTCAGAGTGATCTTTGAGCGAGAATCCGAGGCAAGTGAATGCCATATTCACTAGGAGTGGTAGAGAGCTGGGAGTCGACCAGCCAAAGCAAGCAGCTGTAGCAGAAGAATATCTAGATGAGGAGGATGAAGCTGAGGCAGCAGAGAGAGAAAGAATGAAAACCGAGTTAGAAGAGGTATGAAGAGAGTTAGGCTGCCATTGAAGAGACCTCATGATTGTAAGGAAAGAGCGAGCAATGGAAGTCTGAGAGGGAGCATGAAGCTCAAACCCAGAAGAGATGAAGAAAGGGAGAAGCGAGGATTTCATAGTCTTTGGACATTAAAGAGGAAGAGCCGAGCAAGCCAGTGATGACAAAAGAAGCTACATCCGGGCCTCCAAGGCCAAACACTCGAGGTAAGAAAAATTTTATGCCCTCCCCTCAAGGCCAAACACTCAAGCTACATCTAGGCCTCCCGATTTTATGCCATCTCCAAAGGGATCTTTGTTCTTCTTTCTTTGATCCGCATCTTCTGCTCCATTCTTGTTACATAACATTCTATCTAATAAAATAAATACACCCGCTGCACATGGGGGGAAGCTAACGGGAATGAGATAAATGTATAAAGTAAACTAGGTCACGTTCTTCATAACGGCCTAGGACAATTTTTGAACCAACATAAAAATTAAATCATACATATCTATCATATTGGTTTGAGTCCATGATCAATCGGGGTCCATAATCATATTATATATACTATATCTAACCCATACAATAAAATCTATTGAAAAAGATAAATATTAAAATTACCAACTTGCGTCTTGATTAATCGATTAACGTTTAATCAATTAAATAATTTTATCCAATCAATTAACTAATTAACATTTAATCAATTAGATTTTAATCGAAATAAAATTAATGGTTAATTTTAATCGATTTCAATTAATAAGAACTATTCAAATTTAAATCAAAATTAAAATTAGGTCTCTTTTAGTTTCATTCCTTTTGATTCTTAATCAAAAGGGATGTGTTTGGTTTCTAAAACAAAAGACATATCCTTGGTCCTTTCCAAAATCAAAATTTTGAAATGGGCTTGAAGTTTATTCCAAAATCAAATATTTTGAAAAGAGGCCTAGGCCTAAACCAAAAAATGTTTTGAAATGGCCAATATTATTTAATGCCATGTGGCATCCCAATGGCTCAAACTATTTGAACTGTTAGTTAACCACATGACACAACTAAACAAAAGAGATATCAATTCACAATAAAAATCACAAAACGAAAAACAAAATAAGGATCTACCATGCACCACCAAATCACCGGCGAGAAACCTTAGGCGCCGCCGCGCCGGCGGTGGTTACATGGTGAGAGCCACCGCCGATCGGCCGAACTCCCTACCCGATTTTTTTTTTTTTCGTTTCTCTCGTTCGTGAATCTAGATCTTGCGTCCTATTATAAATTAATTACTACGCAAATTAACTAATGCTTATTGCGTAAGCTCAAAGCTCGCTCTGCTACCATCAAAGAAATCTCACGTGGAACGCAGCGTAATTCAAAATTTTATTTCCTTTTAACCATGATCGACTTTGTTTAAGCAAAAACATAATAAATTAGTAGACGGTAGTTACCTTTATTGATCTAAAAGATCGACATTTTCACCATCTATGGAGAGTCATGGTGTGCATGGAGTCGCCTTACGCTCGCCTCTACCGCTAGTCCACACGAACAACTGCCGGAATCCACCATTGGATTGCTATTAGAAAACTCGGTTGCTTAGACGGACATTTTCTCTCTCTCAAAACTCTCTCTGTGAAGCTCTCTTATTTTCACAAGAACTATTAGTCTCTTGGAATTATGATGATCCAAAAGAGCTTGACACCCACCTCCTATTTATAATGAAGACGGCGCTTCAATGTAGAGTAGAGAGGAAGAAAACCTTTACTAGTAAAATAAGGAAAATAGATATTCTAGAATTATCTCATTAATATCTAATATCTTATATTAAATATTTTTCCCAAGATATATATTGACAATATCTTATATTGAACATATCTTGATTATATTACCATAAATAAATTTACACATATGTGCAAATCTATACTCATTAATATCTAATATTAATATATGATAATGCTATTAATTAAATTGCACAATCCAAGTATATATGCACTAATAACCTGCGCCCCATATAGCCTTTTATTGGCTTCCGGAATACTCTTAATTAATATAATGCTATGATTAATTAATTTGCAAATTGCATGTGTATCAATATACACAATATATATTTCGACTTATACATATACATTATATGTATATTTAATTAATCAACTTAATTAATATCTTGTATTATATTTGTTAATAATAAATAAATACCGTCATATTAATTTATTACTATAACACTTTATAGTGAGATAAAACTTTCCTTATTTGGTTATCACTATAACCACATTTTAATCCGCTAGTTCATATGTGTGACCCGATAGGCTTCGAA